>JAWWEO010000001.1:31171291-31248748 GCA_035582975.1 Ormyrus labotus | reverse complement strand
TGGTTATTGTTATTTTACTTAAGTTACGATCTTGTTCTTCATATAAAATTCGGTATTGATGAAAAATTATGTTAATCTTGTTAATTGTTTTATATTAAATATAGAAGAATATATTAAACATCATATGTATAAGTTCACATATCAGACGGTTTAGTTTAACAAATTGCCTACAAACGTATAAAATGGATAATAATAATTATTTGTTTTAAGGAGAATTTTATCGAAGGATTCAATTATTTAATTGTGTCAGAATTATTGACAATTATGTATCAGCTTACGATTAAGAAGATTAAACACGTAATATTCAGGGGTTTCCTGCATAAAACATCACGATTAAGGTATATCACGACGTAGAGAATAACAGCCTATACAAAAAATTTTCAATATTTTCTGAAGCGAATAATTAGAGAATAATCTTGGCATTTATCGACAATTTTTCCAGACTTCAACAAAAGCCCCGAACGATCCTAAAACAGAGCTTTGACCTTCTGAATCTTCAGGCAACACATTCCCTTTCGCAAAAATTCCTGTTTTTTTTTCCCCTCCTCATTCCCGCGTCTTCAACTACAAACAGCTTCGACAAAGGAAACTCGCTAGTTCACGCGTTCGGCACTCCGCACGCAAATAAACTTGCATCGAACTTGAGCCTCCTCATCCATCTATTTGATCGGCGCGCTCTACAATTCCCGCGCGAAGGGCGAGAAAGTCCGTCAGTATCTCTCTCCGCGGTACAAAGGAATCCGGCTGGCTTTCCGATATCGACGCTCTCGCTCGCTCCAAGATGGAAAAAGTTGCCGCGCGGGGCTGCAAAGCGCGTCCGGTCCAATCCATCATCCGCGCGTAATGCTATCGCTGAAAGCGTGAGATGAAATATACATTACGAGGCGCCGCGCCGAGGGAAGAGGGGGAGGGAAGCTTGTTGACTATAATGCCGAGCTGGAATTACGCTATTAAAGGAATCGTTGGAGCGGCGATGTTGTATCGCTCCGGGGAAATAATGTATTCAGCGGATGCTTTATTATGTGTGTCTCGGATGTGCTGCGCTTCTTGCACTCAAGGCTTTTTCTCCTTTTTTTATTTAGTTTTGATGCTTTCGCTCGGAGGGGGATATATACGGCGCGTTTTTTTTTCGGGCGATCCGGTTGCTTTGAAATTTTATGCTAAATACGAAGCCGGATGGTCGCGAATTACGGCCAGCATCGATAAAATTAGATGTGAAGCGGATTTTCGAATAAACCGGGCAGTTGAAAGTTGCTTAATGTCGCGATTTATTCTCGGATTAACGTTATCGCAAAGAAAAACTTGAGTCGATAAGAAAAATTGCAAAGAAAAACGTGATATAATAAGGAAAACAAAGGAGAAAACGTGACTCAATAAGAAAAATTAGAAAGAAAATCTTCTTTCGGATCATTACAACATTAGACTAGAAAATTAAATTTCTAGACTAATTTCAAAAAAATTATAAATTAATTAAAAAATGTAAACCTTTTTGTAATAAAAACATCTGTGCACAACTATAAAAGAGAAATGTATGGGATTTATGTAGGAGAATTTAAATGAAAACCTTGTTGACAATAGACAATATGCGTTTATTTAATATTTTCGTTATCTATAGTTTTATATGACTTGCCGCTCTACAAGATCGCTGTCTACAACATGTTGGCCGAATTTTATTGTGCTTGGCCCTAGTACTCATTATTGTGCTTGAATCTATGATGAATCAACGATTTTTTATTTTTTCTTAGTAATTACACACATCAACATACAATTGCTCCGCAGCTTTCCCATCCATATTAATTTAATCAACGCTTTTGCTGCATTTTAAAAAAATGTTTCAATTAAAGAAAAAGTTAGACGAGCTGCACGTTTACACGAAAAACGAATATTTCAATTATTCAAAGCAACCGTTTAAAATTTCATTTCAACAATAAATTTTTAGCTTTCAAGGCCTAGATAAACTGATTTTATTGTCGACAATCAAGTCAATTTAGTCTATTCCTTTTAAATTCCAACAAGATATCCAAGCACGCCTGTAAACGCTTGCAGCATCAGTGTTTAACCTTTCCTTAAAAATATCACATCATTCATACCAACAGTGAGAGCGCAATCTTATTTCAATAATTATAATCAGTGTCCATAGGTAATTCATAAACTCTCGCACACTCCTGCTCTTCTACTCGTTTTATAAGCTGCGCAAAAAAGTACAATTGTGTTTCGATTAAACGGGCATATTATTAACGAGTTATGACGATTGACGCAAATTGACGGGTTCGTGAATTCACTTTTACGTGTTTAAATTCTTGATATATTTATTTAAAGTGCACAATTTCACAGAGATACGAGATGAGCAGAAATCAGCTCTTTCTTCATTTCCTTTTTTTGCATTTTTATTATTTTTTTTTTTTTTATGACGAACGTGACTCGCATTGATATAATGGCACACAGCATGGCAGTTGCAACGATACATCTTTCATATATTTATATTTCATAAATTTTAGCTTAATTCATACGCTTATAGATTACAATTTACGCCTGAAATGAACAACATATTTTTTATATTTATATCAACATCGTTTTACGCACAAGATTTATTATAAAGATGACTGCCTTTCAAACCAAGGAAATTCGAGTATTCTATCTAAGCATCTTACATTTCCTCCGTAGTGACACGCTCGATAGTTAATCCAAGTTTCTTCACATTCCATTGCATTCAAAGTATGTACATGCATTTCAAAATTTTTCAATTTATTCAATTTTTTTCAAGTCTTGTATGAAACACACTTATATATATACAAACTCAACTTTAACAAAAAGACCAAGTTTCAAATAATTTTATACTTTTTCATACCACAACTTGTGGCAAGTTGTTTTAAATGCATTAGTTTCAAATATTGCTTCGTTTAAAGAACGTAAAAACTTTATAGTACGACAATCAATTGGGTTAATTGGCAAGAATTATTTTTTACAACGATTTTCAACATTAAACTCCCCCTTTTTAATTAAAAAAAAAAAAAAAAAGAAACATGATTGATGATGAAAACAAAAATGCTTGCTAATTTTCAAATTAGTTTCGTCAATTAAAAGAGAGGCAAAATGTTTTTCGCGCCAATTGCTGTCAAGTATTCTTGTGTGTAAAAATTTCAACCGCAAAATAAAACTTTTATAAAATATTCATCAATTATGTTAACGTTAATTAGAGTTCACATATGCATCAAATATAATCATCAAGTATTCATATAAATTTAATCAAACTTTGATTAGAGAGAAAATATTTACAAATCACTACAGACAATCAACACATCTTGTCGAATAATAAATTCACTCAACTATTGAAATTCAATAAAGGTAGGCTTTTGCTATTTCTTATACGTCTATGTAATTTGTAATAGTTTTTCAAGTGAATCTTTATTACAAAGAAAAAACAATATATTAAGATTTTTCAACTTGTCTAATTATTTTCGCTTTTCATTAAATTTAAAAAAAACGAGCTTTAAATCTACAAGATGTTTCGAAAAGTTACACTACTACACTGTTTATATTCTCATAGTAATCTTTTATATCAATATTATCATTATTATTATTTTTATTATTATTATTATTTATATCTTTAACATATTTTTACGGTATTATTATAGCTTTATTAAGGTTAATACTATTGTTAAAATGAATAAATTATTATTACCACTATCGTTACCATACAATAAATTAGTATTACTATCATTGTTCTTTAAAGTCAACAAGAAATTTCAAGTACATATTATTATACATGCGATTGAGATTCAATATAGTATTTCTCCTTTTTAAATAGAGCAAGTCAATGTCACGTTACTTTTTATAAATTCAAACAATATCGAGATAGCTGAAGCAAATAATGCATCTAGTCTTGTCGAATCGAGCCTTTTATCTACTATATTCTAAATGTTAGGCGAATAATTCACAATTCCTTCAGCCATTTAAACTGAAAAACAAGTAATAACGACAAGTTTGAGAAATAAAATCCGGGAAGAGCAGATCGAGCGGCAAGACAATATGCAAAACCTCATCTTTCAACAGATGCAAATAATTAACAAACTTCAAGGAAATGAAAAATCATCTTTTCCTTCAAACTTTGCAGACCGATAACTTGTTTTGAATTAAATTCTCGAGAATATCACGACGTAACATGCTGATATAGGCTTGATATGACGGTGACGTTATATAATATATATTATATATATATATCTCAATTAATAATAATGTTTCTCATACACAGTTTGCACGCAATGTTTCAACTCTTTCAACTGAAGCACAGTTATTCCGTATTGTTATATTTACACACAAGTCAAAATCCAATATTTGCGCTTAGGCTGACCAGCTTTTTAAAAACTCAAGTCTTAGCAGTTTTACGCGGCATCACCGTAAACGGAAAACTACACACGTCATCTTTGCTTCATTTTTACCAATTTTTTTCTCTTTTCTTTTTTTTCTCTCTTCAAGGAGATCGAGCAAGTCACCTTTTCAACTCTGTTATACTTACAATATTTATATGCTATATACTCCTATTAATATATTTAATATATTTCTTATTTAATACATTAAATATATTAGTAGATTCAAAATTACGCTACATCTATAGTTAACTACCATCACTAATTTGCCTGGACTTTTTTCGGATTTCGTGGGCCTGTTTTGCATAACCTTTTTCTGTGTGCTTCATCTCTCGTTTTTAAATGATTTACAACAGAGAATAACGCCTCAAAAATTTCTCTTTACACATTTGTACGCATGTTCATGATATAAGAAATTTCACCAATTTTGTTTTACTAAACGTTTAATTATAATTAATGACGATTCGACCGTTAAATGACCCGTGTTTAGCGTTTCTGAAATTTTCGGAAATTCCTTACATCGTTGAGAAAGAGAGGTTCAAAGTACAGCTACACACACGTGTACGTACACGTTATCTTTGTGCAACGTGTACATACACATTCATCTATATAAATCATTCAGACTTGTTCTTTTCCAATCAACGTATGATAATCATAATATCAACATTGTCATTCGAATGATTAAAAAATTTAAACTTTTCAACAAGAAATATTATGCATCTGAACTCGCGAAAAATGAACGAACAAACGGTCATTATTGTCATCGTGAGAACGCATCGAGTCGCCTGCACCTCATCTACTGCATAGTCTAGTGCATTTTCAAATGTTTATCATACGGGGACTTGATAAAACTCATCTCTCTCGTCGAGTAAACATTTACAGCGTGGAGATGGACATTTTCTATTAAGACAAGAATACCAAATATTGCTTTGGCATCATACGGTCATCAATCACACATCGTGCGTATTGCTTAAATAACGTCATGTAATGCTTTTTTTTTTATACTTTGCGCCGCATTCTCGACCGTGTACGGGTGGCTGTCCGAGTTACGCCTATTGTGTAGGAAAGTATGCATGTATATAAATATTAATAAATGTATACATATAGTACATTTGCACTATACAATGACCATCTTTGGACCCGTCATCAGAAAATAGAAAGAAAATACGAGTCTAGTTTTGCTTATATGCAAAAACGCTGCAATAATCCAAATTACATTATTTCCCTTCTATTTTGTAAACCGCGATTACATAAACTAAATCTCAACTCAACTAAAACTAATCAAAATAGTTCAATTTGTCTTTGGTAGAAAATTTGAAAATTATAATCTGATTTGTATTTCGCTGATTGCGGCTGGCCACTTGGAATTCTCGATTCCTACAATTAATCGCTCTTCCTTTAATTCAAACGCAAAAACGACTGACCATCAGAGAAATTATACGTCATTTTTTAATTATATTGTGCACTTTATAAAAGTATGCGCGAAAGGAAATAACGATATCGTTGGAACAATATCAATTCTATGTTTAGTATACGCTAGATCGATGCCTTTTGACGTCATTGTAATTTATTATTCCCTTTTTTCATCAAGTTTTGTGCACAAACCGTTAACGCACTGTTGCGCTTAATGTATGCATATACTTGTATCATTGGTAGAGTTGGAGCTTTTTTTTTACCATGTATATTATATATTAGATTTATTGGAAATTCAATCAATTTTACAACTAGCTTTATTTAGTATCTGTTAAGCAGGCAATTTGGGTAATTGATATGGCGAATGTATTGTTAAAGTGTACAACGTGTGATTATGTATGGTTTTATAATCGTATTAAAAATTTTCATAAATCAAATAGTACAACATTTTTTGCGATATAATTCGTTAAGCAAGGAATCCTTAAGAATAATTGCTTTTTGTAATTTCAACTAAAGATTTACAGCTAGGCTCATTCTCGGAATAGTTTCATTAACCTGTACCGGTTTTATATTTTTATTTATAAATATCATATCACGTATAATTTCAAGTTTTACAATACACTTTCTCTACATATACCCATAATTCAATATTATATAGTTTTTTCGTTTTTTTTTCGCTTATGTATTTTTGGACCACGCAATAAAGTTACATGCTTTTTCACGCTGGATCGTTTCATCTCAATTTCGAGAAACCTGTCTCGCGAGCTCCCATTTCGACAACAAATAAAATGGCTTATCACAAATTGAACCAATTGAAAATGCATCAATGACCAAACATTTGCAATTAATATTCGCGAGGCACGTTTCTCTCCAACTCTCAGGTTAAATTGTTTTTGTTTTACATTAGCAGTATCTTAAAGATACGTATATGCAAATAGTATAGGATTCGAATTTCATGATATACCGTTCAAGGTTTTCAATTCGGTTAAAAGATTTATCGTATTAAAGAGACGCCGTATTTCCTTAAGTAAATTTGAAAAAAGTATCAGCCTTTTGTTTTATATTCAACAATGGCACATTATAACGATTGCACCATATCAACACGCTAGAATACAATAACTAGATTTACTCAAGAGATCGATACGATGAAAATAAAAGAATAAACGCATCATTTTAATAAAGACAATGCTTAATTCGCGTCTTGCGTTGTTCACGTGCCGCTGATATGAACGTGTATATTTATATGTTTATACGATGTGTGTGTGTGTGTGTGTGTATGTGTGTATGTATATATATCTGAGGCTTAGAGTTTGATCGAGTCGCTAGTTTCTAAAATTATCCTAGTTTCTTTTTTATAATGCATGAAAAATCAAAATTTAATCTTGCAGCCATGATTTTAATCTTCAGGTACTTTACTGCTTTGCTACAATTCAAACTTGTCTTGATATTCTGTACTGAAATGATTGTTTCTTTACAGATGGCCTATAATCCATACAACAGATAGCTATAGTCAGTCTTTCCCGCAGCAAATGATACATCTATTAAAGTGCTCTGGCGTGTAGATATTGAATCCTTTTATCTACTTAGAAATTGTAATTTTTTATGCAATCCAGTCTCCGTTAAAAATATCATTCGTGATCTTCTATTTTTACAATACCTACATTAATAAGAAATTTTATGCAATCAATACTTGACGATTGTACATATATTTATCTTTAAATTCAAGAGTTACCTTCAGCTAATACTGGCTTTCCGTTCATTTCTCAAGATCCACATTCTACATTGATACTTGATACATCAACAATGTTAAAACATACGTCTGATTGAAACTTTAAGAAATCTCTCTCCACTTGGGTCCTTGAATGGCAAAAATCATTGTATCAAACTCAAGTATTTACCTGTACTTTTTGTTTATTATGCGTATACGTACGTTATTCCATGACAACATTGTATTTCACAAGTTTGTCAATCAGTTTCAAGTACCATAGTGTATTCTTTCCACTTTATGCAATTACACTCTGCCTTAATAATGTTATCAACTACAAGTTACCAAAAATCGAATTGAAAATATTTATTAGTCCTAGTTTTTCATCTTGTCAACCAAAATATCTTTGGCAATAATTGCTTGTTCAACAGTCGTTTCTTTAATTACACTCTTTGCAGTCGCTGTCATGGTTGTCCAAAAAATATTACTTGAATCGTCTGCATTATCTGATATTACAATATACTTTTCCAGTTCTCATTTCATTTAGATACTTTTTATGTACAAGCAAGAAGCAATCAAGGATACAAGACTCAAGGATCACATGAAAACCGAGAAAATAAAGCACAAGAAAAATCTCTTCTTGCTTCTTTTTTCTTAATTATTCCATTAAACTTGCATTTTTCCCTTTCTAATAGTCTCTGCCTTTAATTCTCAATTACACTTTAAATGTCCAGATATTTAATCCGACTACTCGATCGCGTACCCGACAATATTTCTTAACCATTCTTTATTTTCACCGACTCTCTACAAAGTGGTCCGAATAAACTCTTGAACCGAAAAGTAAATTCAGTAATTCAAGAAACATGTATTACTTTTAATCTTACATAGTCTTTTTTTAATCGAGTTTTGAGCTCTGCTCTTGTCTGCATTTGGCCACGCTCAATGCTTGTAATTTTTTTAAACTTGTACTAAAAAGAAATAAGAATTCCAATGCGGCGAGACAAACTTAGAAGAAGCTTTTTAAGAAGCCTGCAGGTCCCGCCTCTTGCTGCTGTGCTGCTGCAGCTTTTATTTTAGCTTGTGCGGCTTTTAGTGCTCTGTAAAAAAAAAATCATTTCCGTTAAATCAGACGTTTATAGAAAAGATTTATTTGCCTTTATTTTTTTTTTTATACGCACTCTTGAAGATCCCGTATTTGTTTTTCTTTAGAATTTTGTTCTTCCTGAGACATTTGCACAAGTTGCAAGAGCCTTTCTGTTTCCTGAGAGCTGCGATTTGCTTCTTCCTTTGCCTTTTCCAATTCCTTCTCAGCAGCTTCCAAAGTTCTTTGCAACTCGGCTACCCTTTTGTCAGGTGAGCCTCCACTCTGCAAAGTATTCAATCGCTGGTTAAAAAAATTTCTTTAAAAAGCCAAATTAATTATTATTATTATTTTCAGTACATTGAACGAGCATTAATTGTAAACATTATAAAACATTAGCCATGTCGAACTGCAGAGATCAAGAAAAAGTAAACTGTAAATCTTTACCTTTTGTAGTTGTTGCTCCAATTGATCCATTTTCGCTTTTCGTTTCTTCAGTTCTTGGTCCATATTCTGCATAGCTCTCTCGCGCTCCTCCAAGGACCTAGCTTTCATATCAACATTCTTTGCCTTTTCTTCAACTTGGTGACGATGTTGCTCAAATTGACGCTTTTGTTCTTCGAGTTGCCTCCTTTCTTGACTAGTGTCGGGGCCTGCCTTGGCTGCGCCAGATTTCGCCTCGTGCAAGGCAATCTAATTCGTCCGACAAAACAATTAGTAATTTTTTCAATTTTTTCTCATTTTCAAGCAAATAACGTTTTAAAGGATAGATTTAATAATGACCTGATTTTGTTGCAGCTCTTGACAGAGCATCTCGATTTGAGCTTGGAAACGTTCTCGTTCAACGGTTGCTTGGTTCACCTCCTCTCTCGATTTTTCAAGTTCCTTTCGCAGCCGAGCCAACTCGGCTGCAGCATTTTGAGCTTGCGGACCTTGCTGGCCTTGTTGCGCCATCTGCTGCTGCATTTGCTGAATCTGTTGCTGATGAGCGTTCAGTTGCCGCTCAGCTGCCTGAACGCGCTTCTCGGCGGCGTCGGCTCGCTGTTTTTCAGCCTCCAGCTGTTTGTGCAAATGCTCGAGCTGCTGCGGTGGCATAGTATTATCTTGGAGGCGTTTCTCTGCTTGCTCCGCCCGCTGCCGTTCCTTGGTAAGATTTTGCGTGAGCGCTTGAACTTGCTGCGTAAGACGATGGACTTCGGCCAAGGACTCTGGTGTCGGTTGCGCACGCTGTTGCTGCTGCTGCTGCTGCATTCTTCGCAATTCTTCTCGCTGCTTTTCTCCCTCGGCCTCGCTCGCATTCAATTCTTGCTGGAAGTTCATCAGCATGTCTTGGGATTTTTCCAGTTGAATGACCAGCTGATCACGCTCCACTTGCAATTGCTTCGCTTCGGCCTCGAGCTTCTCCTTGGCCTTCTCGATCTTATCGGCGTGCTTCTCGCGGTTCTCCAGAATCGCGGCCATTTTGTCGCGCTCCCGCTGCGCGAGCTGTAATTCGTGCTGCAGCCGCACCATTTCCTCGCTGCCTTGAAGCTGCTGGTGCTGCTGGGCTCTGCGCATCTCCTGCCTCGTTGTATCGCGCTCCTCGCGCAGCAGCGACGCCTCGGCAAGCAATCGTTCAATCTCCTTTTTACTGGCTTCCAAGGCCTCGGCGTTCTTCGCCACCACCATTTGGCTCTTCTCCAGCTCCTTGGCCAATCGTCCGGCTTCCAGTTCGACCTGATCCCGGGCCAGGATGGCCTTGTCCAGACTCGCCCTCAATCGTTCGACTTCGATGCTGGCACTCTCGGATCTGGAAAATTGGAAAATTGCAATATTATAATAATATAATAATATCACTCTTAAACTAGAAGAAAATATTCATGTTAGAACCTAGTTTTGCCCTCGGTCTGCATGAGTCGCTCGAGCCTGACAATCTCGACGCGCAGCTTCTCGTTGTCGGCCTCGAGGGCGTCGGCCTTGGCCTTGAGCTTGTCGTACCGGTCCTTGAGCTTCTCGGCCTCGATGCGCGCGCGCTCCTGGTCGGCCCTCGCGCGCTCCTGGGCGGCCTGCATCTTGGCCGCCTCCTCCCGCGTCCGCTCGAGCTGCAGCTGCGTCTCGTGGAGGCGCTGCTCGAGCTCCTGCGCATGGGCCTGGGTGCGCTTCAGCTCGAGCTCGCGGCTGTCGAGGCGCTCGCGCGCTCGCTCCAGCTCCTGCTCCAGCTGGTACTTGCCGCGCACACCCTCCGAGCGTGATTCGTAGTCCCGCTCGGTGCGCCGGGCCCGCTCCAGCTCCGCCTGCGCCTTGTCCAATCGGTCGCGCAGCCTCTCGCACTCGAGCTTCAGCCTCTCGTGCTCGTCCTTTTGCCGTTCCTGCGAGTGAGTGAGTGAGTGAGTGAGTGTAGAACGCATTCAGTCGTCTGAGCTGATGGCTTACCTGACTCTCCTGGTACTTGCCGAAGCGCGCCGCGTACCGTTCCGACTCCTCCCGAGAGTTTTCCGCCTCCTGTCGAAGTCTTTCGGCTTCCGCTTGAGCTTTTCGCACCTCTGCCTGTTGCCTGTCGTGCTTCTCGTACATTTTCTCGAGTTCCAGCTGCATGCGGCCAAGCTCCTCCTGACTCTTGTCGGTCGCTGCTTGGGCCTTGGTTAATTGCGACTGTGCTCGCTCTAGCTCAAAGCTCAAGCGCTCGTTGTCGGCTAGCAGTTTTTCTCGTTCGCTCTGCAGGCGGCGCATCTCGATTTGGCTCTTGTCGAATCTTTCGCGCGCCATGTCCAAGTCCACCGTCAGTCTGTCAAGTTCTTCCTTTGACTTTTCTTCGTGCTCTTTCGTACGACTGAGCTGCAACGCTGCCCGCTCGTACAGTTCCTGAACTCGAGCCAACTCCTCTTGAGCTTTGCGCGCCTCTTCCCGGCTCTTGCTTCCCAGCATCTGCTGTTTCTCTGCTTCCAGCTCGAGCCTGTCTTTATCTGCCTCCATGACTTCAATTTTGTTTTGCAAACGGTAAACTTCGCTCTGCGCTCTGTTAAAACCAAGTAAAAGCATCATTTATAAGATTTTTACCTTTTCTTTTTATATATAATAATTATTCAGAACTTTATCTGCCCACCTATCGTATTTTTCAAGCATTTTATCAAATTCTTTACTGGCGTTTTCTTTTTCCTCCTGGGCCTTACTTAACGTGTATTGAGCCTTATCCAATTTGTCTTTTAGAATGTCAACTTCTGTTAAAGCGTCGTCTCGTTCAAGCTGCACATAAGAGATTTCCTCGTACATCAAGTATAACATTAGTTTTTCAATCAAAAATACATACGGCTAATTTTTGCTGGGCGTTGTGAGCCTTTTCCCACCGATCCTTGATCAAGTCCAGCTCCGATAGTGCATTCTCCTTTTCTCTTTGGAACTTTGCGATCTGACTTTGTTGGAACTCAAGCCTCTCTTGCAACTTTTCCATTTCTTCGTGGAAATTGTCGCGCTCCTTCTGCAGACGTTGCATAATAGTCTATTTCAAAGAAAGAGAAAACAATTATTGTTTTAATGAATAAGAATAAATTTTTCAATTGAAAATGAGATCCTACTTGAGCTTTCTCGTATTTATCTTGAAGTCGATCAATGTCCAATTGAATGGTCTCGCGTTCTTTTTGCATTCTCGTTATTTGCCCATGCGATTTGTCAAGTTGACTTTGCAAATTCTCAAAATCATAGTTTTGCTTCTCTTTTTCCATTTGCATCTGCAAAGCAATTTAAATGTATAATAATAATAATAAATCAATCCAATTAAAATGATAAATTATTCGGTGTATTACGAACCCTTCTCACTTCAGTTTGGGACTTTTCTAGCCTTTCTTGCAGTTTATCGACTTCAGTTTGCGTCTTGTCCAACATGTTTTGCAGTTTATCCTGTTGCAGCTGAGCTTTGCCAAGAGTTGCTTGCGTTCTTTCCAGTTCTTCCTGGGCTTTCTCGAGCTCTCCTACCGCCTTGTCTCTTTCAGAGTGCAGTCGTGCGACGGTGGCCTGTGCGCGATCGTACTCCTCCCGAAGGCTTTCCTGCTCGCTTTGAGCATTTTCGAGCCTCGCTTTCAAACGGTATACCTCGCCTTGGCTCTTTTCCACCTGCACGTTGCATGTGGAATTCATTCAATTCAGCGGCTCAGAAGGATAAATAACAAAGTTTAAAATCAAGAAAATTACCTTCTCTTGAAGAGCAGATACTTCGGCTCTTGCGCGCTCGTTGTCAGCCTGAGTGACGCGCAACTCTGCTTGAGCCCTCCTCAGCTCCGAATTCGACTTTTCGGCGCGCTCTTGAATTCTGTCGATTTCTTGAGACGAAGTCAGAGTATTCCTGCCAAAGCTCGATTGCGACCTATCAATTTCGTGTCGCAGCCGTTCGTTCTCGAGCTCAAGGCGGGTGAGCCGTTGCTTCGCAGCCTCCCAGTCTGCACCGCTGCGGCCCACCTCCGACGCGGCTTTGTCCAGTTCGGCCTTGCTCTTGCCAAGTTCCGACTGCGAGCTCTCGAGTTTCGTCTCGAGGCGATCCTTTTCGGCCTGCGCTCGTTCCACCCGAGCGCTCAATTTTTCCACCTAAAACGTCATCGAATCAACAGTCGAGTCGAGTTAAAAAAGTATTGCTATTAGCTTTATTACCTCCGACTCGAGCGTGTGAATTTTCATTTTGTACTCTGCTATTTCTCGCTCGTGAAGCTCCCGCTCCTCCTGCTTCTCCTGCTCGGCTCGGTCCCTCTGCTCTCGCAGCTGAGCCATTTGCTTTTCCTTGTCGCCGATAGCCTCTTCGAGACTGCTGAGCGCGCCCTCGCTGCTGCAGTGGTGGGCTTGCATCGCTGTCAATCGAGCTCGGGCCATGTCCACCTGGTTGTCTTTTTCTTTCAACAAGTCTTCCAGGTTCTCAATCTAGTAGCCAAACGAGCAGTTAAACTTAATCCATCGTATCGGCTTCCGGCAGCAGCTTTCTTTCAAGCTTACCTTTCTTTGAAGAACGTTGATTTTCCGATCCTTTATGTCCATGTGGTCTTTGAGCTCGGTCAACTCGGTGTTGAACCGATTGCGCTCTTGCTGCGCTTGCAAGGCAGCTTGAGTTTTTTTCTCGATAAGTCTGTTTTTCTCTTCCAGTCTCTGTCTCATCTCTTCGACCTGAGAACAAGCATTTCGTTTAGCATTTCTATGTTATTATCTACGTTATCAAGATTCGCGAGCTCGCGATGGCTTACATCAGCCTGAAGCATATTGTAATGTTCCTCCTTGGCGCAGAGTGACTCTTTTAGTACTGCTATGTGCCGCTGATAATCCTGGTGTTGCTCCTCGAGCGTTTTCATTTTAGCGGACATGGCCAAAATTTCTTGATCGCGCCGCTGCACCTCCGTTCTCAACTCGTCAAGCTGTGAAAAGAGTCGTTGTCCAGGAAAAGTCAGTCTCGCATCCGCATCAAGCCGGGTGACGGAGCACGCAGAAGAGTACGCGACAAGGTCTTCTGCATGGCCTTGCCCGAGTATGGGGACGTCGATTTCGAAGATCATGGACAATTCATCCTCGTCCTCGTCCACGGCTCCTCGGAACACCTCCTTATTTCAGACTCGAGCTTGAATTGCGCGCTCTAGCTTCTCTCGTTTAAATTTACCACTCTAATTTCGCTTGCTTTTTTACTTTTCTGATTAATGATTTGATTGATTTGATTTGTTTTTTACGCTCGTGTTGTTGATGACTTGATGTACGTCGATAGAGAGAAAGAGAGAAACGTCGAGCATGAAGCGAAATGATCGGTCGTCATACTCGGGCAGGGCTCACGCAGCATGCAGCGGTAGACCATTAAAACGAGTACAAATGGCAGTATAATAGTATAATAGTGACTTGATAATCTGTAGAATATGTGATAAAAGGATTCATTGTGGCAAAAAGGATTTCGGGATTAAATCACATTTTCAAAGCTATCGTCAATTTAAATCTAGTGACAGCATTGATCAAGATTTTCATAAAAATTTAATACATCCGTACGTAATTTTACAGGAAATTTAAAAAAAATTTCTACTGCTGCTCCTGTCTTTAATCAAGAAAAGCACATTAAATTTTTATCAAACTCTTAAAAATCAATTAATTAAAAAAGTTAAACTTTAGATTTATTCCTAATAATGATCAAGTAATTATCCTATTGATTAAAAGAACCAAGCTGAAAATCTATTTTTTCATCGTATCGTAAAAGGCAAAGCTTTTTAGCAGACAGATTCTCAACTTAATGTTTAGCAGCAGATAAAAGGAAGAAAGGTGTCATAGAGACAGGAGAGAGGAAAAAGAAAGAGTATACCAGATAACTTTTGATCAGATAAAATAGTAATCCGGTATTCAATGTGCACCGATAGTCCCCTGTATTGCCAAGAGTTGTACAATCGAAACCTGTTGTTATTTGTGTAAATGTGGATCGTCGGTGTGACAACTTGCCGAAATGATTCAACAATGAAAAGCAAGGAAGGTCTACAACTAAGTCTATATATACTAACATCTAAATCACCTCGACAACTTGGCCACGAATAATTAAAGTAAAGCAAAGTTTGATTCGTGACAAAGTTGCAGCGGGCAATAATTTCGATCGGAAAATGATTACACGAATAATCTAGCGAGCGGGCGAGCGAGAAATAATTTATATAAACTGTCTATGCACGCGTCTTCGAAAAATGAGCAGCAATTTTACATTTCTCAAATGAAAATTTTCAACACGTGCATGATAGTGGCTCAAGACCTCCGTTTTTTTTTCACTTTATCAAAGGGATCACTTAATCACTTGTTCAGTATTAAAAAAAACAGAGGTTACAAACATGATTGAGAGTTATAATGATTAATGATGACATTGTCTTTCCCATGAAACGACGATAATGAATGCAACTTGTTGTTGAATGAATCTGTATGAAGTATTAGTGACATAATCACATTAATGGTAGTCATTTTGGTCTTGCCAAAAGACCACTACGGATAAATTATTATTAAGAAGAAACTTTGTTACGTTCGACTCGCAGTGAGGAAACGTAGGAAAGGTAGAAACTCGTAGTGGGAAAAGTGCGTCAGTGCTGATGAGAGAAATCCTTACCTCCTCAGTAAGCTAAAATGGATCGGGCACATCAGCTTATTAAGTATGCTTTGCTCAAGTGGTACTGACCTTTGACTTCAACACTGCTCATTTCATTTGAAAAATCATTCAATTTTCATTGTTTATCTCAAAAGTATTTTAGCAGAGTCGCAGCCAAGGCCACCACCGTTTTACGACTTATTTTTAATTTATATTAAATAATTCTTGAGAAAAAAAAAACTATCGTCACAACTAACACAGAAAAATTAATAATCCATTGCAATGCTTGGCTAATCTCTTCATCATCAAGCAAACTCAGCAAAGCCAAAATTAAACGAGATGAGCCAAGCTTGTACAATTCGTACACCCTACATTCGTTCGGCCTATTTTTTCATCTCGTCAAACTTTCGAAACTCAAACATAAATATATCTACATTTCAATTGAAATTGATCGACTACTTTCAAAAATACATGCAACATGCATATTCATTTATAAATAATAACTGTTTACACGTTTGATAACATTTTATTTATTTTTTAATCACACCCTACGATTCCTTAATACCCTTCTTCGTACTCTTTCTAATTATATCTAAAACACAAACAATTGAGCATAAAAAAATATACATACAAAAAGAGATCTTAAACTAAAACATATATATCAATTACTTGCACTCTCCTTGTAAAATGTTTTTCAGAAAAAAGAATGATTGAACAATGGGTCAAGTAGATGAAAGTTCGTTTTAAAAAAGACGAGTATAAAGAGATAATATTTTTATTAAAATTACAGCGGTTTCGTCTGATGGGAAAAGTAAATAAAATAATAGTATCGCCCTAAATATCCCAGGTCGCACAAGTAAGTTTCAGTTTGCGTTCTTGTTGGTTATTCAGATGCATGAGCAATAATATGAATTCAAAGTTGAACAATGTCATCATCATCATCATCATCGTCATCACCATCATCATCATCATCATCATCATCATCATCATCATCATCATCATCATTATCACCGTCATCGTGACGATCTTCGTCATCGCGATGATTTGAAATGAGCTTCTTGCAAGGGTCACTATGAGCATCATCGTCATGATCATGAACGGTAATATCGTCTTTGCTTGTCTTGCTTAGCGTGTCTCTCCGGTGCGATCCGATGGATCAATGTCGCCGGCGGAGAAACTTACTTGTCGTTTAAAGTTGAAATCGTGCTTGTTGAAGCTATGGGTGTGAAGGGCGAGGGCGCCCTGTGCCACCGGCTCGATTTGCTTGAGGTGACGGTGCTGCTGGCTATAGAGATTGCTGTAGTGGTTGTAGTAGTGCTGCTGCTGGCGGGCGGTGCTGTGTCGGAGGTGGTCGGCGAGGGGGTTGGTGACGCCGGTGCCGGCAAACAGGGGCGAGGTGGAGGTTGGTCTGGGCTGGAGGTAGTGCTGCTGCTGCTGCTGATGCTGCTGATGCTGATGCTGGTGGGTAGAGCTGCCGCTCGGTACGGCGACCGCGCGCAGGAGCTGCTCGCGCAACCGGCCGCCGCACTCCTTGATGCGTTGGAGCTCGGCCTCGAGCAGCTGAATCTGCCGCTCGAGGGTCTGAATGCGCGCGTCCTTCGTTTCAAGGATCGCCGTCAGAGTGCTGCTGCCCGGCACGCCGCCCGGCACGGCTACGCTACCGCCGGCCAAGCAGCTCGAGGAGGCTGCCGTCGTCGCGTACGCGAGCTCCAGCTGCGTCTGCAGGCTCTTCAGAGTCTCGTTCGTCGCTTTGAGCTCCTTGACATACAGAGAGAGAGAGAGAGAGAGAGAGAGAGAGAGAGAGAGAGAGAGAGAGAGACAGAGAGAGACAGACAGGTAGAGAAAGAGAGAGAGACAGACAGGTAGAGAAACAGATAGAGACAACAAACAAGCGTTGTATTATTGACTTAATCGAGTAGCGCTCGTATTTAATCCGTTGCTCAAAAAGCCCAGCTAGCCAGTCTTTCGATTCTATTCGTCATTTCCGATAAACGACTTTCAGGTTTTCCTCCAAAACTAGCGCCAAGTATCCTCTAACCGAATCATCTTCTCAGCTGTACAAGTCACGCCTCATCTTCTTTTCCAATTTTACTTCCTTAAGAACGAGTGTCAAAGAAAGCTTACTACAATTCTTGCTTGCTTCCTTTCCGCCCGTTATCCTTGCTACATCTTTCAAATTGTCTACACTCAAAGTTTACCATACACGACACGCAGTCCTAGCAAATTTTACATCTTTAATTGTAGTAAACCATCCAGCACTGCACAGCATTATTTTGCACAAATTGCAACAACTGAATATTCACGCAATAGAATTTGTTTTAATTTCGCATTAAAGTCATGTTATCAGTGCATTTTTTTTAAATTATTCTCCAAAAAAATATTCAAGATTCGAATCAGTTATAATTTACATTATACTTGTATTAAAAAGCCCTGATGAAGCAAAAAATATGCATTCAAATTAGATAAATCCCACTTTAGAGTATTCTTTTGGGAATAAATGCGATATATATATCATCAAGGCTTTTTGAAACATCCTTCTTATATATAATACAAAAATAATAATAATAATAATAATAATATATAATATAAATTGTCAACGGTTACATTTTAAGCACATCAGGTTTTTGAAAAATCGATAGTTCAGAGTAAAAGCATTTCTTATTTTTTGTACAAAAGTAGCAGAAAAATGCAATTTTGGTGGTCACTTTCTTTTTTTATTTTTATCCCTTTTTGTGCCACAATAATGACATCACCCGGCGCTATTTGTTGGATGCAACCTTAATAAGATATGGCTACGTACATTTTAGAAAATCGTCTTACTTAGCTTGCCGAGCTCGAGCAAACGGAATAACATATGAGAAATGTATATTGCAACGTCCCGGTCGACGAAAGAAAAACGACGCTCCACTATACTCATCATATTTTCTACGTCTTTTCTTCAAAACCTTTCGATCTTTCAATAATTCAAGCATCTTTTATACAATGAAAAATTTTCAATCAATGATTTCCTTTATCTTGTCAACGCTCTGTAAACTTTGGAATAAGCCAGCGCGTTTTTTACAATTCGATTCGACGATACACAACGCCAGAGTTCTTTCGCCTACCGCGCTAGCTGCGGCAGAAATTGCCCATCGCACTCGATGGACAAAATCAAAATTCATTAAAATACTTATAGTTAATATTTTAGTGTTATTGTTTTATTCTAGCCGGAAGAAAACAATCAATGAAAATTGTAAATCAATCAATTTTTACTTAAAACAAAAAAGGTTAGGAGTCTATGTGCTTCAACGAAAATTGTCACACTGCAGTGAGATGATAAATATGTAGGAATAAATTAATGCAGTATTCCAATTGGAATAATATTTGCATTTCTTTTGTTCGAAAACTTTTGAAAATTGCATTTTATTATTTTTCTATAAATTGTTTACAAAAATAATTATTAATCTTATTTTTATTGCGCCCTTAAAGTCCTGTATTTGCATATATGTAACAAAAAATTTTTCATTTTCAAGATTCCTTTAACCCTAATATAATGAAATGTCTATTTAGACCTAAAGCAAAACTTAAAGGAATCGATATTTGAATAAATTCAAAGACTCTACAAGAATTTTTCAAGACACATAATTAAGGATAATAAAAGTTACAAAACGTCGAAAACAAAAAATGTAGAAAAGACTTACAAAAATTTGCAGGTTCTTAATTGTTGTAATTTATATCTCAATTTTTTATTTCCTTATCCTAGTCCTCGAAGAATCATGGAATCACTACGTACTTAGAATCTGCATAATAACATTTCAAGTAAAATTCCTAAATTTCCGTAAAGAAACAAGTTATACAACATAATCAAGAATTTAACATCAATAGTCTACTATTTATATTTTATACAACCTTTTCTAATGCATTACAAATAGTTCAAATTTTTTAAATCAATTTTTGCTTTCGAAAAAATCTTCAACAGGACCTGAAGGTTTGAATTTTGATAAATATTTCATTTGCAAACTATTTAATTTTATTTCAAAGATACATTCTCTTGCAAAGAACATTATTCCAGCTAATGATAAACTAAAATTAAAATTACACTCGTAAAATATGTAAATTTGATGAAATGTGAGAGTGAAATAAATGTGCAATATAGGTTCACAAACATTCCATAAGTATTTATGTTTAAGAGATTCTATGCATATGTATATACAAAATGTAACTTTCGATAACCGCCATAAATAATAAAAATTTAATATTATAATTTAATTTTTTAATAGCATACTTTACTTATCGCTTTATACTGCTGTATATTTAATTACTATAAATAATAGTTGTGGTTAGATTTTAAATTGAAATTATTGCGGATTAAAATCGTAAAATTTTATCAAGTAGAAATTTAATTGTAATTCGCGGCTGTTTCAATCAGAAATTGAGCACAACATTTAATCATTCACATCATTAAAATTACGTCGCGTAATAATGCTTTAAATTTAAAAGAATATCAAGTTAATTGCTTTCTCATTTGGTTATAAGGTTGGTAAGAAATGCTTAGACTATTTTATTTTGTATAAATAAAATAATAGTACTTTTCGAAACGGGTGTGCAAGTTGATAATTTTCCTCGTGAGACATTCCTCGCGAGCTAAATAATTAACTTAAACACTATAGTATCGAAAAATCATGTAAAAGTCGTGATTTTCAAGTTTGGGTGGTATAAAAACCTTTTCCAAATTTATACCAGGCTTTCTCTTTTCGTCTGTAATAATTATTAGCTACGTATGTTGAATTTTCCAAATGTAAATAGTATTGATCAAGTGAATGTCCTACATTTCAAATAACTTGTTGATTTTTAATAAAATGCATTTTTATTAAATTTTCATTCTATAACTTGTCATTTCATGCAAAGGATAGTTTATGTATTAATTCTTATTATTACTGTCTTCACAAAGTAAAAGCCTCTAAAAAGATAAATAATTGTTTTTGTATCATGAAATTTATTCTTCGAATCATTAAATGCGAGATTAAATGTGTGCTGTGGAAAGATTCGTAACTGCCTGAATACCTGGTCCTTCCGTTTAGGAGATCTGCTTGACCGTTTTTGTTGCCTGCATATGGGTATTTTGCATTCAAGGCGAGGCTATACGCAGTAGTTGACGTTCCGGTAGATGTTCATGATCATGATGATGAAGATGTAATAGTAATGATGACGATGACGGCAGCAAAGGGGATGATGGTGATAATGACGATTAAGATGATAATGTTAGTTAAAGAATGCATCTTATTTTGATCAATGTAAGGGTGGATGCGGGCGTCATCCTCTTACGTCTTACTAATTTTATCACCTACACATCCAAAGCAGCTCATTCCATACATTCATATTATGTTTAATTCTTCTTTTGAGCTCTCATTGGCTTATAGTTTGCGAGAGGTATACGTGTTGTGTACAACTTATCAAACTCGGAATTATTTTCATCGCTATTCTAAAATTCTTTCGTTCAACGTGGAAAATATAAATTTTTCAATTGAAGCTGCAACTGAACTTCTCGCTCTCTATTGAATACTCTCAAGTTACATGCTTCGACTGCAGGTGTGCATATGGCAAGTGTAATAATTTTGTTTTTACACGAAGGTTTCTAACGTCATTGTAATTACACAGTAGCGTAAGAAAAAAATTCATGGCAAATAGAATATTTTCATTCGAATAATGTCTAATATAAATTTGAAAAACATTCAACATTAAGTCTCCTTTAACATTAGTATCTAGTACGAATTTTACTAAAACACGCCATTAATTTTTTCCTTAATTAAATAAATATAAACTTATAGTTGTTTTTATAATCAAGTACTTTTTCAAAAAATATTTTCACAAATAACACAAGTCTTTCGATCGATCAAAATTTTATTAAAAAGACTATATTTGTGACTCTATTGAGAGTCAGCTAAATATTGTCATAAGAATTGACAGGCATGGTGCATGTATTTTTCTATTTTTCAGGAAATTATAAGAAGGGTCGTAGGTAACATAATGTAATTAAATTTTTAAATTCTATATACATACTTACAATGTCAAATGTCAAATACTTACAAAGTCAATGTAGAAACTTGTTTTCATTGTTCTCAAAAAACAAATCATGAAATAATAATCATTCTGATGTTTTTTTTTAGCAATCAGGGCAACTAATTATTTTTACAGCTCTTTGAAATATTTTAAACTTTAATAAAGCACTTAAAAGCAAATCAATGGATCGATCGAGAGTCGTGGGAATTCGGCATGCAGCAATCAGTGCACTGTGAGTGTGCTAATAATCAAGTTTTTAGCATGCCGTCTTACTTTTATATTTTAATAAATAACTAATTCTATATTTTTGTTCAAATATTTCTACTTTGTAATTATTATTGCGTTTTAATGGTATTATTTATTTTCAAAACTAAAGACTAATAAACTAAAAACACTACTGACTAATACACACTGCTACATAAAACTAAAATATAAAAATAAAAATAATTCTCAAATACACGAATTTACAAATATGTGTATATAAAGTAATTAAAGACCTGCTTCTGTGCCATGGACTGCATTTGTTGAAACATGATCCGTTCTTCCTCTTTGCCTATAAAAAAACGAATAATGGCAACTTAATAAATCTATCCAGAAACAAGTTAATTACAAATTGATTATTATTTATCAAGATGTGACGAAAAAGCAGTAATTGAAAAATGAATGCGTACCCATTCCTTTATTTTGAAGCATTTCCAAGAGTTTTTTAATACTCTCATCTCGAGCTTGTAAGGTTTGTTTTTGGGTTTCTATTCGTAGCTCCAACTCCTACACATAAATAAAAATTGTATTAATTATCAATATTACGTTTATGACATTAACAAACATCAAAAACTTATTCCTTTTAGTGTGCAACTTTGTAATAATAAAAATAACAAAAAGTTAGTATTTTGTATAATAAATTTAACAGTCACTAAAAATAAAATAAATGCAATTATAGGAATTATATTATTTCGTTTGTTTATGAAAAATAACTTTATTGTTATTGTTATTTTCATTATCATTATTATTTAATATTACTATTTAATATTATTATCATTGTTAATATCTCAATCGAAGCTCCTAAGATATCTACTAATTTTTCTACTCAAATTATTAGACAGTTCAATTTGAATCACGGTTACCGATGAAAAAACTAATCACACAGGAAAGTTTACCTAAAAATAAATATGCATATATCCTCGTGATGTCTATTTTTCTTTAATAACATTTTTTTTTTCAATAAAAGCCACTAAGTTTAAATGCAAAGTCCTACATTTCATGATTTTCTATATAGCTATAAGCAGTATAGCAAAAGAATAAAACGACAGCATTAGAAAGATGACTTACCATATTAATACATTTTAATAGTACTTTTAAACCGTTAAATAGAATTAGTAAAAATTACAAGAATATTGTTTTTTCATTGTTATGGTAAAAATTTTTAATACAAACAATCCTATTGATAATTTATTACCAGTTTATACATCCATAAGCTTCAATTTTTAAAACGAAATTTAAAATTCAATTTTGGCATTGAAATGTATATCAATAACAGAAATATTTTTATCAATTAAAGTATGCATTTATGTATCATAAGAACAAAAGGTAATTGCCCAGACTCTCTACAATTTTAGCGCAATCATTACTGGATTTATATTAATTTTAATTTTGACAAGAAACCTGAATGGTAGCTTTTGGTTTAGAAACAGTATATATATGTAATAAAGTGCATTGACGTTAGTTATTAAACAAGATGATAATAAAACATGGATAAAACTTAATTAAACCTATAAAGTAATTACGAAAGAATATACAATTGCGCACGCACATCACATATACATTTGAACTAACAAGGAAGGTTTAAGCATAAAGAATGCATATTGGTGGCAAAGTTGTAATGAAAAAAGCAGAATAAACGCTTTATCAAGGCGACAATTTATACTTGACTCCCCGATTCTGACATTTTCAATCTCGGCCCTTTTTCCAAGAAAGTTAATTCTAGTACAAAATGTACAGAAGCTGCATCGCCATAGAAAATATAATTTTTTCATATGTTTAAAATTACATTTCTACATGTTAACATATAACACACATACACATAAAAATAGACCAAAGAGAGTTGTATTACTCGCACAATAAACGAGTAAATTTTTTTAAATTTACAATCACACTTGGCATTGCAAACAAGTATATAGACTCGTAGAAATGAACGAATGGATAAATGAATAAATAAAAGAATGATTGATATTTGAGTGAATGATTGTCAATGAAAAATGAAAGAGTGAAACCTTTATCGTATCTCGAAGTATAGCAATTTCGCGAGTCAAGTGCTCGTTCTCGTTGTACAAGACTTCCATCTGCTGCTGCATTTCAACGCTCGGACCTCGCATACGCAACCTTAATTCTTCTTCCAGTTGCCGAACCATCATGCTCTGCTTCTGTAACAGCAAAACATCATGGCAACACGTCAAGTCACTGAATTCTTTCCAAGCTTTTCAGCGTTTTATATACATCTTTAATGTATATATGCCTTTCTCTTGAGGTCAATTCAGAGGCATTATGCTATATCCTACAATGTTAAATTAATCTTTTGTCATTTATTTCCTGAAATACTCGTATATGTTTAAACAGTTTTGCAGTAACTAAAATTGAGTGCAGTCGTATAACGTACGCATAACAATCAAACATTGCACCGATGATGATAATAATGATATTATTGGCTGTTAAATTTTCAACGTACGTCTATTTTTTCCAAATTCAAATAAAGACTATGATAACTAGACTGTAAAAAAGTACATTTACATTATTTGTTAAAAAATAGATACAAGTCATGGTAAATAATTCAACTAGTTTCATTTCTACTTCTATTTATTAATTGATTTTTTTATCTTTGGATTAAATGATTATTTTTCTTTGTGATTTCGTAGTAAAGACACTTTATTGTAAGCCAACAATCACTGAAAATTATGCATCACTAATTTTTTTTGAATAATTTTAAAATTGATAAAATTTTGAATTCTGATTTTTATATTTTTACACTATATATATTATATAGAACAGTAATTTCAAAATTCTTCAATACATTTTAGTTTAGAAAATATATAATTACATGAATTTGTAATAGATGAAATAAATGAGCGAAACAAGACAACGTTAATGAATAAAAAATGCACAATTGTTCAGTTATGTGAAAAAATAAAAAAATGCTGTTAAAACTGTAAAAATCTAATTTTTAGCAATGAGTGATATGATCCAAATTTAGTCAGACATTGATAAAAACAAAGTATAATTATATATTCATGTTTATCAAAATATTTATGTTATAACAAGTCTTTTCAAGATAAAGTAACAGCAAGTGCCAATCTCTTTACAGGGTGATCGTTCACGTGTAAAAATTTTACATTATATTTTGAGCATTATTTTCATATACGATATATCTTGGGTTATAAAAATACGACAGGAAATTCCTCGGAAAATTTCCTCGGGTGTTATACATTCGATAACGTGCATATTTGTACTTTTTCCACGGATAAAACCTCGCAGTGACAGCAGTTAATATATAGTTGATTCAATTTGCAATTATTTTACAAATGACCAAAAATCAATATTTAGTAAATAGAAGCAGAGAAATTATTAACTGATGAAGGAAAATTAGCTTCAAGTATAAAAAAATAAATCATTAAATGAAAAGTAATGTTAATAAAACATTTTCAAATTAAAACAATAAATATTATAGTTGCTGAGAAATTGATTTAAAAGAATGGAAAAAAGAGCTCAAAATTCATCGTACTTGAGGTTTGAAATCTAATAAAAAAGCTAATAATTGTTTGTATTTGTCGGAAAGTTCGTTTAAATAAAGACACATAAAAATATCACATTGTAACAGTTTTGCGTCTTCATATATCATGCGTGAAAGTAACATACAAATATCGTTTTCTAATATGAATTATTGTATCGACTATCCAAGTTTAACAGAACGAGAGTAGTAATCTAAACATTTGTTTTGTGATTTCTAATATTATCAGTCTATAATTGACAGGATAAATAATATGAAAAAATGTGTATAATTGTAAATTTATTTTCGTAAAGTAATCCCAGAAGATTTTGTGTATTTGAAAGCTTGTTTTTTTATTAACTTTTTATCTTTTTCGAAGCAGGTGGTTTGTAGGGCCAATAGTTATTTCGTTGCTCAAAGGAAAAGCGAAATTATTGATCGTGGCATTTGACGAATGAGCTAATGTTACGAAAATTTCTTTAATTATCTATAGATTTTTGGCTTCGCTACTCGCGTATAACTTTAAAAGAAAATGGACATGGATATTGATAGTGTAGAATGAGAAAAGACAAGCAATTTCAGATCGATAGTAGTCGAGAAATACTAATCTAGTATACGTAGATAGCGAGTTGATACAAGTACACGTAGTAAAAGGTTTCAGCGATTGTACCGAATGTAGAAAAAGGTAAGGGCGGAAGAAATTGAATAACAGAGTTTTCCTAAATAAGCAGAATTCTCCATAGTGTGGACGACCGTACTAGCTACTATCAGAGGGGGATAGAGGAAGAGTTTGCACCGCTCGATAAAGCTTGCCACCTCTCCTCCCGCCTTTTTCCTTTTAGTTTTCTCGCTCTCTCGTTCTCTCTCCCCCGTTCTCGTTCGTTCTCTTTTGGTTCTTCCACGTTCTTGTTCTTATTTCTTACACTCCCTTCTTTTTTTTCTCATCTTATCTTGGCTTTCTAGAGCAGCTTTCGGCCGTTTCTCCGACTTGCTTAAAATTAGCTGAATTGGAGAGGCAGCTTTGAATGGTATTTAAAAAAAATTCTGAAAAAATGCCAAGGAGAACTCGAGAGGATGAATGTACGCGTATGTAGGTGCGTGTCACATGTGGATGGGGGCGTGCGCTCGCCAGTGTAGGTGTCTTACTTTACTACTTGTCAAACTAGTCAACTAGGAAAGAAGTAATTCCTTTGAGGCGAGTTTGCTGACCTGGATATCGAGTAAGATAGGTGGGAAAGAATGCTGGCATGCTTCGAAGCCTCTAAGCTCTTTCGGCTTTTGCATCGATCTCGCTAGCCGCGAGAGCAGCAGAGGCAGCGGGGACGAAGCAGGCAGGCAGGCAGGATCGCGAGAAGGCACGTGCACGCGGGCGCGCAGCATCGAGCGGCGATGGGGGAGCGAGGGAGAGAGCGGCGGCGGCGGCGGCGGCAGGGCTGTTGAGGAGGACGTACGTATATCGATCGGCCTAAATATAAGCTCGTCGGCGGCAGAGGCATGCGCTCGGCTCTTTGAAAGCATCAGCAGCAGCAGCAGCAGCAGCAGCAGCATCAGCAGCAGCAGCGGCGGCAGCAGCAGACACGTGCGCTCGCGCAAAGCGGGCTAGTCGCACTTGCTCACCTGGTTTTCCGAGTTGAGCAGCTTGAGCTGCTCGTTGATGAGGCTGTACTTGGTGCTCTCCTCCTTGCGCAGGGCCCGCTCCTTCTTGAGCTCCGGGCTCCAGAAGGTCTTGATGCTGTGCATCGAGCTGCCGAGCTTCTGGTTCGTCAGCTCGAGCTCCTTCTTGAGGTTGCCGAGCTCGCGCTGCAGGTCGTTGTTCTGGTGCTGGAGCTCGCCGATGTAGCCGGTGCCGTCGCGCAGCAGGTGGGGGTTCGGGCTCTGACGCTGGCTGACCGCCCGCATCGACGGCCCGTAAAACTCGTCCTCGAGGTAGCGGCCCGAGGAGCGGACGAGCGGCTCCCGGATCGGCACGAACTCGCGCTCGTGGTCGAGCAGGCCGACCGAGGCCCGGTCGAGGCTCGCGTACCTCGGGCCCGCCATGCCCGGCCTGGAGACGCTGCGCGAGCGGTGCGAGCCCGCGCCCTGCGACATGCTGCGGCCGCGTTCCTCCAGCAGCAGCACCGGGCTGCCGAGCTCGTCCTCGCGGCCGCCGCCCAGGCCGTAGTAGGGGCTGCCCGTGGCGCCGACGAGGCCGCTGACGAGCGACTGCTGCGGGGGCCCGTAGCCCCCTCCGAGTCCGTAGCCGAGGCCGTGCTCCGGCGAGCTGTTGCCGCTGCGCGTGCCCCGGAGCTTGCGCGAGCCGAGGGGGCTGCCGCGCCCGCTCGTGTACCCGGAGCCGTAGCCGCGCGAGGGGCTGCGGTCGACCGTGGGCAGCTCGCCGAGCCGGCGGCTGCTGCGCGGCGAGCGCGTCCCGCCGCCGGGGTAGGCCTCCCTGCCGGACATGCTGCTACCACCGCGGCTCCAAGCGCACTGAACGCACACGAGCGGCCCCGGGATCGATCTAGCCGCCCCCCGCCCCCCCCCCCCCCACACGACCCAAGAGCCCTCTGCCTCGAGCCGGAGAATCCCGAGAAAAAACCGCCCTACTCCCGTCCCTTCGCCGTTAAACCGAAATCCCGTCCTCCTTCGCTGCTTTTACCAAAGCTCCACCGTCGCTTCCCCTTCGACTCGCTACCCCCGTCTGCTTTTTCTCGATAACCATTTTTCCATTTGCTTTCCTTCCTTTATCAATTTTAAATTTCGCGCCTCTGCTACCTGGCGGCCTTCGTACCGGGAGTATAGAATCTCTGACAAAGTCTCTTATCTACTGCCCTGAAAGAAAAACACAATCATTAGAGGCATCGACCCGACTACTACTATTACTACTACTATGTATACTACCTGGCCGCTACGTTTTCATTAACCAATTTTCATCGCCCCTTCAAAACAGAAAGAGACTTGAGCATGGGTAGCAGGTTCCTATGGAGACATAATGAGTAGTCACAACAGTCACGAGATTCTCAGTTGCGATCTGCACGTGCAAACCCTGGCATTACAACCACTGACAGAGAACCGCATAAAATCTCAACAAGCAAAAACGGTATACGAGAGAGCTTTTCTTTCTGTATAAGCTCCTTAATTGAGAGCTCGCGTCCATCAAACCCATCAATTTTTATCGTGGCAATTGCTCGAGAATCTGTTAAATAATTATTAGTCGGGGCCGGAAAGTGAATATCGGTGCGGTCCATAACGATAATCTCAGCTGCCAAATAGAAAATACCAAATAAGTTTTTAATGTCGCCATCATCATTTACAGGCCTCCTCAAATCGCTCTGACGCTCTGTTTTCATTGTATAAGCCCTAAAATTATTTTAAACGACTTAAATTTAAAAAAAAATCTTATCTAATTCGACCAAGAAGGGCGGGTTGAATGGCTTCACTCGTGAATTGTTCGACGGGCATTTTGCCAGTTCTCTTTTCGAAAGAAGGAATGAACGAGCCATATTTCCCTTCGTCTACATCATCTTGGTTATAACTTACTACGCGTGATGAAACTCCCCACGGCGGTTCTTGACGTTTCGCAGGGATCAGTCCTGCGTTAAAGACGTTTTTAGTTCTGAGAGATTTAGCAACATAACTGTTTCATCAGCAAATATATTTTCAGATATAGGGGTGCTTTGGTCTTAGCAGAACCGAGGAATTCAGATTTTAAAAAATGTACTCCTGTACTCTGTATGTGAAGGCGGTGTCTTAAAAAGACGTTTGCGTTTCTCCCCATAACGATCAGTTTCGCCCATAAGTGTACACGGATAATGCAGAAAGAAATACTTTATTGCCCTGCAAGTCTACAAAATACTTCAGATTACGTGAACACGTAATCTGCGCTAATTTCAAGAACCTTTTCTCTCTCTCTCTCTCTCTCAGCAGATTTAAAAATCCGGCAAGGTATGGTTTGTAAACATAAGAATCATGCACATATTAATTATGCACAATAATTTAACATAGCCCGATATATCTATGTATTAATTTCACCAATGCTAAAGTGTGTACAATTAATAGCTTGCCAAAAATCCAATGCCGAGGCATTTGCTCGAACACGAGACACGACTAGAGCGTACAATAAGGAATTTGATGGTAATTATTTGCTTTCTCTAAAAGTGGCTATATGTATTTGTATCTTATTGTTTTTGAATTGTCTTAAAATGCTGGCCTTTTCTGTGATATCACACTCTTGACTTACTGATATTTTGTAATATCATTGCGTTTTCTGAAAAATTATTTTATATTAACTTTTGTAGAATTTATTACAATAAACTGATTACTAATCTTATTATTTAATCTAATCTAATCTGTGTTTTTAAGTACAGCCGTTGGTGCATCGATGCACAAAGTCAAACTAAATAATTTTTTTTCATTTCAAAAGTAATTATCTTAAATCTAGTACTTTTTTTGAATCTAATGTGATTAAAATTTTGTTTAAATCATCAAACTAACAAATCAATATGACATAAATTGATAAATGTTTTTAATCGATTAGATTATCCGACTGACGTGTACAGTTAATGTATCAATAAACAAGATAAATGTTAAACAAACAAGATAATTGTTTATAATGGAAAAATAATCATCGACCAAGATATTGTCATATTATTGTAATACGCATTTTTTAAAATAAATCAATCGTTAAATCAATCATTGGTTTTTATTATATATTATAATCTCTAAAGAGAAACAATATTTTCAAATGAAATACTCGAGAAAACAAAGTGGAGAGTGTAAGCTAGATAATTGAAAGTGTTACGAGTGGGCCAAGCAAGTGATTAGATCTAGTGCTATGAGTGGGCCAAGCAAGTGATTAGATCTAGCGATAATTTAACGACGGCGAGTGTGCGAGTCTTGGTATAAGCACCTACAGTGAGCAGCAGCAACTCTCGAGAGTCGAGTTGACTTTGAGTCTCGATAGAATTTTTCCAACTTTGTGAAAATTATATTTAATAATGCTGAAAAATAGTATTTTGCTAGTATTTTGGCTAAAAATATTTGCAACGTCCGGCGAGTGGCACGATGGTGCCGGACCATGGGTCATTGCCACCAAAGGCGAACCTTGGCCTCTTTCCAACGACCGGGAACTCTACAGCAAATACTACTCTCTTGATCCAAGGTCCTTCAGTTTTCAGGTAAACTTTTACAAACTTACCTTTTTTTTATTTCTTTTTATTATTTTTATTAGATACGTTATAAACTTTATTTTCAGGTTAAGCAAGAGAATTGTGACATAATTGAACACGCAGTCGAGAGATACAGGAAGATCATTTTGGAAGAATCGAACCTAGTTGAAAGACTTTTTCACAACAAACAAGTAAAAGAGCAATCTACTGAGCAAAACAATAACGTTTCTAATAACTACAAAGATGCTCTTCTTGGACTTGAAATTAATCTAAAGCAAGCGTGCGAACCCTATCCTCATTTGAATTCAAACGAATCTTGTCAGTAAAATTAATGTTTTTTTATTATGATAAAAACGGGAGATAATTAATAATTAATTTTTCAGATTATTTACAAGTTCCAAAGTATAATGACAACGCCGTCGCTATTTTAACAGCTGATACTATTTGGGGAATACTTCGAGGTCTGGAGACGTTTTCACAACTTATTACTCATTCGGAAAATGGCGTACGTATTAGACAACTTCAATTACCTAATTATAATAATATTGCTTTATATTAGTCAAATCAAAGAAATCTATTGAATCTATTGATCGAAAAAAAAAGATTGCTAAATAATATATTAAAATTTACCAGCTGATTATTAGAGGACAGAAAATCAGTGATTATCCGAGATTACCTCACAGAGGTCTTCTTCTTGATACATCGAGGCACTTTCTACCGGTTACAGATATATTACTTACTTTAGATGCCATGTCCTATAATAAGTTGAATGTTTTGCATTGGCACATTGTTGACGATAACAGCTTCCCATACGAGAGCGCTGCTTTTCCAGAACTTGCGTCAAAAGGTGCTTATCACTCGTCAATGACTTACAACCTCAATGACATGCAAAGAGTCATCGAATATGCACGTCTCCGAGGAATTCGAGTACTTCCTGAATTCGATACTCCTGGCCATACTAAATCCTGGGGTCTGTCGTATCCAGAGTACCTCACAACCTGTTATGGTTATTTTTCGTTTAATTATTTTTACTTATCGGGAATCCTGCAAATCAAGGAAGCTTTTAAAAATTATAGCCTTAATTTCCTTGAATTGGTGATCCCCGATATTTTGCTCGTATAATATAGAAATAACTCGTTTGTTTAATGCTCGTTATAATAATTAAGGGTCTGACGGAAAGCCAAACGGCAAACTTGGACCAATGAATCCAACGAGTCAGCCGCTCTACGGCTTCATGAGAGATCTACTGAGGGAAGTAGCGGAAAGATTTCCGGAGAGATACGTTCACCTTGGCGGTGACGAAGTACCCTACGACTGCTGGAAAAGCAATCCCGATATTAATAATTTCATGCAGAAAAATAACATCAGTCAAAAATTCGAGAAGCTCGAGGAATTGTACATTCAGCGAATACTCGATATAGTAGCGAATTTGAAAATAAAGCCAATCGTTTGGCAAGAGGTTTTCGACAACGGGGTGCAGCTGCACGAAGGTACGGTTGTGCAGGTTTGGACGGGCAACTGGCGAAAGGAAATGGCTGCGGTAACGGGCGCCGGGCATCCTGCTCTCCTTTCCGCCTGCTGGTACCTCGATCACCTCTCCTCCGGCGGCGATTGGATCAAGTACTACAACTGCGACCCCTTAGATTTTCGAGCTCTCACCCACCCGGAACAGAAAGCTCTGGTGCTTGGCGGTGAAGCATGCATGTGGGGTGAATTCGTTGACAGGTTATTATTTATATATTGCATTTGTATATTTTCTTCGAGAAACCTACACAACTTGATTCTTCATTCATTTCCTACTGCAGAAATAATGTTCACTCGAGAATATGGCCTCGTGCCTCCGCTGCTGCTGAAAGGCTCTGGAGTGCTCAAGTTCAAGATACGAAAATTGCCGCTCAACGCCTAGAGGAACATGCCTGTCGCATGAATAGACGTGGCATTTCGGCCCAGCCTCCTAATGGTTCTGGATTCTGCGTCCTTTAATCTTACCTTATATCCATCTACTCAACTCGCAAATTTGCATTCAACAATAAAAACCTATTACCTAATATTTCTTTCAATTCTTTTTTGTTTCTTAGCAACAAGCAATTCTTTCATTTCTGAATTCGTAATCATTTGAACGAGCTGTCCTGACTTAACCTTCGAGAAATTTTTTACGTTACAATTATTTTCTCTCTAATCAATCAATTTTAATTATGGACAGAAGGTATTGACATAATTAATTCAACGGACATTTTTTATTTTATTAATTCTGTTGAACCTCTTGTTAACTCTCATTCAGGAAAACATTCTCCGAGGCGCAAAAGAAAATGTTTGAGCATAAAATTAATGACGAATGTGAAAAATCAAATTTTAAATATACGTCGAAAGAAAGCTCTGAAGTCCCTCAACAAGCACAAGGCTTAGATCGCGGAGATAATAGACAAAACTCAGCTCGGTATGCAGTTGGGGAAAGAGCAGCTTCCAATTCAGTTAATGGTCAATTTAAAAGCACCCTTCAAGAACCTTATGCCTCGGGACACTTGGTTAGTTAAATCTTGTTAAATACCCCTTTAATTAAATCTAATTAATCATTTTTCAATAAGCCAATTAAACAAGCTATTTTAATAGGAAAGCCCGATTCAATTCACTCCCGAAATGATCCGCGATCAGGAAATGCTTGTCGCAATGATGAGCCAAAGAGGAATGGCGGAAGCAGCGATACGACGACAATTCGAAAGGTTATTAGATGAACAGAGTAGGCAATTGCGATTGATGGATGATGCGAGACAACCCGAGAAAAAAAGCGCGTGTGCGGAAACATCGAGAATCGAAAGGCGAAAATCGAGAACTGAGATAAATGCCGAAATTCAACCTCGGAAAAGATGCGAGCACAGAAACTGCTCGCACGAAGTAGCGCCTACTGAATCGACTTATCCACCTAATCAAGTTAGCAACGGCCAATGTCAAGAACAAGTCGGGCATTCGGAAGAAAATGCAGTCGAAGAAAGTAACGCCAACAATTTAAGCAATAAGGCGTCTGAGCGCGATTCAGCGATACGCAGGCTAGAGCCGTCGAGTTTACTCAAGATTCGTCAGAAAAAGGAGGAACTGCACGGCAAAAATAATGGTTTGCAGGAGCCGGCCCAGGCTATTGAAATAATAAAAAAATGTAAATATACACACAATAATATAAATTCGACTTTGAGGTTCAACGGTGCCCAGGATAAGGCCGAGACTCAATCCTTTCCTATGCATAAACCACCTGAACAACCTTCAGCTGAAAAACAGCTACCATTTAATGGCTTAGAAAATAAAAGACTTGCATCTAATCCACCTTTAAACATGAAATCTTACCAAGTACGACATTCTGCCAATGAAGGGTACAGCATCGCGTATCCTCAACAAAAGTGTCAACTACAGTACTCCCGGGCTCCCCCAAACGCTGAATATACCTACTCACACTCTCCACAGCAAAATTCTTATCACGCGGCCGAAAAGGACAGCGAAGAAAATTCACAACCTACTTCGATAAATCAGCAAGAAAACTCGGCGACTCCGCAATCCAATCAAATTTCTCAACAAAAGCAAACTTATTCGGAGCAAGACAATAACTGTCATTACAACGGCGGTTACAATTTTTATCCAGATTTCCAAGAACCCAAGATCATTGGCGGATTCACGTATTTTGCGAGAAAACCACAGTCTATTCCAAGTGCTACGGGTATTTGATAAGACGATTACGTGTGTTTCAACGATTCAAATATAATTATTTTGTCCGTTTATTTAAAAAATTTTCGTCCTTGTAATCAATATGATGTTACATCTCACAAAAATTAATAAAAACAAAGTTTTTTCCATCTATTCTTATCAGTTTATTTATAAAGTTAAAAAGTAGGTTATGTTCATTTGGAAATAAAAAAAACAGTTTCATTTAGAAAATCTGATCATTTCCATAAGATCCTTTATTCTTATTTAAATCAGGAAAACGTTAAATTTCCATGTTTAAAAATGCTACAATACTTATAACATTAACTAGGCGTACAAGTAAGAATTTTTGCAGAATAAAACTATTTCTAAATTTTTCATACAAATATTTTAAAAATGTTTTTTACAATGGAATTTGTAGAACATTTATTATTTACATATATATTATACGTGAAACGCACCAAAACTAAAATTACGTAAGAAAATCTTTGCATTTACATCTCTGGGAATAATACTTTTTATCTTCACTGTATTAACATTTATATTGAATCGTTTAATTTGATAACATAAAATTAAGGATCATTACATTGTAGAGAAATATTCTTTCGAGTGTAATAATTACTTTGTAATGTAATTATCACAAACACAATTATTCTCGAGGCAAAGAAAAATTACAGAAAATATCTTTATCGTACATCTGAATCAGGCATGAGCCTGTGCTGCAGAAAACTCGAAATAGGAATGTAAAGGTTTTATTCGACACTTGTTAAAAAAGAATTATAATTTAAATATGAAAAAAATTTCTTTGTAAGAATATTTTTAAACTGAGAGTTTATGAAACACGATGCCGTTATCAAACCAAGCTAAATTTCTACAACTTTAATTGTATTATTATTCAAACTAAATTTACACAACAATATTTAAAAGAGCTGTTTTTGTGCACTTTTTACTTCTAGAAAAGTACGCGTTCGCTCAATTATTATTTGTTACTATGATAACAATAACAATATTAACAGCTGTAACAGTAATTGTGATAATGTTGATAATGCCTTTAGAAATAATCCAAATAAAAATTGTAATAATAAACTCATCTAATACTAAAGTAATAAACTTTCTATTATTCTGTCACAAAAGACTTTTACAATTTATATCCACGTTCATTTCTATAATTTTTCAAATATATCCATGTACGGGAATAAAATGGATTATAAGTTTTAATAAACTTCTTTTGAAAATTTTCAGAATTTATCATGACTGAAAATTATAAGATGTGTAAAGTAATATAAAAGTCATTTGGTAGAGGGTACTTGTTACTAGAGACAATATTTCACAGAGCAACAAGCGGCATTCACAGACACATTGATGAGATTCTGAAGAGAGAAAACTTCATTGCTGCTAAGGTGAGGAGGAAGAGCTAGAATCAGTTCGTGTCTCCTGCGTGGAATTTGTAGCTGGCTCTAATTGTATCAGTGAGCGCTGAAGTTCCGCCCGTTCTTGTGGTTGCAGTCGGTGCGCAATTTCAAGCACAGCGTCCAGCCTGACTTCCGGACAGGCTTCCAATGCCTCTTTGATGCGACTAACGACTGCATCTTTCTTGACGCAACTCATGTTGCGAGTAAGAACGCTCATCTCGCTGTTGGTTTGCTTCTCGAGCCAGGAGGCAGCAGCTTCGTCGCGATCCCAGAGATATGATTCCGTAGCACCTTTATCTTCTACAAACCAACGGCGCAGCATCGCGTCAACTTGACGCACGCCGAGTCCCGGTTGTGTTTCCAAAATTTCTCGGCGAATCTGGCCCTCGAGCAGTCGGCGCCTTAGCCGCCAGTAGAAGAAGCGTCGAGCCGAACACCAAGGTACAATTTCAGATATACAATTTTTCTCGAGCATTCGCTCGGGTGTATCGTGCAGATCGGCAAAGTGTACCGCTACTTGATGATACATAGGCTCGAGCTGATGCTCGCGCGCCTTCATTTCGTCCTCCAAGGAAGCTCGTTCCTCGGTCGAAGCGCTAGCCAATTTGTCTTTGAGTCGTTGAAGCTTAGAATCCTCCCGATACATGGTTTTCAGAACGTCTTTCAGTCGGAACTTTATTTCAACAATGCCCTCCGCTTCGAGAACACCACCGCGACTCGTACTATCGGCAAACATTTCCATGCAGTGAGGATTAATGGTAGGATCGAGTACAGCCCAGGCGCCTCCGCGTAATTCGCTACTCGGCGGCAGGTAAATCATTACTGGTCGGGTATACTCGCGTAGTCCGTCGACAATGTAAGCGCCAAATTTGACGATCTGTTCGTACATGTCTGAAAGAGTACGGAAAGCAGTGAGTTGCTTCTGCTGCTAATATAAATCCAATAAAAACAAAGTTACCTTTCATGCCGCCGGAGAAACCACGCCAATTTGCAAAGATAAGTAGAGGCAGTTCTTCCTTGGCAAAATCCTTGATAGCCTGGGCGGTTTTGTAGGCGCTATCTGGGTACCAAACCTGGCCTGCCTGCGAAACGGTCTTGGCCTCGGAATCCAAATTAGCTGGATCGGCGGGTAAGTGAAGCTCGACGGTCCGCGTTTCAACCGCTATTACCCCACAAGGAATTCCACCGAGTTTCGCTCGGCCCGTGACAACCGTTTGCGCCCAGGGTTTCATAATCTCCTACGCATTTAGTAAAGGATTAGCAGTGATTGATCAAAATTTAAAGTAGACATCGCAATGTCAAATATGTTAACTGACCTGCCATGTACCACGGTCGAAGAATCCGCTCTCCCAAACATTGGGATCGTTAGGTTGAAATCTACCCTCAAGCATCCAACGTGGATCGTAAGGAGCTTTTGTGGGTACGTAGGTGATTTCCCTATCGATCGGATCGACAAATGGCAGAGGACGAATCGGCAAAGCTGCTCCCTTAGCCTTGGGTACGTAACTCAGCCATTTAAGAACTGTGGCTACGCCATCCAAGTCTCTTGGTTCGGTTGCGTGAGACACGCCATTATTGTGCATTATTTGAATACCTCCAAGCTGATTATTGCTTGCGTAAACTTCGCGTCCCAAAACAGTATTCAAGGCTTTGTAACCAGTAAGAATAATGTGAGAATTTTCAATTTGAATTACACGTTGTCCAAGACGTACCAAGTAAGACCCTATACCAATGGCTCGGCATGATACTACGGATATCGTTACAATCTGCAATTTAATTTTTCATTTAGTCTTATTAAAAATTAAAGCGAAACATTTATGTAAGCATAAAGTTGTTAAATTTAAAAAGCTTACTTCATCGTATGCTCTTGACGTTTCACCAGCAATCATACCAGCGTATTTGAGATTTTCAACTCCTAGGCCATCATTTTGACCGATAATATCGGTTATTTTGTAGCGCGACTCTCCTTCGTCTTCGATTAAACTAGCTTTAACCGAGTTCAAGGGAGCTAATCTTGCATAATCGTCAGGTGTGAGATAAATATATTTGAACCCTTTTTCTGGTTCCTCTTCATCTTCCCAGGCTATGTGGAACAAGCTTTTTACCTGATAAAAACAATAATCGTATGAAAGCTGGTTAGATAAAAAATTATTAAATAGCAAATCATCTCACCTCCTCTGCTAATCCTATGCGAGCTCCCGCATTTGCTGAAAAGTAAATTCGTGGGATTCCAAGCTGTCTTGCTCTTTCAGAAGCTCTGAAGAAGAGCAAATCTTCTTTGGGTCCGAAAGAGCCGATGCAATACGTCAAGTCATTAGCTATGAGAATAACTTCTCTTCCTGATGGGTACTCCGGCGTGTACAAGGTTAACCTCCAAGCGATCATTCCGACATCGTTTTCTCCGGGTAGTCGTTTTTGTTCAACGAGATTTTCACCATCCAAAACTAATTCTACACTATCCAGGACTGGATTTGGCAGCACGATAGATTCTGAAAAAAAGATTGAAAATCAGTTTGAAGGAACAAGAAAAAGGTCGATATTCAAAGAAAATAAGTGATGAGGTACCGTTGCTGCTTCCAGTTTCTTCGACAAATTTAGCCCAGGCTTTTTCGATTTGCTGCCTAAACATATCTGGTAAATCGTAAACGTAAGTTGTTCCGGCGCTCTGGGCCTGGAACCTTTTGGCCTGCAAATAATCTTTGGTCAAGTAGGGAGTAGAGATAGGAAGGCCGTGCATTGGGCCAGGCCTCCAGTTGCTGTTGTTTCCGTTGTTGGGCACGTAAGATTCAAAGCGTATGACTCCGGACTTGGGATCGGTGGCCTCGCTGTAGAGATGCAGATCGATGCTGTAGCCGCTGTCGTTGGCTATGCAAAGCCGGACATTGGTCGTTGGTTTACCCGGCGCCGGTCGTATCGTCATTTTGATCTCGGCCTGTCGGACGCGCAACTTCCAGAGCCGCGGTCCGTAACGCATGACCATGCTCGTGACGCTCTCCTCGATCCTCGCCGGGTCCATTATGACGGTCGGCACAAAATTCAGGAAAATGTGATTGCAGTCGGTCCTTTTGGCTAGCGGATGCGAAAAGGCGACCTCGAGCTCGTCCATCGCTTCGAGGAGCACGCGCTCGCCTTCATTGTGCAAGTAGTCAAAACTCGCCTCCTTGGTGATGAGGTCCGAGTGCCGGATGATGGAGCGGATGAAGAAGCGGTAGTCCGTGACCTGCTGTCCCTTCGCGACCTTCGCCTGGCCCAGATAAAGATGCATCTTCTGGTTGGAGGTTGGCAGCGCCTCGAGGTCGTAGGTGCGCATCCGGTTGAGCTCGATGTGGAAGGCGCAGCCAGGCTCGAGGTGCCGATAGATCCGATCCTCGGCGAAACCATCGCGTTGCCGGAAGGTGAAGAATTTGGGGAACTGACGCTTCTTGAGCGCGGCAAACGTCACGCGTCGGACGCCGCGAGCGACGAGTTCCTCGCGGTTCGCAGCGCACCAATCGCCGAAGCGACGCGCCATTGACGCGTCGTCCTGGCTGCCCTCCTCGAGCACGGCGATGCTCAAAATGTGCAGCGGCTCGGACTGTTGGACCTGTTCGGGCTGTGCCGCCGCCCCTTGCTGACTCGGCGGCTGATCGACGTTGATCGAGGTACTGTGCCGCGACTCGCTCGTACCGACGGCTTCGACGGCCTCGAGGACACGCGCGGATATAGAGCTAGGCGAGGAGAGGTCCTCCAGCAGGTCGAGCACCTCGTCGGCGTAGCGAGAGAACTCGGCAAGATCGCGGAACGCGGCCATGGCCCCGGTGCGCTGGTTCACCGGTGAGTGGCTCTGCCGGCGGTTCGGATGGTTCGTCGGCAGCATGAATTGAAAATGAACGAGCGGCAGCTCACCAGAGAGCTCGAGATGCTGCAGGCATGTCAGCTCGTAGCTGATGTAAGCACGGCGCACGTAGACCTCCAGAGCCGCGTTACAGACTGCCCGATTCGAATGGTAAAAGAAATCATGGAGAATGTCAAAAATGCAAGTCTCCGAGAGGATCAGCTTCTGCAGGTTCTCTGGGTGGAAGTCGTGCCCGTACATATCGACGGCCGAGAGGAAGATGGACTCCATCTGATTATGTCGCAGCTCGTAGGCCGGCTGATGCGCGGCGATGAGAACCTGTCGGGCGCGCAGCGCCACGCGGCTGTGCTCCTGCCGGTTCAGACTCGTCAACTCGGTGAGAGTCGAGGCGAGCTCGTCCGTGAGACCAGGCTCGTTTGCCCACAGGTGGTCCACCAGCATCGTCACGAGAACATTCTTTTTGAGGACCTGGCTGTGGCTGAATATTGTCGCGGTCACCTGGGCTATGTCCCCGTCGCGATGCCGCTCGATCAGCGCCGAGACGCACTTGTCGTAGTGGCCCTGCTGAAACTGCGACTCAACCGTGTAGTACTGGCGCAGCAGCTCGTGCACGGCGGCCTTCATACGACCACGGATTCCGTTGCGGTAGCGTTGCACTAGCTGAACGATGGCCTGCGTCGTCAGGAAGAAGACGTCACGTTCTGCGCGCTTCGAAAGCGTGGCGGCGTGCCCGTCGATGACCGCGGCAATCTGCTGGCTCGGAAACTGCGCCAAGACTGAAGTAATGTTGCGCTCATAGAGCGTCATCAGCTTACGGATTTTTTTCTCAACGCTCGCGGGCACGCGGCCCGAGATGCTCGCTATGACTTCCTGGAGTTCTAGGAGTGGCAGTGAAGGGTCGCGCAACGAACTCATGAAGCGCTCGACAAGCTCTCGCAAACGTGGCAGGTGATACGGCTCGGGTAGGCAGTAGCCAGCAAGACAGTTTTCGAGAGCCGCTCGGTACTTGGCATGTAGCTGATTCAACTTCTCGGGCACAGCTGGGCTGCTTGGCCCGAGAAACCGGCCACTAAACTCTTGCGCCTTCGTGACAAGCGACGGGTCATCGAGTTCGAGTCGGGCGACGAGGCTGCCCGCCTCGAGGACGGCTCCGGGCCGCTTCACGTAGAAGAGTGTGCCGGCCTCCGAAGCGGTCACGCTCATGACCATCTTCATGACCTCGATCTCGGCGTATGCCTGGCCGGCCTCGACGTGCCCGCCGTCTTCGACGAGAAAGCCAATGAGCTTTCCGGCCGAGGGACAGCGCAGTAGCGACGGGTCATTGTCTTTGTCGAAAACACAGGTCTGGTTGCCAATGACGATACGATACCGATCGACCTCCTCGCGCATATAAGTGGTGAAGCTCGCGCCGTCGAGCGACAGGAGGAGGCCGCCATCCGAAAGGCGGTGTAGCTCGACCTCTTTGTAAGAACCGTTCATCACGAGAAAGTAGCTGTTGGGTCCGGACTTGGTCGCCTGCACCTTGTATTTGAAGCCGTCGTTTATGAGCTCGACGTCGACGACGTTGCCCAAGTCGTTGCTGGCCTGAATTTGACCGCGCTCGAGAGCCGCCTGGAAGCCGCTAAACGCCGCGGTAATAGCGCGGTCGGCAATGTGCAGGGCGCCGCAGGTCACCGCCAGCAGCACGTCCGGCTTGTCGCTGCGCACGCGCTCCGAAATGAGCAAGTCCAACCAGGCGGTGTCAATGTTGTTGCTTAGGAAGGCCTCCGTCTCGAGTAGCGTTATCAAGTACTCAACGGTTGTGCGAAAGTCGCCTCGAATGCTCAGCTCCTTCAGGGCAATCACGAGATTTTCGCGGGCCTGGTTTCGGTCCTCGCCCCAGGAGAAGCAGTGACCGAACTGCGAGTCTGCGAATTCGTGAAGGCCGCCGGATGCGCCCACTGAAAAGTAGCCCCAGACGTTCTTGGACGAGCGGAAGTTGAGCTCCTGGACCGTGCCGCTGCTCGGCTTGAAGCCTGAAAAAAGAGAGAGAGCAGAGCGGAAGTTGAAAGGAGTTGAAATCGAGGAGAGCCGCGCGGATGCGAACCTTCATCGGGATTCTCGCTCGTGATTCTCGCAGCGATAACGTGGCCCCAGGGCTGGGGCTTGTGCCTAGGCTGATCAAAGTCTATGAGACTGTCGCCCCAGGGGCTCTCGCCGTAGAGCAGTCGGATGTCCTTGATTTGATGCAGAGGCAAACCCATGGCTATCTGAAGCTGGGCCGCCGGCAAATTAACGTCCGAAACCATCTCCGTACAAGGGTGCTCGACCTGCAGCCTGGGGTTCAACTCGAGGAAGTAGTAACAGCCGGACGTGTCGTAGAGGTACTCGACCGTGCCGGCGCTGACGTAACCGACCATCTTGGCCAGCCTGACGGCCGCCTGAAAAGGTTATTGGGTTATTGGGTTAATCGTCGAGCGGATTGCAAACCCGGATCTACCGACCTTCTCCATCTCCTCGAAGACCTCGGCTTTGGCGATGACGGCCGGAGCCTCCTCGATGATCTTCTGGTGCCTGCGCTGAATCGAGCAGTCGCGGCCGAAGAGCGAAATGGCGTTGCCGTAATTGTCGGCGAGTAGCTGGACCTCGAGGTGCCGGGCGCACTTGGCCAGCTTCATGATGAAAATGGGCGAACCGGGAATCTCGGTCTGCACCTGGCGAAAGAGGGCCGGCAGCTCCTCGGCGTTCTCCACCTTGCGGATGCCCTTGCCGCCGCCGCCCTCGCTCGCCTTGATCATGATGGGGTAGCCGATCTTCTGGGCGGCGGCCAGGCACTCCTCGACACTCGAGACGCAGCCCTTTTTGAAGAGCTCCGACGAGATCTTGATCTTCTTGCCGCTGTAGTGGGCCTTGAGCTCCGAGCCGGACCACGGCAACGTCGGCACGTCGGCGGTCTGAGCGACGATGCTGGAGGCTATCTTGTCGCCGAGGGCCCACATCGCCCGCTCCGAGGGCCCTGCAAACCGTCGGTCAATCACTCGATGTTTTAGTATGCGGCGCCGACTACTCACCTATGAAGCAAATGTTATTTTTGTGCAAGAGTTCAGGCAGCTTTGGGTTCTCCGAGGCGTGGCCCCAGCCCGCCCAGACCGCCTGCACCTGCGTCCTGATGGCGATATCGACAATCAACTCGACGTTGGCGTAGTTGTTGTTGTTCGTGCCTCCCGGCACCGGCACGTATTGGTCTGCCATTTTTATGTACTCGGCGTTGGCCTTTAAATCCTCCGGCGTGACCATCACTACGAAGCGCACGGCCCTCTCGTTCTTGAACATTTCGTACGACCAGCGACGAATCGAGCGCATACATTTTACTGCCGCTATGCCGTTGTTGGCAATCAGAACCTGCAATTTTTCCATTACAACGATTTATTACGTGCTTATTTACTAGGAGAGGAAAAAACTCTTGAACCATTATTGCGGTCATTTAAAGAAAAAGTCAATTGCTTTGCTGATGGTAAAAAAAATAGTCGAGTGATTTTCTTTGATCAGCAAGCAAAAGCCATTAGTTGATTTGAATAATTGTTTGCGAGGCAAATTTTTTCCGACTTGAAGAAATGATATTGTTTACAGAGTGACACGCCGATGTAGGTATATAGTGTGACGCAGGTTGATGCGCATTAAGAACTCGTTAAACTTGTCGAAATGTTTAAAGTGAAAAAAAAGTTTTAAATCTGCTGACTGAAAGCGAGATAAGAGAAATAAAAATCTAAAGAAGGAATTTTAAAAGAGACCTTGTTGATGACGCGTGTGCCTCCAAAACGATGAACAAACTCCTCTGGCGTCGCTACGGTAAAGTCCTTCTCGAGCTGGCGGCTTTGCGTTTGGATCATGACCGTGCCCTGGGACATGCTCGGCCTGCGCAACAAAAAGAGAAAATAGAAATATATTAGAGATGATGATGCCGAAGCCTAATTCGAAAGCGAGGCTTTTTTTTCTTGGAATGAAATTACGTCATTCCGTGGTGAGAGGAGCCGGCCGTTAAAGAACCGCTCGGCTCTTGCTTCTGCTCGAAATCTTCCGAGTTTCCACCAGTCTCAAAGCTGTTCATCCTCGATAAACCTGCCGTAAGATTGTCCGAGCTCTTCCAAATCGGGTCTTTCTCGCTGTTCTCAGCAAGCACAAATCTCTTTATGCGTTTCATTCCGAGCGAATCCACAATCCAACTCATGAAATTTGCCAGCGTGATGTATCATTCGCCGGCAGTCTTTCCTCGATTGGCCGCGCGCGCAGAGAAACGAGCAAGAGGAAGAAACAAAGTGCCGCGTGTGCATTCCAAAACTGAAATGTAGAACGCGCGCGATCTCCTCCTCGAAAACGAAATGCTTGATTTTTCCTGCGCCGTGAGGTCGCAGCGACTGCGCCGAGAGGACTGCCCGATCAGCCAGCCTCGTGCTACGTGTGAGCCTCCGTAAGGCGGGCCTTGAAGGCGAGCTACCTGACAGGTTGATCGGCACTGCTGGCAGTTTCCCCTTCCAGGCGGCGTGCGCGCACGTGCAGCACAAGCGCCACGCTGCCTGCCTACTTCCTTCGCATCACCCGATCCGATCCTTCCCATTCGCCTCCTACTACTATCTAATTATACGCAACTTACTCTACAACCTTTTCCTGCCCAAATCTTTTTTTACCTTTCTATCTGCAACTGCTGCCAACGCAAATTTATTAGAATATTTATTAGAAAATTCTACAAAACATTTTACAAGGATAAATTTTCTCCTAAAATAAATAAATCATATTTCATGCAAAAATATCTTTTTCGAATTTTCTTTTTAAAATACTTCTTTCAGCAGACGTACAAGTAATTTGCATGGCTCGAGTTGAGCAGTTATTCATTCCACGTGAGGTCAATTCAAGTACTTGAATAATTGAAGCTCTTTGTGATAATAAATTTAAACCTTCGAATGTGAATGGAAAAAATAATATTGTCGTATTGTTCATTATACACAATACCATTCAAAAGCAAAATTTTCCAACTTAAAAAAAAAATACATTTATATTTTTTATGTATGAAAGTTCAAGTATAAGATATGTGATTTTCACGATTTATTACTTACTCGATATACTTTTGCAGAAACAATATCTTTGATTTTTCACACACACACACACACGCACACACACCTACATTTAATGATAATTAGCGAATAATTACAAAAACTCCGAGTAAGTTACGCGCATAATTTTAAAATTTGAAAAAATGTTTTTTTAATAGTAAACACGGTTTAAATTCTTTTCATTTTCCGGCCTTTCTACGAGAGGTGAATATTCATCATGATTTAACATTATTAAGCATTCTCAAGCTGACCCCGGAAAGTTTTACGTATAGTTTTTCGACAAGTTCAAAGATTTAACCGTTCGGTAACAAAAAAAAAAAAGAGTACAGTATAGATTTATTAAAAACGAAAGGAAAAAAGCATATAAAAAGGATTTTTACTTGACGGTTCGTATAAAAAGTCGGCGGTGTTACCAGATCTTGTCAGAATAATGTTTGTGTATACATATATAAGAGTAAATGAAAAAGTGCTAGTCATCTACCTTAGGCGTCTGCGGCGCTCGATCAAGCCATTGACTTGTTGTTGTTGCTGTTGCTGCTGACTTTGCTTGTCAGGAAAACTGTCTCCGGTCTCTAATTCCTCACCGGTTTCGTCCTCCGTCTCTCCTAAGACAAAGCTCACTGGCTCGGCCATCTTTGCAGAACTTAAAATCGTAGCTTCGCTTTGACTTTGCCTTTCTCTTTGCGTTTGCTCTTGAACTTGAGCTTGAGCTTCTTCTTTAATGCTACCTTCAAGTGCAAAATTCACTATTTTTTCTCGGTAATTCAAAGTAAGTTTGGCTTTGTTCAGACACCCCGTCCATGCATGTAAGAAATATTGCACTTGAACCGATCGTTATATTATATTCAGCTGCATAAACCTTAATCCCGAGTTCCATCAGAGATGCTTAATGGTTATGTACTTGTTCTTTTGCATGCAAGCTACTCTAAGTATACGCGACATTCCTTATACCAGTTATACGTAATGTGTTATTCAAGTCAGCCAAGAAATAAACTTGTTTCGATGAAGAGTGAAATTTAAGTGAAAGTGAATAACGGAGGAATTTGAAGGATTTGGAGGATCAGAGCGCGAGTACCGATTAGAGTATCCAGAAGAGCTCGAATCATACCAGCAGTGAAGCACGCACACTGAGTACTGGCTTAAATTCCAATTGCAGAGACACACAACGTCTTTCGGACGTGAAATCACGATGACGACTGTGTTCAGCAGCTCAGCGACGGTCGCTCTAATTCGTCATTCCTCGTCACGCTAGCCAGTACTTACTCTCGCGCCCGCAAGCGCCCCGCTTCTAAGTTCAAGGGTCACCAGCGCAAACCTCGCAACCAAATACTTTTTTTTTTATCGTCAACGTGAGCAAAACGTGATTACTTAAAAACAAACTCGTGCCGCTGCCTCAACCACGAAAATCTCCATTTTCAATAAATAAATAAAAAAAATATATATACCTCCAAAAATGTAGCATTAGTTTTCTCATTTCCATACATGTAAAGTAAATTACGCAATAGTGCCAGGTGAGCGATAGCGAATCGTTACCGCATGTCACGCTCGTATAACAGTGAAACAAACAAAATTCATTGCTTCGCTACTTTAATCGACCAATATTTATAAGCTTTCTTATTGCATGCTTTCACTTTCTATCATATATCATATAAGCGGAAAATTTTATGAAAAATGAAATACGCATCGCGCTCTAGACTCGTATTGCACAACACCTATGACGGTAATGCGATAAGTACAATGTTTAAATGATTGGAAATGTGAAATGAATTCAACTGCCCATATCGATGGATTTTCAATGTCAACTGTTTAACTTATCTTTTGAATGGATATACTTAATTCATTCTCTAGCATAATCATGCATTTAAATTTGTTGTTAGTTCAACTTTTATAATAAGCTAAATTGATAAATATAACAAGTACCTTAGCAAGGGACGAGTAGCCGGTGATTTCCACATGAGTACGAGTCGATTATAAGAGAAACATCCAAGTAGGAAATAAATAGATTAAATAGAATATAAATGCCGACTAGAATATACAGCTGCGAACCTGCGACTCACGATGTCGTTAATTCTCTCTCTCTCTCTCTCTCTCTCTCCCTCTCGACGCTACCTTGTTATTATTATCGCGAACACGAGGTGATGGGAGCATTTAGGAGCTTGGGGAGGAGGCCGGGATATCGGCAGCCATCGATAATCATGCAGAAAAATCGACGACTCGAGTGCCGAAGCAGATGACACGAGGGTAGCACGAGAGGCTGCCGCCGGCTCGGATAAGCTGCAGCCTACGCAGCAGAGTTTCGAACTTTCGGCTCCGCTGGCATCGAAAGATCGAGGGAGCGCGTGGATTGGCTGAGGGTCGACTCAGGCGACATACAGCACGCGGCGAATGCGCCGATCCAACGATGGCTTGTCTTGCCTTATCTCAAAGCAGCGAGACTACTCACCGGTGTCGGATTTTCCGCGGCGCTACTGCCGAGGGAGCGCAGCTCTCCTCCTGCTGGAGGTTAGATTCCACGCTGGCCTTCTCCACGCCTGTCATCTTTGAACCTCTAGTGTATCTTAGCCCGGTGCGGCTCGTCCTTCCTTTTCCAATCCCTGCCGAGCATTAGCGAGATTTCTCTGCTTTCCTCCGTATTTCCTTACTTCCGTTCAGTACTCGCGCACCTTTCCTACCGCTTGACACTCGACTGCAATCCTGCAGACGCACTAGATTACTAGATAATGCAGCCAAGGACAGCACGTACACAACACTTGCGCCGCATATTATATCGCGCGCGCGCGCACTGCCCGCCACATAGTAAAATTAATATATATATATATATTATATGCGCACATATATTCTTATCGACTGCGCTACTCAAAATACCTGCACTACCGACGACTACTCGCTTGCGCGCGAAAAACCGAAAAATTCGCTGCAATAATTATGAATCGTTTTATAACTTCTCCAAATTCCTTAGCCGACGTAGTCAAACAGGTACGTAGGTAGTTTTCGAAACAAATTTTCCATAAATTATTACTTTTATAATATTGCAGATTATGCAAGCTTTTTTGAGAAAAGAATCCAATAATGATAAGAACTACCTAAAGCTTGATATCAATATTCACGATGAAAAAGAATTTTTCACTGTTCAAATAACAAAGTGCAGTCGGGACCCAACGGATTTGATACTCTTACTGGAAGACACGTTTAAAAATTTAGCTAACGCACAACAATGGGCGAAAAACGATATTCTTGCGACAGTACAAGAAAAATTAGTTAAAGTTATTCGTAGACATCAAGTAATTTATACAGAAAATGCCGTTGTCTTTGCAAATGCTACGCAAACTGCACAAGAGCAAACAGAATTTTCTTCTTTTTTACGTTATGTTTCCACAAAACTCACGGTAATTTTTAGCAAACCCTCATTATGTCATTAATAATTAGACATAATACAAATCATTTCAAAAAATTTATTTCAGCTTAAAGTTCGTAATATTTATTTAAAAGACTTTACTCCTTTATTGTTAAATGAGATCAAACAAATGGAAAAAATTTATAACAACGTCAAATTTTTATTTAGAAGAAATAAGCATCATATCTATCGAAACCATGTTCCAATGGATGATTCTGTTTTAAGCTGCAAAATACTTGCTTTTTCGTGTTCCAGGGTCTTTCAAAATAGCACAAACGATCAATTTCGCAAGCACCTGCAAAGACTTCTTGTTTCGAAAACGTCTGATATTATTGAATCAAAAATCGGATGCCTATTGTTGTCTCAAGTAAATAACAATTTTGTTGCACCTGTTGCTTATTTGAATAAACAGTAAAAAAATGTTTATTTTATTATTTATATTATACGTACGTTATATATACATTATATTATTAAAATGGATATTTTTTTAACGATAGTTTTTATAAATAATCTGCCATGCAAATTTTGCAGACAGTTCCAATCCTGCGTAAATTTAAAGTTTTTAATATTACACCGATTGACGACTGTCAGGAGAGCATGCGTGAATAGCGCATGCGCTAAGAATCGCCATTTTTAATTTGAGTCGTGCTCGTGCATCGTGCCTGCATTATACTATACCTATACCTATATATAATACTACACAGCAGCAGCTGTAGCTCGTATTGAGCACTCTATAGTCCGTATTGTCGACAATATATATATCTCTCTATATATATTGAAGTATATGTAGAAAACATCATATTGTGTAGCTTGTTCGTTGTTTTTCTGCCCTCGACACATCGTCTTCGCATTAGGTGTAAGAGGGGTAGGATAGAAGATAGAAGAGGCAGGGCAGTGACCATCAGATCTGCAGCATTGATTGATTCAAAACGCGTTTAAAAGTTCGACTAGATTGTCAGGATCACGACTATGCCCTGTGCGCCTATCATATTGCATTGAAAAAAAGTACGAAAGGGATGGTATCAACGCAAACAGTACAATCAACGGAGATTAGAGATTAAATTGCAACAGTGCTGCAACCTGGCAGCCAGTAGCTGTAAAGCAACACATCCTATCTAGTTCAACCATTGATGAGAGTTAAAATCGAGGCTATTAAGCGAGAATCAAGTAAAGGGATGTGCATTATGCATCGGCTTCAAAGCAAAACATAAAAGGAATACGAGACAAGGTGTGCGTCGTTGTCGCCTGTCCGCCTGTCTTCCTGTTTGCTGCGGACTGTACTCAACTTGTTTCTGGGTGTAGTCGTGTAGCGTGTGCGTGTGCGCGCGCGCATAATCAAACTTTATCGAGTATAGATGAGCTCGCTCGGGTACTCGCTCACTCAGACAAGTGGACAAGATGTTGCGCTGGCGTTTCTTACCGTTGCCAGCAGCGTTTCGAGGTTATGTCCGCCAAGAGAAAGAAGAAGAAGAAGCGCTACATCGGGAGCTTCTACGAATGTTGGGTTAAAATTTCAACGTCACATCGGCCTATTCAAGGAGCAATTCAAGGCAACGTGTCGACTGATCTAATTCGACAGATTATTCTTGTCTCTACCTTTCGTAAAGAGGTATGGACACACTCACACATTCAAAAAGAGAGCTTTTCTCTTTCAAAGCCTACTCTTGCCGTTAGATTTTATGCATATTTTCAATTATTCAATCCATGTTTACAAACGTCCAGCATATCTGACAGCTGTTGGTGGCTGCAAGTTTCATATCGTTAATATAGGCAATCTCCGCTTTCCTTTCGCCATCTTCTCTTTCATTACTCGCAGTCGTCGCTCGTCAGTTTTCGATCTCTCCTGTCTTTCTTTTTTTCTACTTAACTTGTATTCGTGTTTACTAAACGAAAAAAGTATTCTGTTATACCTATTCTTGCGCAATAATCATTAAAGACTTCAATTTTTTTATGGATTCTTCATAAATTCCATCAAATGCACTATTAAAGTTTTTTAATTAAACAATTTCGTGAGTTATTGACAATTGCAATCAATATAAATTAATACAATTTAACAAAAGCAAATAATAAATTTTTATTTTTTTTTACATATTTTATAAAATATATTTTGGCATTTTTATTAAATCATCAACGAATTATGATTTGATAATAACTTTATTGATAATCAGAAAACAATCATAAATATACAAATGTAATTTTAAATAATTTCTCTTATTTATTCCAAAATTTAATTCCAATAAGCTACAGAATTTGTTTATAAATAATTTTGTATGTTTATCAAAAAATTATTAGGATTGTAAAATTTAAAAAAAATGTTTACACCCAATAAATTGATATCCACTGTGAAAGATATAAGAGCTCTTTTCGATTTTTACAATTTTTATTTATAAAGATTACATGATATGCATACAAATTAAAGTCTCTTTAAATTCAATGCAGTTGAGCTCTTGTGTGCTGCAAGAATATTTATGTTATATATCATAGTAATGCAGCTTATTGAAATTACTGTGACTAATAATAAGAAGGACATTAACTATAAACTTGTTATAGGCTGACCTTTGTGCAAAAATTCATTGGAAAAAAACACAAAGGCTGAGCAGTTGCCAGGAAGGGTCTGAAAAGAAAAGCAAATTATTCTTCTTGAGTTTTCGTTGGCTCAATTTTTTGCTTCTCTTCCTCTCCTCTTTTGCTCTTTGAATAGCCTATTTTAAATGCATCAAATCTATGGTGCAGTTCTTCATTTGCTGTTTCTTATTCCTCGTTACTGCTCCTTGTGCACACTTAGCTCTATATATATCCTTTTTTTGCATATATAGTAAAGAAAAAAAGAAAGTTCCCTAAATGATAAAAGAATTTCTTTTCAGCAGACTGGTAGGATATGCCAACGCTAAAGAAATCAGTGGTTAGGATGACTTGGCTGTGTGGCTAAAAAATAGACTGCCTCTGCTGTCTTCTTCTGGCTTTGCCCATGAAGAGACTGCAAAGGATGCCGGGTGCATCCTTCGAAAGACCCAGAGCCTGCAAACTGACGGATATCGAGCCGCAGACTGCCAAGGTAAATACAGACGGTAATTCCTCTTAATGTCATGTTCTACAACGATCTCTTGGATACTCAGCAGGTCTCGGGAGGATGTAGTCGCGATGGCGAGGACATTAGCAGTCCACTCAGCTCCGGCAGTAACATGGGTAGCATCGCCCGCTTCCCAAAACTCGATGAGTGTGCCCACTTCCACTATGAGCACGTGGAACTCGGTAACCTTGAAGTATCCATCAGCGAAACCACCGCCGTCGTCGCCGAGTCCGAACCCACGGGCAGCTTCGCCGTACGCGTTACCTCCGGTGACGCATGCTGGACATTGCAGCGTAGTTACGAGAATCTCGTCATGTTTGACAAGCAGTTGCACCGATGCATCTTCGACCGCAAGTTCTCGCAGCTAGCGAACCTAGCCGAGGAAGCGTCCACTGCCCCTGAGCTTCAACCGGACCGGCTGAAAGAATACCTGCGGCGCTTCTCTGCGCTCAACCACGAGGGTCTCAACTGCGGCCCGGTACTCAACTGGCTTCAGCTGGACAACCGCGGTCGACGAATCCTCGTACCCGAGTCCGACTCTTGTCCCATCAATACGCCTGCGGTTGCGGCGGCTTACGCAGTCCGACCCTATCAGGCTCAGGCCCAGGACGAAATTTCCTTCCAGGTTGGCGACATGATCTCGGTCATCGACATGCCACCGCCCGGTGAGAGCACCTGGTGGCGCGGCAAGCACGGCTTCGCCGTTGGTTTTTTTCCAGCCGAGTGTGTCGCCGTTATCGGAGACAAATTACCGCGGCACCTCGCTGTTTCCGCCGCTCAGCAGCAGCAACAGAAGCAGCCGAATAGACTCGGCCAACAGCAGCAGCCGGTGAAGCCGGTGCTGCGCAAGCATGGCAAACTCATCGCTTTTTTTCGATCGTTTATCCTGAACCGACCCTCGAGACGCAGGCTCAAGCAATCCGGTATTCTACGTGAGCGCGTCTTCGGCTGCGATCTCGGTGAGCATCTACTCAATTCGGGCCAGGAAGTGCCCTGTGTACTGCGATGTTGCGCCGAGTTCATCGAGCGACATGGTCTTGTCGACGGCATCTATCGACTCAGTGGAGTCAGCTCCAACATTCAGCGGTTGCGGCACGCCTTCGACGAGGACCGCGTACCGGCTCTCCACTCAGACGAAGGCATCCTTCAGGACATTCACTCTGTGGCTTCGCTCCTCAAGATGTACTTCCGCGAGTTGCCAAACCCGCTCTGTACGTACCAGCTCTACTCGACCTTTGTGGGTGCCGTGCAATCCTCCAATGATGCCGAGCGCCTCGAGCGAATGCGCGACGCAGTGCGCAAGCTGCCCCCGCCGCACTACAGGTAAGTAGCTCCGAAATCATCTGCAAGCCCACAAAGAAAAACGCGACCAAACTAACTAATTCTTCTTTCAGGACGCTCGAGTACTTGATGCGGCATCTAGTGCGGGTTGCAGCACGCGGCGAACAGACCGGTATGACACCTCGAAATGTAGCCATTGTCTGGGCACCGAACCTGCTGCGCTGCAAAGAGCTTGAGGTTGGTGGCGTCGCCGCACTACAGGGCGTTGGCGTGCAGGCCGTTGTTACCGAGTTTTTAATCTGCTACGCCGAGCTGATTTTCGCCTCAGGACCGAGCGAGGTCGGCTTGGGAGGGCAGCGGCCCAAGTCCCTGGCGTTTGCCGGGGCCTCGGCTCGCTTGCTCAGCCTCGAGGAGGCACGGAATCGCTCGCTTCCGGCCGAACCGGACCTTATGGAGGTAGGCGCCGGCTCGGCGGGTCTGCCACTCCATTACCATACGGTCATTGAGCTTCCACAGCTCTCGCAGCGCAAGCGTGCTGGTTCGAAACGCTCCCCCTCGCTCAACTGGCGGGCCCTCTTCGGCGGCCGTCAAAGCGCTAAGCCACGCAGCGAGGCAGAGGGCGGCGCAGAAGAGCAGCAACATCATCAGCAATGCCCCCAGCCGTCCAAGCCGTCGACGCAAAGCTCGCTCCGTCGACTTCGACCTGTCAAGAGCGCCGACAGTCTCGACGGTGCCGCCCAGGTTCAGACAGCCTCCTCCGCCACCAGTGAAGACGGCTTAGGCCCACTATTGGGCCCGAGTTCTAGCCGAACTTGTGGGCATAGTCGATCCGTCTCGCACGACTCGTACTTCGAACACTTGGGCGACGCCGCGAGTGCGGGATCGCCGCTCGATCTTTCTGAAATCCAGTTGAGCTTCGAATTAGAGGAGCGAGAGATGCGTATGCTGTCTGAAGAAGAGAGTGGCCGGCAGTCGCTCGAGGCCTCGCCCAGGCGACCACGTACTGTCGAACTGACGGCACGCTCCCTTGGCAGCAGCTCGAGCTCGCTATTGGCCACGGTCGAATCCGGTCCGGCAGCTGCTCAAGGTGGCGGCTCCAAGCGAAAGCGCTCCCGGCTAGAAGAACGGCTTCACTGCGACATCGAGCTGCGCTTCATCGACAGCCAAAGTCCCGACCAGGTAAGTGGTTCTCATTCTTCGCTTCTACCCTAAAACTACTGCTGAATAATGACTGCTTGCAGGTGATGGTGTCGGCCGAGGTACACGAAATGGAGACGCCATCGCCCCTGCCAACTCCTGGCTATTTGCCGTTACTGTCGGAGGGCTCAACGCCGCTGACACCGACTGCAACACCCGCGGCCGTCAGTCCGAGAATAAGTTTCAAAAGTTTTGTTCTTCCGTTGGAGATGGACGAGCCAGTGAACGAGCCGTTCGACAAGAATGGTCTTCAATCTTGTCTGAGCAAAGCAACTGGAGAACAAGAATCTTTGTCTACGTCTCTCGGACTTGATAGCAACGCCGGAAACCAAGCAATTATTCAGAATAGTGCTATGGAGGCTTGTGATGAGCTTCTGCAGGCAAGTGCTGAGCGCTCTTCTTCCTTGACAACGCAGCACTTAGCATTTGATTCATCGTCCTCAGAGATTGTCGATCAAGAAATGACGCCCTGTGACAGGTTGCTCGAATTGGAAACTACTGTCCAGATGAACGAAGCTACGTATCATGGGTAATTGATTTTTTCCTAACTAGCCCTTGGCTAACAAACAAGACAGAAATCTAACCTCCCAGGCTCTTTCGACGTGCTCCATCGTGAACCTTTCAGCCAACAACTTTACCTTTCTAACATATACATAGTGACTAATTCAGCAATATCAAAAGTACTTATCCAAGATTCGGTTCTTTTCATTTCAATTTCGTTTCAGCCTTGATGTTCCAACAAGCATGTCAAATGTGCTGCATCAAAATGAGGACTTGCAGAAGGACCCTGATGATTCCTTTGATAAAAGTACAACAACGGGTGAAACACGTGTGGGACAAACTTTAAAGAAACAACACTGCAATTTAGCAGACTTGTCAGTTATTACTGATTTGGATTCTCCCATGTCTTATGAACAGGATAATAATTCAAATTCAAAATTTATTTCACAAGATTTAAAAAGCACATTTCTAAATGATTCAGCAACGCAGTCTGCCAATTATAACAATGATCTGCAAAGCAGTGAAAAATGGTTGACATCAGACTTGCCATCGAGTAAGTATGATCGTAAATTAAAATTTTATGTAAAATTCTTTGCCCAGTACTTACAATTTTTTCATTTCAGGATTAGTAAAGTCTTCCGGTAAAATAAAAGAATCTTCATTACAACGAAATATCAATTTGCCGATATCATTAGTAGATGAAAAGCAGTCTAGTGTTAACGTTCTCAAGCGCAATTCAATTTCAAAGTACTATCCTTTAACTAATGAAACTTATAGTTCAGAAAAAAGTAGTGAAACTGCAAATTCCGAGTTTAACTCGTCCAATCTGGACGGTGCTTTTGATTTAGCAAGGAGAGAAAATTCTATTCATGATGATGCTTTCAATACATCAGATTTAAAAAAAATAGACAGTAATTTAATTCCTTCTCGTTGTGAGTTAAGAAAAAATAAATCTAGTTGCGATAATTTAATCGGTCGTGCAAGTCCAAACATTAAAAATCTCAATAGCAATTATCAGAATGAGAATATCGAAAGTTGGGATTCATTACCGAGTGATGAAAATGTAAACGAATATAATCAAAATGCTAATGACAAATCAAATGTTGAAGGTCACGATCAACAAACTCTACTATTTGGTAAAGAAAAATTTCAAGTTTTAGAGTCAATTCCCTTGCTCATTGATAAGCAGGAAAAGACAATAATGGAAGAATCAAAAGAATCTCAAACGAATTGTAGTTCGATTAAAAATGTTACCAATTGTAATAATATTTGTGTTCCACTTCGTGAATATCGCGGAAAACTTATTGGTCAAGAATCTGGCGATTCTAGTACTTTTCAATCTCCTAGAATGCAAGATGATATAGATGTAGTTATTCCATCAGAAAGTGCAGCAGTAGAACCTCAAGAAATGGCACATGTTCCAGAAATGCTATCGGAAAGCATTGACTTGAATTCTTGTCGTTTGTCCCCCGGTAATGAAATTCTATTAAATAATTCCAATATTGAAGCAAATCCAATTATACATAAGGATACTGCTACTATTTTGCAAGAGCTTGCATTGCAAAGGTTATCTGGCGGAGATAAGATTGATTCTATTTCTTCGAGGAGAAGATATGATACAGAGCTTTCACGCGAGAGACGGAGTTTCGATTCAGAAATAGGTAGAGAAATTGTACGCGAAAACAAAATGAAACAAGAACTTGAAAATGCAAGAGGAAAAATGGATGAAAATCAGAGCAGTCACAATCAAACGTAAGTTTTAATCAATATAAAAATGCTACAATTAATAGAATAGAAAAAAATGTTTACAACGAAATTAAGATTGTCAAGTTTTTAACATCACAATTGATTATATTTTTTTCCCCGTCGTTTTACAGTGTCACGCCACATCTACCACCTTGTTTGCGAGCGCGACACGCACGAGCTACTAGAGCTGCATTGAGCCGTTCTTTAGACGAAGCAAAATTTAACAAAATGACAAGTGGTTGTGGAAAAGAAAATAAGGTAGAAGGTTCACAGCAGCATGGTTCGACACCAAACGTTGGTACTAAATCAAGTGTACATATTGAAAGATCGATGCAATCGTTGAATAAGAATCTTGGTTTGGATCTTGATGATCCCCGCTGCAGAGAACGAATTGAAAAATATAAAGAAGAAAGAAGAACTTTTTTAAGGGATAAATACAGATCTGAAAGTTTCCGGGCTACCGCAACGTCATCGAATGCATCTAATTCGACGGGCAATAAAGAAGATGGAGAACAAGCCTTGCTGGCGAGACTGAAACAGCGAGCTTCCAGACCTTCTCTACTTTGATTTTCGAAATATAATGCAGTCGGTTGAATGTTGATTATTGTACCGAGCCACGTATAATTATATAGATCAAGCCTAATTGTTATAAAAGTCGTGCAATCAACTTTTATGAACTGTATGAACTATATATTAGAGAAATTTTTAAAAAATGAGTATTGTGCACGATACTACTTTGATTCGTTAATGTGTTGATATCTCCATTTTTTTATATCAAAGTGCAGGTTATTGTTTAGAAATCTAATTATTGTTATATCTTTTTTGTAAAAAAAAAAAAAGTCGCTCATTCATTCTTAAAAATATGAATTTGTTGACTTTTCAAGAACTGATGCATTCTTCTAAAAACTGCACTGTAACTTCTAAATTAATTCTATATTGATTTTTAGTTAAAATTTTTAATATTATATATGTTTGAATTTAAGCGTCTTTATTAAAACCGTGCATCGTTATATAAAAAGAACTGTTCACGAAATTAATTTTTCCATTGTGGACTGGTCTACTGTGGTATGAAAATATCTTTTGTACATGTTAGTTTTCCGTTAGAGTTTGTAAGCCTTACTGTGTTAAGTTAAATTATGTTTATGCCTCAAGCAGCACTGATGAATAATATTATGATAAAGTGATACAACGTTTTGAGACATATATTGTCACTTTCTCTATTAGATAATAAAATTTTAGGAGGTAGCTTGCTACTTGACAATGAGTCCATAGTCAGTTTCTGTAGTTTGTTGTAGCACAAAGGACTCGATAACCAATAATGGTTGTTTAAAATATTAAGAGTTTTCCATTAGTGTCGACAATAGGTCTGGCAGCAAATACGATGACAATACAATCGTAAAGTATTTACATGCATAATGTCATTCAAACAATTATTGTATCTTCAAGGATACTCAATAAATTGAAACGTTGTTTAAAATAAATTAATAAAGAGTGGCTGTCCATTGTAATTCATTAAATAAAATTAACATCTTACGATAAGCTTTAAATCAATGCAAAGTTTTAAATATATTAGAAATAATACTTATTCTGGGTATGCATGCCAATAGTTGAGCAGCCCTACTCTACATTTTTTCGGTTTTTAAAACAAAAAATATTCTGTAGATCTGATAAAGTATTGAAAATAAATTTTGCCATTTCTTCTGTCAACTTAAAGTACGAGTATCTCACTAATTTATAATTATTAATTTTTTTTCTTTTTTCTATGTATCGTGCGATTTTGTCATAATATTTTTTGATTAAAATAAATATAAAAAAAAATACTATATTAAATACATTACTTCATATTTTTTATATTATTAATCCTTTCTACTTCCCATCAACAAATTTTATTGTTTTACATTAAGCATTATTAATAAATGTTTGTTTTTAATTTAATAATAATTAGTAAAAGATTTAATATTAATATCTACCCTAATAAAAAAAATTGTACAAAATAAAATAGTTAATAATGTATGAATACTCAATGAAAACTGAATCTGAATTCTGAATAAAATATTTAAATATTAATGTTGATATGTTTAATTTTAATATGTTTGTGTACTTTATATTATATTAAAATCCATGTATCTTTAGTGTGCAACATTGCCGCTAGAGAGCTCTCGAAACGAGCAGTCGATTGACAATCAATGTTACGTATATGAACTGTGGACTACGGATAGTCAGTGCCGCGAAATTCTCGCGAGTCGCAACTACGGAAACTACCACAAGAGGTGACGATCAATAATTTATTGTTTAAAAAGAAATACGACTTCTTAATAGGAGAGAACGCTCGAAATTTGTGTAATTAAAGTTGCGAAAGTGTAAATCTTTCTATATCTTTATTGTGAGATTGACGTTAATCGACATCAAACTTAATGATGTAGGATTCGGTGCGAATATGACAGCCGAGGAAGACGTATGTGTTAGTAATGTATGTCTTAGTTTTTGCAAACATATACTTTTGCATTGCGTGTGCAAGTAGTTATTGCTTTTGAACATTTTTAGCTATTTTTTACGTTTTTTACTTCACTGTTTTTAAGCACTCAAGTCATTGTAATTTAACTAGAGCAATAACAAACGTTCGCAAAACAAAAGAAATAACTTGAGTAAGATTTTATACTTATTTCCCATGCTTGACAGGTTATATACATGTAATAACGATATATGTACAGGACTAACACTTGCTTGAGGAGAAATGCTTTCTCCATAGATTTCATTTAATTTTTACTTTTTAATCTTTTCTGTATAGATGTATATTGCTGGAAATAAAAATCAATTATTTCCATATAATCAATTATTATTTTCATACATGCCAAAATATTAATTAAAATGTTACTTTTTGTTTTGTATTTGTTTTTCTTCTATTCAAACACTCGCATAAAAACTGTTGCATTGGAAAAAGTACTCTTTAGAGCAACAATAATATTGATACTTTACTCTAAATTTATTTTAATTAAAAAAATTTTAAGGTCTATAAGAATGAAATAATAGTAATCATGCCTCATGGCTGGAGGTAGTAATGGTAATGGAACCAAGAAAAATAAAACTTTGGTTCAAACAAGATTGAATTCTTCAACTAGTCAATGTTCTTATTTTCATTGTAAATATAAAATAAGTAAGAAGAAAAATATAAATCAACAAGAAAGTCAAAAGTTAAAACTTCTCTCTTTACATCATCTCGATTTACTACAGAAAGATATTAAGAGGTATTTAGTTACAAAATATATTTTATGTATAACTAACTTAATAAATTTATATATTTATTACAGACTATTTACTGAATCATTATATTGTGATTTGAAAATTGTATACAAATATAAAATAATACAAACACATCTGTGCATTGTTAAAATAAGATCCCCATGGCTTTATGATGTACTCAAACCTCATTTTTCTTATGAAAATAGAACAGCATTTTGTTTTATTACACAATTTAGAGCTTACAAACAGCTAAAAAACTTTGTCAGGTAGTATGTTATATTATAAATATTATAATTAACAATGTACCTATTATTTTAAAAAATAATTGCATTTAAAAATGTTTTGTATTATAATGTTTTATTTTATTTATTGAATTAAATGGACAAACAAGTCCTGTTCAATTGAATAAATATAATTGAATAAATTTTAATCTTACATTTTTTTTAAAAAGATTTTTCAAAATAACAAAAACAAGTTTTATTTCTTTTTACATATTTGATATTATTAAAAAGTAAGTATTATTTTTAAACAATGAACTCTCCATGTTTCAGACTTTTGTACACAAATCTGGACATTTCTTTCTATGAACAAACACTTTTTACATTTATTTTAAATGCATCTAACTTATTTAATGATAGCATTTGCAGAGAAACACAAAGGTTTGTTTTTAAAAGCATTTTAAAATTTAATAAATGTTTAAATTAATACTTATAGTAGAATATTTTTTCTAGAAATACTGTGTCTCATAAAAATTTAGTTTACTGCATGAACTGCTGTTCCTTTAGAAATGCAGCAGAAAAAAGCCTGATTGAATATAGTCCTACCTCATCAGATATGGCTGACTCTGGATTAGAAACAGGATCAATGATCAGTCCTCAAGGAATAATCTCTGAAACTTCAGGTACAGATCTAGATGAACCAAATGAACCCACGGTTCCAAAGAAAAATCATGAAATATCAAAAGCATCCAGCTCGGCGGAAAGAAATTTTCGCGATCAAGTTTCTTCAATTTCAGAATACGAAAATCGTATTATAAGCAATCCATTTTACGAATTAAACGGCGAAAGCGATGACGAGGAAGAAACTAATTCCTACATACCTACAACATCGTCTGAAATTACTGATACTAGCACCTCATATTTGAGTAAAAACAAAGATATTAATAATCAATCTTTAAGAGGAGAAAAAATCACTCAAAATGGAAAGAAACCGAATATAACTATTGAGGTGATTGAAATATTTATTTAATATTGAAATTTCAAATTTTTAACGTTTTTGTAATGCATGTTTCATATATTTCTTTAAGATAGAAAAATAAAAAAATTTATTTCATTGATAATGACATAATAATAAGATATTGATTTTCTTTCGCAGCAGCCTGTCGATATGAACAATTCATCGGCGAGCAGCAACTATTACTTTATAGATGCTTCCAGTTTGAACGATGATATAGACGTTGCAACGACTAACGTCGTTGGCTATCCAAATGATCTCAATGGGAGACTAAATTGGTCCAACCCGCAGCTGACTAGTAGTTGCTACATTCCCACATCAAGGTCTAATAATTATTTCCTCAACGATGATTCTTTTAAACTTCCTAATCGAAAATCTTCGCACACGAAAAATCGTTATGATGACATCGCAAAATTTGATAAAGATTTAAAATTTTCGGAATCTCTCGAGCCTTTTGTAGAATCACGAAAACTCAAAAAATTTGAATTGTTGACACAAGAAGAATCCAGCAATTGCAAAAATAAAGAATCTCTGGTTGTAGAAATAAAAGAGGCCGACAGTGGGGAAAGTGCTCAACATTCTCCTTGTCCAGACAATACTAAACTTGATAGTGTACAAAAAGTTGAAAAAAAACTAACAAATATTGCTCTAGATCAAGAAATTGTAAAGAAAGATAATGTTGATAATGAAGAAGAAGTAGAACAAGAAGAAAAAGAAAACGAGGAAGACGATCAGGAAGAGGCAGAGGAAATAGAGAGGCGACCTTCCCTCATACGAAGAAACACTTTTGAGCTTGATGCAAATGATGAGAAGCTCTCGAGTCTTAGGCAAGAGTATGAAAGACGACAAGGCAATCTTGTTTTTCAAAACTCCATTACTCAATACTCTCAACATCGTCTAGACGGAGATTCCTATTTTGATACCGATCCTGAGCCTGATTTATCGACAATTATACACAATGTGCAAGCAGATTCTCAAGTGGCGTGCACTGCTGATCATAATGTTAGCCTTTGCAAGTACGATTTGGATACAACGGAAAAAGAAAGCAAAAATAATAAATCGGCTTTAAATACTGTTAAAGAAAGTGCACATCATTCGATATCAAGAAGTGCTAGTGACAAACTCTTGGCGGATTGTGACGACGACGAAGATATTTCTTTCAAGAGTTTGCCTGTAAATATAAACGATGAACTGAATGCCTTTCAGACAAAATCGAAAATTAGACGCAACGAAGCCGCACCAATTATTTCTGGTGGAGCGAGCTCCTCGGATTTTCAAAAGTCTACCGATAGCCCTCTTGTTAAGCGTAAAACCGAGTCAACTCCGATAGTCTCGGGCGGTTCAGTTATTCTTTCCGAGCCTCAAACCAAAGACAAATTCAAATCTAACATGTCTTCCTCGATGACGGCTTGGATCGTTGACATGAGCGATTGCCAAAATAACGGTACATCATTAAGAAAAACCAAGGAATCTCGAACTTCCATGTTTGCAAGTTTTTCTCGCTGGTCAAATCCAGAGAAGGAGAAGGAAAAAGAATGTGAAAAACCGCAACACTCAAGCTTAGGTTACTTTGTCAATCTAGAAGATATTGCCATTCCTGGAGAGCGTCCGAAACAGGCGTCCAGCAAGCATAGGCGACGTCCGAGTGATACAGCTAGCGAAAAAAATTATTGCGAATTTTTTGTCGACCTGTCTGATAAAGCAATGCCGACAAAAGCAATAACACCAGTGACGTCAACGGTACTCGCTTCTTCCATTCGCTCAAAGCAAGAACAGGAGTCACCGAGCACAATCATGGCTTCGAGTCAACCAAGCGATAGCAAGAAAAACATCTTTTCTATGTTTATAGATTTAAGCGAACCAAAAACTTCTGGTAATAAAAGTGGAGTCGCTAAATCAAATTCGTCATCGAAACTGGCCGACAAAAGGTGCGAGTCCTTGCAAAGGAGGGATTCCGATGATCGGCCGAGCGAAGAGAGAAAGCCAAAATCTGGTGTCTTCATGTTCATCGAATCGGATTCTCCAATCGTTCGGCGACGTACTCTTTCGAGTTCACGGCCTGCATTTAAAAGGCACTCGTGGAATTCTGATAAAGCAGCTGATGCAAGTGCAACAGCAGTAACAGTTTTTCCAGGAACCGACAAACCAGAAAAAGTAACGAGCAACGAACAGTCGGCTCTTAAGAAAATACACAAGCGAGCGCAAAGTCTGTCAGTCGATCGGGTTGGAGATTTTCGCAAGCTCTTGGGTCACAAGTCTAGTAACTCTAGTCACTCGTTGAATGAAGCTGCCGCCAACGCTGAAAGGCCGCAAGAAGAAGAGGAGCTGGAGCAACAGCAGATGCATACGGAAGATACTTTTGAGTTCGATGTCAGAGATACTCCGCCGAATTCTCACGTCGAAATTGTTAATGAAGAATTACTGATCAGCTTGAAGAACCGAAACTATCAGGAACTTGATGCCATTAACGAAGTAAGGTTAAATGAAGTAAGGCCTTCTCAACAGGATGAGTGTTGCTCCGAGAGTTCCGAGCTCAATCGAACTCGCAAAAGCGAAACTTTCGACATTAGTAGTAGTGCGAGCGGACCCTCTTCCGCTAGTGATAATTTAGATTTTAAATTCGCCGATCTACTTGATCCTGTTCAACAAAAGTAAATTTCTCAAATTATAATATTAAGAATTTTTCTTTGCATTTATAAATCATTTCTAAAATTTTTAAAAAATTTATAAAGAAATTTTCTAACTTTTAGATCAGTAGTAATGCCCAAGACTAGCAGAAATCATCAAGAAAACAAATTGAATTTCCATGCAAATGAAAAGTCAATGAAAGCACATTCTGCAAAGACTACTCCAGCTAGTTTCGTTAGATTGTCCGATTTGGACAAAAGGCCGCTTTCGAATAGTACAAATTCAAGCGTGATCGCTATGACAACTCACGAGAATACATATCGTTTAAGCAGTAGTGTTACTGAAACTTCCTGGATCGAGAGTAAATTAGTTGTGTCTGCAAGATCGAACGAGCCACTGCATCGCACTATCACAAAGAAACTTCCATTAAACTTAGTCATTGGATCAGCAAAGTCGGAAAATTTTGATGAATTCGGAAACGAAGGAGATGCTGAAGCTGTCATTTCCGAATCAGATTTATCGAGTTTACAAAGCAGTATGGGTCGTTCTGGACAAGGTAGTACAATTGAAATTAAAAAAAATATAAATAAATAAATAGAAAATATTTATTTCGGCATAATTATTTAATACTAATTCGTTTTCATTATTGCTTTGAGAAGGAAGCACCGAAGAAACAGAAACTTCTACAAGTTTCGCACTAGGAAAACCCTACAACAGATTAGGAGAAGATTTGCTCCGAATGTTTCTTGAGGAAATTAATCCAGACGTAACAATAGATGTTGCTGGACGTCGAATTAAAGCACACAAATGTATATTAAGTTCCCGTTGTCAATATTTTGCAGCTATGTTTAGTGGTGGTTGGATCGAAAGTGCTGGTAATATTATCTCTTTACAAGGGTAAGTTAGATGAAATTTTAGCTAATATTCTTCATTTTTTTCCTAATTCAAAAATTTTTTACGAGATTTTTTTATTTTTTTTCGATATAGATATTCTTTCAGTGCTGTTCATTTTGCTCTGTGCCACATATACAGCGGTGAAAGCTGTATACCGGATAGTATAAGTATTGTAGAACTCGCTACTTTAGCTGATATGTTATGTTTAGAAGGCCTCAAAGAAGTTATTGGTTTTACATTAAAAGTTAAATATTGTCACTTGTTTCATAAGGTAAGAGAAATATTTTCAAAATATGTTCTGAAACTGCAATTATGAAAAAGAATTAGGCTGGTCACGGCAGTCCAAAAGATTTATTAAAATTTTTGTTAACATCTCGGTCATTTAAGCTACAATATTAGTTATCGTATCATTTTATTTGCCCCGAACATGGCTTAAATAGACCGAAACGTTGCCAAAAATTTTAATAAATCTTTTGGATAGCAGTGACCAGTCTAGTAATTATTTTTCCATAATTAAGTACTCTCAGCGATTAATAGTATCTTCAACACATTGAATGTTTTGAAACTGATTCTATTTCAAACTTGTCACATGCAGCCGTGCAATGGTTGTTCTGTGGGTGTCTTGGAGTGCATGCCCCTGGCTGCTGCTTACGGTCTAGATGAAGTTTACAGAAAATCTCTTAGATGGGTCACGCGACATTTTGTAAGAATATGGCCGACTAAGGAATTTGCAACGTTACCTCGAGAGTTGATGGATAAATGTTATCATCAGCATATAGTTCACATGGTAAAGAGTTATTTAGTTATTATTTCTTATTATTCATATCTTTCTATTATCGTCGATTAAATGTGTATTTAATGCAGTCTGTAGATAACGTGCTGCAAACTATAATGGATTGTGATAAGTTACTAACAACATTACCAAATGTGCGATGGGCAGAACCCGTTTTTAGACTTGTTTCCGATCTCTGTGATGCTTCTATGAAATATTTAACGGATAATTTTACCAGTGTTTTGGGAAACGAAAGTTTTCAGGCTCTTGATCGAGAATTGACGTGGAACATTAGTCGGTTGCAAGATCACCTACTGACAGCTGCGGAGCGGTTGCCACCAGAACAAGCCTGTAAAGCCTATTCAAAACTTGATAAAATGTTTTCTTTGACGCAAACAGACGATGTTCAACATACGAAAGTTAAGTGGAGTCCTTTATTTATGGAATTAATGAATAAAATTAGAGGACAAGTTGAGAAATGTTTAATTCGAGATGCTGCGAGAGCAGCTAGAACAAATGCTTGGCTTAAAATGGGTTTAGAATTACGTCGTCACATTCAACAACTTGCTTGTCTCGTAATAATACCAAATGAAAACTCTTCTAAAAGACCATCTAGACACTCAAATTTTTTAAAGGTAAACTTTGATTATTATAATTTTTCAATTCCTGTGAGTGTTGTATACATGTTTTTGCACACATACAGTTTCAGTTCTAATAATTTTATATTTTAGGAAAATCCAAAGGGATTTCAAGAATCAAATGCCAATTGGACAAAAACGAGAGACCGAAATTTGGATTTGCGAAAAGTAAAAATGGCTATCTCAGAACATAACGATAGAACACTTAAGCAGACGCCACTTCTTCAAACGAGAAAAGTTATGAATAAACCAAAAACTGATCCATTAGAAAGAAAATTACAGAATGAGAAATTAAGCAGCGACACAAACAATGTTTGTAGACCAAAATCCTGGCCAAATAAAATGGAGGTAAAAAGGATCAATGAAAACATAGTAATTTATTTTAAACTTTTTCACTTTTGAAACATTTCTTGTCTATTTTGAATTTCAGGTTAAATCCAGATATCTCGAGCCAAGGAACAGGTTAACAACGAAAGAGCCAATCCAGCAAATGAGTCAAGATAAAACATTCGATCAACAAAGGCGAAAAATAATGATCTCATCGTCAGACTCATCACGAACATCCAGTCCTGCTATGAAACGCGCAGTAGAGAAGAAGGCGCTGTCAAAAATGACAAAGGTCCCGATAAAGAAGGATGGGAAAGCTCTTTCGTCAGACAGTCTTACAGAGTCGAGTAGTCGATTAAGCGTTAAGAAAGATGTTGCAAGTAAAAGCTGCGGGATAACAAGACCAGAATCTCCTTTACTACAAAAAACAAAACGTATCGAAGCTGGTTTGTCGATAGATTCATTGGCAGATTCAAAGAAAAAGCCTTTAGCAAAGAAAACGAATAAGCTAGATACGTCAATGTCTACGGATAGTTTGATGACTGACGTTACAACTATAACGACACCCAAGTCTATGGCAACAAATAAATCATCTCCAATTCTTGGTAAAACAACAGTAAACACTAATATGAACCAAATTCGGAATAATGACAAGTTAAAGAAATCCTCACCTCCAACACAACAACGTAACGCGTTGTCTACAAACCGTAGGCCAACTCGATCATTAGAAAGTTCAACGGCAGCTAGTAGAAATAGAGCTGCTGCAGTAGTTAACACTTATCACGGTTCGTTAAGTTTGCGAAAAAGTCTTTTAGATGCTGCTAAAGCACCTGACATTCCAAGTAGAGCATTAAATAGTGCAGCGATTACTAGAACAAGTTTGCGACAAAGTACGCAATCAGTAAGATCATCCTTCGGTGGTTTGAGCAAACTTGACAAAAGCGAAAGGAAAGATGAGCCTACAACTATTAATCAGCGTTCTGGATCGAGCCCTGGTAGTAAAAGATCACCAAAATCAAATATTAACTCTAGGATTAGCAAATCAACCATTACGGCAAGCAAGCAGAAAGTAAATAAACTCGAAGATAAATCCTCTAATAAAGCTAAGTCTCAGACGACTTCCAACGCAGATCGAGACGGTCCCAAGTTCCTCAACCAAAGTTCAAGGTCAGGTACTTTTTTGAAAGACGAACCGACTATTTTAAAGAAATCAGATATTGAAACGGCTGCCATCGATGTTTAAGGAAACATTCGCTGCATGAGTGATATATATAATTCCAAAAGTCACATGAACAATTCGTAAATAACAAGGAAAATATTTAAAAAGGATACGCCGATTCGCAGTCAAGTGGATGGTTGCATAGGAACTGCATTTTTTAATAGGAATTTGATAAAGAAATTGATAAGCTAAATGAAGGGATTTGTAAATTAAAGTTCTGAAGGAATTTAAAATCGCTATCGAAATTCGTAACAATAATATTATGGCGATGTAAAAGTTTTTCTACATAATTATATTCTATTAGTTTATTTGATTTTTGCTTCTTTAATTAACTTAATAGAGTAAAAAAACATTTTAAATTTCTTAAAAATTTTCAATTTTTTGAAATTAAGCTCTTGATGCTTTCGTCATTGAAAAGGAAGTTTATTATTAATTGTTGAAATTGTACTAACAATAAGAAAAAAATGTTAAAAGTGCTTATATGTAAATTTTTATTATACATTTAATTTGTCGCTGTTAATCGAATTCAAACTATTATTTGTACGTAAGAGCAGATTTGAAATTGATAAGAGATGAATGATGTCCGTAAAAGATTCAAAGAACTATTTCATTAACAGAACTGAATTAAATAATTTTTCTTAAATACAAACTAAAACTATTGCTTAACATATTGAGTTAAATAAAATAGTTATTAATTTTTCAATAGGGGAATTATTCAACGGTATTACATCCGTACATCCATATATGTAGGTTAATCTGACTCTTACAGAAGTTATGTTGATTTAAATTTTTTACTTAAGCTGTAAATCTCGTTTATTTTATTTATTTACAAAATTTATATACCTATATTTTACACTGTATATTTACATTTGTATGCAATATTTATATCTAGTCATTGCTATGTATATTTTAAATATTTACTTTTATGTAATGTTAATAAATGATTCAAAACAGTGTTAAAAAAATAAGTTTGCAAAGTGTATTTTAATAACGAAAACCTAAATCTTAAAAAACAGCATGGGCACATTTATTAAATGTCCAATAATGTCCCTCTACTTATTTTAGTATCTGTTACTGGAGGTGCCATCATTTTTCGCTTATTCATACCCTTTCTCTCCAACTGCTTTTCAATAATCCTGGCATTATTTGCGTAAGAATCTGCTACTTCTCTCTGCAAAAATTGATTGATTAAAAACAATAATTGAAAAATTATTAAATAAATAAAAAAAAAAAAAGAAAAATAAATAAATAAACTTACAGCTTCAATTTCATCTTCCTCTTCATCAATAGTTGAAACAGTAACAGAACTGAATTTTCCCATATTCTTTGTATGTTTAGTAACCATAACCTTTTTGGGCTTTTCTACTTGTACTTGATTATAAATGTCTGTCATAGGTCCTTCTCCTGAACTCTTAACAACTGATCCTTTTACAATAAATACTACATTTGGAGCAGAGTCATGCTTGTAATAAAGAAGTAATCCACACCTAAAATAACGAGCAAAAATTTTAGAATTTAAATTTAACAATTGCGCTAGTAAACAAAACAAAATATAATTATTGAACGGTTGTGATATTTTTAAAATAAATATATTTACTTTTTGCATTTTTGCCTGTATTGCTTTTCAATACCTTCAGGCCGCTTTAAATAAGTGATTTCATCTTGTTCGCAAGTCATTTTATGAGCATGTTTACTTCCATCAATAATTCTCGCACCATCTCTTTTGCGTAGAGGTAATTTTTCTAGAGCACAATCTATAAAAAGTTTTAATTTATTATGCATATTTTCTTATTTATGAATAAAATTATAGTAAAAAAACCAACCCAGAATAAGCGTCATTTGTCCACATAAACAATAATATGTATGCAACGGCTTTTCCTCGCTATATTCCTCTTGATCTTTCGTATCGGAACACACTATACTTCTTGAAACAATCTTTGGCATTTTTAATTTTATTAACTTTTATTTAAAAAAAACTATAAAAAATATTTTGTTAAAAATTCAAATGAGTTGCAGAATATATTAGTGTTGTTCACTTATAGCATCAGAGAAATACTAACATAATTAAGCTAATTCAAAGACGCTTGTTGTTTAGTTTGTCCGATCCCCGTCTCTTTCTTTTTGATTGGCTGCCTGACGGCTTCGTGAATCGTGAGCACGGTGCTTCGTAACATATGATGTACAGATCCGGAAACTTCGGTAGCGGGGATGGGTTTGGATCCCCCAGCCTCAGACCATTGTTTATTATTTATTATAATTAAAAATCAGAATTAGTGTTAGAAAAATTTTGTGATTGAATAATCTATATCAGTGGAATAAAAAAAATAGTCTATTGAATCAACAAAATGAAGCTTTCGCATCTCGCATGCGCGGCGTTTTGTCGACTGGTGTAGTATCTCTTATCCATATAAAGGTATGACACTCTTATGTGAGTAGCTGAAATAGCAAGTAAGCAAGCGTAGTATTGAAACTGCTATAAACATCAAGTGCGTACTACAAGAGTGCAACGTCGCTGTCTGATAATAATTGACAAGTTAGTAAAAAGAAACGACACAACTGTAGCAAAGTACCCGCGAATCGGAAGTTCAGTGGCGCAACTGAGCACAACAGGTTTTTTTGAGAAATGCGGCAACGAACGAACGAGTTATAAGTAGAACTAGAACCAAGCTTATATGCTCAGCGCTGACGTAGCCAAGAACAGAAAATTTGTTACTTCAATTGCTTCAAAGCTTATGCTCTTCGAGCCATACGTGCGGAGTGCGGGCAGCCGCAAATGCGAGTGCAATGACCAACTGACGAATAGTGACGATGGCAAAATTGACACAGTTGACCGTTCATCATCAATTCAGATCATTCAACAAGCTCTGCTCTGCGCTGCGCTGCTTCTTCTCTTGCTCTGTCTCTCTTTTTCTATGTTACATCCGGCTCTCGGTGCAACTTTTTAATCAAAGTACCATTGACATGAATTAACAGCTGGCCTCTCGTTTTCCTAGACGAAATGCGAAATGCACCTGTAATCAAGTCGACAGTGACGATTTGCCCGGCTACTTCTACTTTCTCTTTGCGGCCCGAAAATCGTTTTTTTTTCAAGCCAACATGGCAACGACGTTGACCACCCAACAGGAGCAAGTAAGTTTTTGTAGATGCCTAACCTCTTTACTTCTTAACAATTCGTTCATCAATTTTTAAAACACAAATCCATCAATAACCTTATCTTTCTCTTCTATCCCCAAACTAATAAATTTGTGCATTTACCCTTAGGCCACTAAGGAGTTCCTTGAAACAGTTAACAAAAATCGAGCATATAGGCATGTGGGTCCTGTATCTTGGAGTACAGCTGTCAAATTTTTATCAGCTAGAAAATTTGAAGTTAGCAGAGCAGTGACACTGTACGAACAGCATGAAGCTACTAGAAAAAGAGAGGGCTTAGCACTTATGCATCCAACTCAAGAACCCTTACTTAGTGAATTGCGCACTGGAAAGTTTACAGTACTGGTAGGAGACTTTACTATGTTAAGTCACTTTAAGAAAATAGAGAACCAAAAGCTTGATCGATAGCATTGTTTTTCAGCCATCTAGAGACGCAACCGGAGCAGCTGTTGCCATATTCACAGCACACTTACACCTTCCCCAAAATACAAGCCACCAGACAACTTTGCAGGTATGCATAGTAACGATTTGGCCAGCTAGCTGGTAACTAAAAAGCATGTCATGTCCCAGGGGGTCGTTTACCAGTTGGACACCGCTTTGGAAAGCAAGGAGACGCAAAAGCACGGTCTCATCTTCATTTACGACATGTCCGACAGCAAGTACCAAAACTTCGACTACGACCTGTCGCAAAAGATCTTGACGCTCCTGAAAGTAAGTAAAACTAGCTCAAACTGAGCATGTGCGGCCGCTGGCGCTCAGCTGGCGGGCAGCTGCGCGAAGGCTCGGTCCTCGGCGGGTGCGCAGCCGCCGTCAACCCCATTGATCGCCCTGGCCAATGGGCTTGCACCCCTTCCCCACTACGTACGCGGCGCGCGATATCGATCGGGCACGAGTCCTTGCGCGGTCGCTGCACCTTGGCCGTGCATCGCTGCTGCTGCTGCTGCTGCTGCTGGGCCACGCTGGCTGATTAACGAGTGGTGCTTTTAGGGCGGCTATCCGGCCAAGCTGAAGAAGGTGCTCATCGTGACGGCTCCACTCTGGTTCAAGGCCCCCTTCAAGATCCTGAGGCTCTTTGTGCGCGAGAAGCTGCGCGAACGCGTTTTCACTGTCTCGATCCCGCAGCTGACGCTGCACATCCCGCGCGAGTCCCTGCCGCGACGCCTGGGCGGCAGCTTGGAGGTACACCATGAGGCTTGGCTGCTGCACTGCCTTGAGTCCATGACGAGTCGCGGTGGGCCCGAGCTCTGCGAGGTAGGTAGTATTGCCCCCGGTGCAGCCAGCACGGCCTCTTCAAAAACGACGTCTCGAGAGCTGTTCACCTGTCCACAGGTCGGCGCCAGCCTGCTGAGCAACGGCGGCGACGGCGGCGGCGACGACGAGCAACCTTCTGTCGCTGGCGGCGGCAGCAGCACCGTCAGCAGCCCGACTAGTCCAACGCAAACAGAGCAGCTTGCAGCCAAACTTCGTAACGGTAATGAACCCGAGACTGAGGTCAGTAGTAGTAATGGGCTCAGCGGCGATGAGGCGCCCTCGCCACTTCAGCCTCCTTCCTCCGCCAGCTCGGGCTTTAGCGATGATGATAGCCTTCACGGTGAACCGGGCTTGCAGCCCATCAGCGTTGAACAGCTCGTTGAGATGATGCGGGCTCGGGGTCGTGCAGGCCTTGTGGCCGAATACGTCGAGATCAAGCAGCGGCCGCCGGACGGCTCCTTCAACAGTGCCAAGTAAGACAGGCCACCGGCTTCTGCAGGCTTCTCACTGCTCACTTTTCTTATTCTGCTGTTTCTTTTAGGCTCAAGTCCAATCTCTCCAAGAACAGGTACACTGACGTACTTTGCTATGACCACAGTCGTGTCTGCCTCTCTCAGCTGGATAATGACGCATCCTCGGACTACATTAACGCCAACTTCGTCGATGGTTATAAGCAGAAGAATGCATTTATTAGCACACAAGGTCCGCTTCCTAAAACCTGCGGCGATTTTTGGAGGATGGTCTGGGAGCAGCAGACGCTCGTTATCGTTATGACCACTCGGTAATTAAAAGTTCAAATTACAGGATAATGTAAAATAATAAAAAATTATGTGCAACTATTTTTCAACCAATTATTTAATCAAAATAATAAATTAAATAGGGTCGTTGAACGCGGGCGAACCAAGTGTGCACAGTATTGGGGTCCCGAGCCTAGCGACCAAGTTTCAGCTGGTGGCTTCACAGTCACAAGTCTTGAAGTTAATACTAATCCAGATTATACTATAACTAAACTTCTTCTTACTAATAATAAGGTAAGATTGACATCATATTTTTTATATCAAGTAGGCATTCAATGATTCGGTAATTAAAATTAATTAAATACTTAAATTTTAAGATTTAATTTTCTTACTTTTAATAATTTTAGCAGACTCCAAGAGTAAGAGATTTAATTAATTTTACATGAAATATTTTTTACATAATTTTGTAGACTGAAGAAACTAGAGAAGTATGCCACATGTTGTACACGGCTTGGCCAGATTATGGAGTACCACAGTCAGCCAAGGCACTTTTGCAGTTCCTTTCTTTGGTTCGTCAGCAACAAAATAAATTGCTGGCTAGTAGAGGTGATACATGGGCTGGCCATCCGAGAGGTCCTCCAATCGTTGTCCACTGCAGTGCTGGAATTGGAAGGACAGGTTTGTAATTAAATGCAGCTAAATCCTTTTTTCAGCAATTAATCTATGATTTACTTTCAGGAACTTTTTGCACTCTTGATATTTGCATATTACGACTTGAAGATACAGGTACTGTTGATATTCGAGGAACAGTTGAAAGAATACGAGCGCAACGAGCCTTTAGTATTCAAATGCCAGATCAGTACGTTTTCTGCCATCGGGCTCTAGCAGAATATGCGCTCTCTCGAGGAATGCTTAGTCCACAGCATCTTGCCATGTTACCGCCAACAATCGAAGAGGATTCCGATTAGAATACCAATTTTATACTCACCTAAGTAATCATAACATACATTCGCACAAGTATGTTTAGACTAGAATTTCACTTTCATTTACTGTAGTTTTACCATTCATTCTTTCGCTCATTTAAACCGCAATCTAGCTAGCTTCGATATACTTATATTATTAAATGTACAAGGATATTGACACTCTTTTCTAGTTAAAGTGATTAGTGACTAGAACACGACTGTGTTCAAAGCAAAGAAAATTAAAGGAAACCGGCCTTTTAATTGGTTCAAAGTTATTTTCTTTCTTAAACAAAACAACTTTTTCAAACACGATATTTCGTAAAAGATTTAATAGTCCTTATTACATTTATGTAATAACCGAGCCTTTTGCTACTAAATAGCGATTGAGGAAACGAGAGAATAAAATGCAATTTTATATCCTCATAGTCGTATTTGAAAAAAAAAAATTGTAAAATTATCTGATGCTCATTTGTGTCATCAAACTATGAAATTTGTACAAAGTACATAGAAATTCGCTTCTCTATTATACGTATAATATTAATCTTTATCAATTGCATAAATTCTTTTTATTCGAATTTACAAAAATTAATTGAAAAAAAATTTAATTACAAAACAATCAATTTTGTATAATGAATTATCGTAAAAACGTACTGTTGCTAGAAGAGTGTAAGTTGACGATTGATAGGTATTTCAGACGAATGACCAAAGATTATAGTAGGCAGTTTTCAGAATTCAGACTTTTCTGCGTATGGTGTTTCAATTTCAATGGTGGTTCCTTGTGCAATCTAATATTTTGATAAATGCCTTAGACAAATAATCAACAACAATTACCTAAAAGATGTACACGAAAGTTAAAACTCTACATTTTTTCGAATATTTCTAAGAAATTCTCTTAAGCGTCTTTTGTGCACATATTTTGCAATAATTCAATAGATAAAAATGGACTTTTCATAGTACTTTGTGAATTTTTGCAAAGTATGTTGAAGCGATTGACGATAATAATATCTACAATAACTTTATAATAGAAACTTTGTGATAACATTCAATGGTCAAGTTCTTCCAAACTGATTTATTTTTTGTTTAGTAGAATTTCAAATGCTCGTCTTAGAAGAAATTTTAGGAATTTTTTTATGGAAGTATTTTGACGAAAATAGCATTTTTATCAACAGGTAATTGCTTTGTTAGAAAGTAAGCTGCAGGGGGGTGTAAGTGTTAGTCGCATCAGAATGCAAGTGTGTATTGGTGTGCTCTAAACGCACACATAATTATATATTTAATGTAACATTTTTATTCCTCGTCATGATTATTAAGTTGAAGAATACTAAAAACTTTTATTATTCCTATGTACGGGTATATGTGCGTATGTGTAATTAAAAACTGTCCAAATTCATTGAATGTTACATTTAGTGCAAATATATGTAGTCACATTGTCTGCGATGTAAAATGATATTTTTTCAATTGAGATCTTAATTATGATATTTGATTTGATTAATAGTCTTCATTCGACTTTCTTTTAAATTAAAGAAAAATTTTATTTATTAGGTCATGAGTATTAATATTACAAGATCAATATTACAAAAAATTGTTTTTTAAAGCTTTTTTCCATATAGAAAACTAACAGTATTATTTTATCAGATCCAGGGTGTGGATAGATAAAATTTAAGGTGTAAAAGAATATTATCTTCAGAAGTGTTTTAGCAGATATTTGATATTTAAAATTAATATTCCATATTTTTGGATCACCATTGAACGTGATTATTGTTGAGAATCATTCTTTCCAATAACATTCGGTAAGCGATCTCGTATGTTCTTGAAAGTTATAAATGAAAAAATTGCCGATCCTAGAATTCTAGTAATATATATATATATATTACTAGAATATATATATATATATATATCAAATTGAATGCGAAACTGTACATAAATTATCAGAATATATTCAATTATTCGAAATTATAAAAAAAGCTTCGTTATTTTAATTTACTTTGAAAAAATTCTTACTTGGTTTCTAAATTTGCAGAAATTGTCCTAATTGTTAACTATGTATAAAATACACATTATGAGAATGAATGTATAAGTAAGAATTTTTAAGAAAAAGGAAATATGTAGGTATATAATAAGTGTCAATTAAGCAACTTCAAGTTTACAACAAATAAAGCATACTTTTAATGTGCAGAAGGCAGTTCAAGTTAATTACTGATGAGAAATTTTTATTTGTCCATAATATTTAAGCAATATTTGTTTTGAAAAAAAATTTTTAGTATATAACGGTCTTTCTTATTTCCAAAGTTATTGAAAAAATAAAATCTATTGATTAATTATTCTTCTCAACGTTTTAAGGGGGAAATCCTATTCAAAACCGAAAATGCATGGAAATGCAAAAGCGGAAACATTTTTTGGTAGGAAATATAGCAGTACATTTTTTAAAATTTAGTATATTTACTTAGACATGTACAAAAGTATAAAAATATATTTTTTTTAAATTCTTATCCAAAACACTTTACGTATCCATTGATTTATACCGAAAAAGGGTCTTTGAGGGTCAATTCAAATGTGTAGGAAATAAAAATCTTTAAAAACTTTTCTTTTGTTTTAACTCAACGACGTTTGTATTCTTTTTAACTATTTTGTCTTGTAAACGCATCAGGGTGGTGCCTAGTACGCATAGTAAGTGCCAGCGAGAGCTAGAAATTTGCGTAATATGTTATCGTCTGAAACATTCGAGACACAATTTAACTTACGATTTACATCCATAATTTCTAACTAATTTAAATTCAAATTGAGAAATTAAACATTTATTTACGTTTGAAAAGAAAAAGTTTTTGAAAAACAATTAGGTTAAAATAGAAGGTATTTAGTGTTATATAATAATCCTTTAGCTTCCCCAAAGTACTCATTTTACATAAGGGTTTACTTATTCTTCGATCTTAATAACGTTTATTTGATTGCATCAACTTTGTAATCAAAGAAATGTTAAAAGTTATTAAAAGAATTGCCCGGTGGAACCCTTTTAATTTTTTAATACATCCTTGACAGCAACTACTTGTAATTAAAATATCAATAGCTTCATCAGCATAGTATCTTAAAAGCGTAGTACTCAATATAACGACTTGACAGACGTTTATCTCAGGAATGATTACCGGACTTTTATAAAAATGAAAAGTTAAATATGTTGTTACACTTTTGTATGTGTATAAATATATGCCAGTTTATAAAATGTACAGCTATTTCTTCTTTTCCAGAAAATGTTTACTGCACTTCCTCCTCAACTTTTTTTATTTTTAGTTCCTTTTCAAGGAACTAAATGAATTCAAAATTTAATAAAGACGATGAAACTGTAAAAAAAATGATAGTAATAATAAACAAACATTAGTATACAAAAAACACTGTCACTATAAAAGTAAAATTGTAATTTTTGAAAAAAAATTTAATTAAATTGACAAATTGTATTCATTAGTAAATGTATTGATAACGTAGTAACATTTAATAAAGACATACAAGTTTAGAAAATAATTTAAATAACTGAACGAAATAAAGACATCTGGATCGCAACGATAATTGGAAGTGTCTTTCTCGTAAAAAGTAAGCGACTTTATATCGTCCAAGCAGTTCAGAAGATTTTATGATATTAATATTTTACTACAATTTCATAATATAATGTCAAAGTTCCTGACTAATGGGCAATCCATGCAGTCTTTTATAAACTGTTTAAATTTTTCCAGAACTTTGAACTGCTTGATAGAAGAAGGTACCGCTGATGACACTGATTATTCTTACATAAATAGCGTGGTGTCAGTCGTGTTTGAGAAGCTGCGTGAATGGTGTGAATAAGTACGAAATAAATAAAGAAATTATTAAGTCAAGGAAAAACAATAACTCTGAAGAAGGCTTGATATGCATTATGTGCATATATGTATTGTTAATGTTATCTGCCTAAAGTCTGAAAACTTATAAATAAAAAATATGCAAAATGTGCAAATATTTACGTACATAAGCTTATATTTAGTTTATGCGTACGTATGTAGGTGCACAGAATTGAAATAAAAAATGCATTAAATACAAATTATCAATGTAAGAAATAGAGAGAAGGAAACTGCAAATTGTATATAACATAAGATTATATAACTATCGTACACTGTATTTAATCAAATTAATAATAATTTAATATATTGCAGATATTAATAAACCGTCAAATTTTTCCAAATACCTCTTCTTGTTTCTTCCACAGTTCTTATTCATGAAATCATAGCGATTTTTAGCGATAAATAAAATTTATTTAGACAAATTATATTTTTTTTTATTTTACAATTATCGTCACAGAGCAGATATTCGTCGTAAACATGTCTTATTATGCTGTATATTAGGTATTAGATTTATTTACAAGGTAGAGAGCACTGTGTCACAAGTTTCTTATAACAATTACAACAAAAACAAAAACATTAACAAACATAATTAACATCTAGATTTTTGTTTGCAAAGAACAGGTCTTAAAATTAAATTCATATAATTATATTTACTTATTGTAGACAAGGTTAAAAAAATAGAATCGACGATTCTCTATATTGTATACACGACAAACACGATTCCTGAATCCATTTTTATGATAGATTTTTCAACTACAACAGAGATGTTTATAGATATATATATA
>JAWWEO010000001.1:30992881-31171191 GCA_035582975.1 Ormyrus labotus | reverse complement strand
CGGTAGTAAATGGTTAAAACATGTGGAAAAAAGCGTTTCATAAATGGGAGAAAAATGGGCGATTTCTACCAGGGTATGTACGCGCGTATAATGCGCAGGTGTTTTTATAGATTGTTGGATGTAAGCGAGCGCGGTTAAGTGTAATTAGCATTCAATTGAGATGAGGATACGTGAGAAATTTGAAAAAAAAACAACTAATACAGGCACAAGTTTCGCTTTTCATTATTCCGCGAGGCTGGAAAAAGTCGTAGAGTTAATTCCGTTGGTATACTTTCGAGTTTACATTAAGGTTTTTTTTTACATAAATTGTAATTCATTTCATCTTATAATTTTCACAAGCCAAGTGAGTTCTTTTTAATAATAATTTTTTTTTACACTTTCTTTAGAACAAAGTAATTATTTTTGAATCCACAAATTTAACGCGGCGTCGAAGCAATGCATTAACGTTTACTAAAGCAACACAGACAGCCGATTCACCGAGCCGAGCTTAAAACTTTGAAACTGACCTGCTGCAATTGCGAGCCCTCCGAGTTCAGGATGGAGGGTCCAGCTTCCGCCTCGGCCAGATCCCCGAGCTGCAGCAGCAAAATCGCACCGAGGCAGCACACCGGCAGCTTCCGCCACATGGTGGCGAACGACGTATAATTCACACGTGCAACTTCGAGGACGCAAAACGGAAAGATATCTGATCGGAAGTCAAAGGAGAAGTCGATCCTTCGTTCGGTACGTGTACTTAGTTTTCTGGTGCTCGCGGAACGAAGAGGAGAGAGAAAAAAAGAAACCAACAAAACGGCCGGGTATAATACAGCTGTGCGTGCGAGGGGAGAGAGGCGCGCGTTTTTGCCGCTGTTCGGCGCTGAGAAGGAGCTCGAGACTGCAGGAGATCGGAAACCGTCCGGGAGTTTTACTCCTCGGCGCTTAGGGAAGAGCGACGAAGCGCCAGGTGGGAGAGCGCGAGAGTGAACGTAAGAGCCGAGCCGAAGCTGATCTCGTTGCGAGGCGCGAGAGGTCCTCGCCCATTGTAACCCACTCGGGGAGTTCGCTTTCGGTGCGCGTCGCGGGCCTCGGAAGGTGGAGAGGATTTTTGGGTCTTTTTTTTTGAGGGAACGGGATCCCCTTTTTTGACGGTGGAATGATGATGATTATATGTGTACGCGAATTCAGCTGCGAACGGGTGGATATATATTCGCGAGGCGATTGAAAAGTTCGACGGATATTGTTCGAGGAAGGAAGTACTTTGTAAATGAGTTTTGAAATTGTTTAATTAACTGTTTGGGTGTCATTCGTAATGAGAGCATTTTGGGTACAAATTGTAATTATAAAGGTTGATGGCATTAATCACCTGATGAATCGCGTTTAAAATCAGTTATAAAATATAAAATAATTTATTAATAAAATTAATTTAAAAATAATCAGGATTCGTTTGAAAATAAATTTGCAGGTCGTAGAATTTTTAAAATTATGGAAAAATAACTAGCAAATTAATTACGGTGGGTTATAAAACTAACAAATTGCTTGTTACCATTAAAATTCGCAGTTGTATGGAAGTTGAAAGAAACAAAGAAAATAAGCCTAACTATGTTAATATCGGTCTAAGCATTCTCGAGATAATACGACCACTAATACGCGCACGAAGAAAACGAAATTTTTTTCAAACGCTGCTTGTTTTATTCCTTGCAAAATCGAATACTGTGAGTCTTGTTAAAATTAAAATTTCATTGTTAATAATCTTCAGTAAACTTTACCACACCGAATATCTACTTTTATTAAACGTGCGGCAATCCTTTCCTCACTTCTCGTTGATAATTATAACTTTTCTTTATTTTACGTTTTAAACGCTTGCGTTACTTTAAAAAAACTTGATTTTTGATATAAACTTAAAAAACTTTTAATCGCCGCTAAACTTACAGAATTAAATTTTTTAATCCCATTTGTCTTTGACATAAACCCAGATTTCCCATCAAAGAACTCATTTTTCACGAATGTCATCAAAGATTCCCATTATATAAAGCACATTTTTATTGCACAATAATAATAAATTTTTTGACGCGATGTTTAATAGTTGCAAGTCACTGGGTGGAATTTGAAGTGTGATATAAATTTCTTATCGATCCTTCCACTAGTCAAAAAACAAAGGAATTACAATACTTTCTTTCGCTTGTTACCTGCCGATGAAAGTATCTTAATTCCTTCCTATTTTTTTTTAACTCATCGAGATCGATTGAGAATTTTGTTTCTGTAATTACTGTAAGCGTTTCATTAAAAAGATTTCAACTCGAGATTTCAGTTTAATTACGAGTCAAAACACACAGTGCTCGGACGCTTAAAGAGTTAATTCGTAAATTGTAATTGCGCATAATTATTTGACACTGAAGGAAGTTAACGCAATTAAGAACTTGTTTACATTAAGCACTCACTTATTATATTATCAATAATGAAAATTAGTTTTGTAGTAAATTCGTGTAAAAATAGATTCTTCAAATGTATTTTTATATTACGAGGTATAAACATTCGAAACACCAATATTACAATGTTAAAAAAGAAAATGAAAGCAAAAACCAAGAAATTAATGAAACGTATAATTGATATTAATCACTCGTGTATATTAAATTCCCGAAGCGTGAAAGAAAAAAGAGGCACTATTTATTCCTCCTCGTCCGCTGAAAGTTTCATTAACAAAACAGCCATCAGCAGCAAATTAGATTACGGTTTTCTGAAATTCAATTTCTGCATTTAAATTAAGGTCAGACCGTTTAACGCAAACGAATTCGCAACCGCTAATAATAGTAATGTTCCTTTATTTTTTTTTTTTCGAAAGTTTGCGTAAGCTTGGAAAATATTTGCTCGGACGAGGTAATCGAGCGTTTTTTATGTAACGGCTTTTAGAAAACTTTCTCGGGGACCAAATCGATTGTTGACATTTTCATTTTCGAACTAGAGTCGTTTTAATAACCGACCGGTCGATTAGCGCGAATCAATTTTGCCGTTATTGCCCAACTGGAACGTCCGGAAAGGACTCGATTCTCTGGGAAATCCAGGAGCCAGCGTTTCGAAACGGCTCTTCCGCCAAGCGAGTTTTAATGCTCTGGAAACACGAAATTTTGTGAGCTCCGCGATTGTTTTACTGCGGCAAAAACCGATAATTGCGGGACTCCGGGCTTTTGAATATTTAAGCCGATCGTGAGAAAAAATTGCGGGAGAGATAAGTAGTCGGAGTCCTTTATAGGATTGGGATTTGGCGGGCTTAGAAAGTTAGTTGCATTTTTGGTTTTCCTATCAGATTCTGAAAAAACTACCTTCGATTTCGTAAACTGATAAAAATTAATGGTTCGGCTCGTCTTGGGGGAATCTTAGATAGCATTGTTCTAGTATTCAAATTTTATTTTAAAGAAATACAAACAAAGAAATGGTATATTAAAGGTTACTTCTTTGAAAGGGATTCTTAAAAATGACTTTGTTTCGTGCAATCGAGTAACGTAATTCAGGAAGAATTTTCTAACGAAAGTGATGATAGTTTACTTTTTTTCGAAAATTCACCTGCATCATTATTTTTCTTAAAGTAACAAAAACAAAAAACTTTATTTTGAAAAAAATATTGCGTCGAATTAAAATTTAAAATCAATTTAGTGCAAAATTTCGTTTCTTCTTAAAGTTGAGAAAATGAATAATTGTTCCTAATAAAGATGACGAAAGTATAAAAAACAAAACCTATAAAATTACATACATTTAAAAAAACCTACTTCACAGCATTGTTCGAAAGTCAGCTAAAACAACAAAGCGGCTCGAAGCTCCGCAAGAAAAACGAGCTTTCCCATCGTCTCGCAACTTTTCCGCCGGTCAATCAATTCCCGATCGAAGAAGACGTCATTCTGATCCACTTCCCCGGCCGGAATGTCGAAACAACCGCTTTACAAAACTAAACGTACGTCGTTTCTCGAATCGCAGCGTCTGGCCAGCAAGCAAAGCAGCGTCGGAGCGCCGTGACCGATAGAACGTATTACCAGCGATAGACAGCGAAAGTGAGGCCGCGGCCGCGGCTGATGAATGGACTTCTCGCGGTGCATCTGCCCGAGAGTCGAAAGCGTACGGACCGGAGGGAAAAATGTCGAAACGGGCTTTGATTCGACCGCTCGGCAGGTCGGAGCGGACTTTCGAACTGTCCCCGAGGGCGTTCGCGGGAACCTTTCCCGAGGATGAGCCTCTTTCCTTGCTTCCTTCGGCTCTTTTATTTTTTTGTCCGAGAGAGATAGAGATAGAGAGATGGCCTGAATCACTCGGCTCTGAACGGATTACCATATCTCGGGTTCATTGAGCGTGACGCGCTTTTTTCGACCTTCGCGAGGCTGCATGCCGAGGATGCCTCTCGCGATGCGCCGTCGGGGTTTCGGCCTGGAATATCCATTTTCATGAATAGAAAGTAATTATGACTGTTTAAGCGCCGTAATGAAAGTGTGTTTATGGGAGATTTAATAGGAGATTTAAATGGAAATGCCGGCGTTGGTTATAATTTTGCTGAATTTCATTGATATACTTTTTTTTTCGCTTTCTTTCAGTATCATTTCAATTTGATGTGATTCCGCGCATAATTAATTAAGGGAAAATTCCATTGCGAAGTGTATAATTTGCCGGCGAATAAGAAAATTATCACAAAAATCCGATTCGCCGGCGAAAAATAATTGTAAGTTTAAACATAAGTTTCAATAATCCCAATCAGTGTGTAGGATTTTAAGAATGAAATTTTTGATTTATTGATTCGCTAAAAGAATTAAATTAAATTTTACCACGATTTCAAAACGTAACTTTTACTTTTGACTTCGAGGCATCATCAGAATAATTAATCATTTAAACTCCAATTCAAAATTTCCCCAACAACTGTGAGCTCATCAAATAACTTTAAAGATTGTAAATAAACTAAAAATATTTTCTGGTTGAGACATTTAACAAAAAAACATACATCCTAACGTCTAAAAACTATAAAACGACAAAGTTTTACGTACGGCTTTTGCCTTCTTCCAAACCACACATTTCTCTTCTTCGCCATAATCGAGCCCACAAAATCCGAAATTAAAACGACACTAAACCATAATGCGCCTTCCCAACAACCCGACGGTCGCCCTTTTTACCCGTCGGCTTTCTCCATTCCCGATTACAAACGCGCGGCTCGTAAAATTGAATAAAACTCCAGCGGCGGGCAAAAAGAGCCGCGGCACAAAAACAAACCTCTCCGCGCGGCTCGGAAGCGGACTATTCGCTTTTCACCGAGAAAGCATATCATCTCCTCATTATAAAAGGCCCGTCTTCCTCCGTAATTGGCGAATTGCGCAAACCCGATATATTATGTGGGAACTCCGCGGTCCGAATTCAAGCAGATATCGGGCACGCGTGCGCCGCTCGAGGAACAATGCTTCCGGCCTGTGTATACACGATATAGCGTTCGGAGGCCGCGTCGGTGATTACTTATTTGCGAGGTGGCCGGTGAGAGAGGGCCTTTGAGGAACCGATGCCTCTTTGTCCTGCATGACTGTCATATATTGAGTGTTGGGCGCGAAACAAAGAAGCCGGTCTTTTATTGCGAGGCTTTTAGAAGGCATCTGCGGAAGAAAGTTTATTGAATTTGCGTGTATCGGGATTGATTAAGTGGGAGGGTTATTTAATCAAGCTCTTTGCGGTGAAAAGTGAATTTTGACGCGGGGAATCGGAGGGAACAATAGCATTTGGAAAGAATGGGATTGGGTTATAATTATTTTTTTTGAGGTGTAATAACTATTTTGGTCCACAAGTGTCGTCAATATTTTCGACGTAACGTCAAATGCAACAGTCATTTTTTAAAAAGGAGAAAGTAGTTACAGAAAAAAATAGAATCAAATTTAAAGTTTTTCAAAAAAAACTTTTGATACAAAAGTGAAATGTAGATTGATGATACGTTTTTCGTTAGAATACTCGAATAAAATGCCGCGCTTGCAATTAATTTTTTACCAACTCAAATTATAACAAGAAGAACACGTACTTTTTTCTTCGATAATAAGGCGAATTTTGCTTTCAAAGTGTGAGAACTAATGTGGTATATAATGACCTTTTTAAAATCTCATTTTACAAAAACCATTAGAAATGAAATGAAGCTTATTAAGCGCGTTAAAAAAAATCAAATACAGGAGAAAGCCGCAACTATTAATAACACAAATGAGCTTTCGTTTTTCGAAAAGACACATCCGTGTGAACAGCAAAAACACTCGATATCGAAACCCCGCACCTGAAATTCTCCATGAAAATCCGTTCAATCAAACCTCCAAGAAAGCGAAGAGAATTTTCGAAAAAAAAAAAAAAACACAAAACAAATATCCGTACACTCGAAAAAGGAACGTTTTCACCGCGAACCGCTTTCCCGAAAAGCGGCGGCGGCCAAGTTCACTTGTCGCACGACCGCAAGCCAGAGGAGAGTTTCCGGCGCGCAATTACGCGGTGCGCGGTTTTTCGCCGGGGACCGTGTATTGCGCAAAGCGGCAATATAGTAGCCGCGCGGCGACTGATAATTGCCCCGCGCGTTTTGCGCGAAATTCGCGAATTGACGCCTCGAAGTGTCGGGGCAGAGAGAACACAGAGAGAAGTATTGTTGTTAAAGGTGCTTGTGGTTCAAGGAGCGGAATGTCGAAAGCAAATAGTGGGTATGTGGCGTTTCATTGTTGTGGATTTGGAGACACGGGATTGAAGGAAGTGGGTTGGAAAAGAGCGGTGTGCGTTTGCGGAAAGTTTTTTTTTTTGAGAAAAGTGGTTTCGACTTGTGTTTTCGGGCAAAGAGTTTGAAAAAAAAATGTGCGAAACGAGTTGAAGGTTGAATTTTTATGGGAAATTTAAAAGCAGCATATCTATAACTAAATTACACAGCAGTGTATAGTAATGGTAAGAAACCTTCGGATAAAAAACTAATTTGAAACGAAATGTTGCTTTCGATGTATTCATTTATTCGCTACAAAATTTAAAATAATAAATATTTTCTCAAGTTATTTAGCGCGAAGCAGAGAAAACGTGAAAATGATTTCAATTTAACTTTTTTTTCCCAAAGTCGAATTCATTTTCTCATTCAAAAAAAAGTAATAGTTTCAAATCTTTACTCGCATTCAAAATAAACACGTTTACTTTTACAAAAATCTCATTTGAATCCCAATTGAAAACCCTAAACACGTCATTTACAATCGATTCGCTTAATTTTCCAACTCTATACAAAAAACTAACGAGTCAACTCCGCGTACACTCATTACACACCGTAACTACCACACGGCGCTCGATCGAATCACGAAGGGCCTCGGAGCGCCCAGAAAGGCAGCAATCGAGCCTCTCGGCTATACATATAGCATTGTATCAAAAGGCAGAGTGCGGCGCTCGCTCGCACACTCTCGTTGCGCCACGCGCGCAGGCCGGGCCGCACGGCGTGCTCTAACGAGCGGATTATGAGAGACGCGTCTCTCGCGGCCCGCGCGGTAAAAGGGGGAAAAAAATAGGAGCGCACGTATACGTACGCGCGATATATACCACGTATACTTATGGCTTCTAGACGCTTCCACTCTCGGCGAGAGGCAACTCTGTCGCAACTATCCGCGAGCGTCGAGGAAAAACGGGGGGCGGTTTTCGGTGATTGCGTGTGCCTGTATCCTTTTATCGGAGAGCTGTGTGTGTGTGTGAGAGAGAGAGACAGCCGCGGCTGTTGTTCTGCGACTACTTAATCACTCGCATTTGCCGGGGAGAGAGAATGGAGGAGATCGTTTTTCAGCGCGAATGAGAGTGTTTTAGAGAATGAATGCTGCGGATAAAGTTGTTAGAGAAATAAGGGGTTCGCTTGTTTAGCGGGCTCCGCATTCTTACGCCGGTTCACTTTTTGCTCTTATTATTGTTTTCATTTGCAATTTTCTTGCGCGTACGAGAGAGGTAAAATTGAAATTTTAAAAATTAATTTCAGAAGTGTACGTATTAGATGTCAAATTAGTCGGTTTATTTATTTCTACATTTATTTATTTCTTTAATTTATTAAGTTACTTTTTAATATGGGAATTTTTTATTTTAGTCGCGTTTTTTAGGCTAAGATAATTTTACTTTGATCACGGAAATCCTCTTAAAAAAAGAAAAAAAACTATAAATTAAGATAATTGTACCATAAAAAATTTTAGTTTTATAAGATGTTGCACCATGAAACTTTAATGAAAGAGTTTTGAATAAAACTGTCTACAAGTGATTTAGAGTTAAATAATCCACTTACTCTAGAAAAAAATAAAATTGAGATTCATTCGCTTGATGTATTAAATATTAAGCATTGTTTCATATGCAATTTTGCCCAACATCTGTGAATTTTGATATCTGACAGATCAAGCAGTTCTAATTTCAACTGTCAATTTTTGACGTACAAAGAACTCAATTACTTAAAGTAGTTCTCTGGAGCTAATAAGCGAAATTTGAGAAACTATCAATCAACACTGTTTCTTTATTCATTATTTCTTATACATTTTTAATTAAAAATAAAAGACTTATCAATTTTAGTTTAAAAATTCTAAAATTTATTCGATGCGGAAGAGCATAAAATATATATTGTCGCATTTTATTTTATCCCAAGCCGTTCTTTTAAAATTTATTGTCATCTTTGTGATAAATTTGCATATACTTACGTAAACATAGAAAAATGAAAGTTTCAATAATTACACAAATTCGTCAAAAGATAAAAGGTTCATTTATAATAATTATTATAAATCATCGTCCAATTTTAAAAAAATCATAAATTTACCGATCAAATTTACAGTAAATTATGTAAAATTCAAAATAAGTTTGTAATAAATTCATTTAATTTTAGGAAATCACGTCGAATGAAGATTTCATGTTTTCACACTTTGCACAAAATAGTAGAGTCACCTAATTGATCGCTTTATAATGCAAAATTACACACTGCATTACGAAGTGCTCATAAATGCATCAGCTTTAATAGTATAATAATGCTCGAATATAAGGAAAATTCTTTAGCACTTTCATTATGTTATATTAGATTAGTTGGTGCGCAACCAAAATGTGCAATGAATAAACCTTTTTTGGCAATAATTTTGACTTTCTCCAACATTGCAAAGTCTTCAGTTTCGAAAGAAAGCTTTAAGAACATTTCTTGCCAATCTTATCTCTTACTTAGCCAAGTAATATATGATGCCTTCCTGCATAAACACTTGTTAAAATGACAATGGTTATGTCATGAAAAGTGATTTTTTTTCCTTTCTGCCACTAATTCAAAGAGTTCGATGGATATTTTAGGCGAAGAATAGGATAGGAGAAAGTCCAGCGATTCCTTTTATGCGTCTGCGTACAGTTTTTGAAGTAGGAAACAGTTAAAATTAATGCATAGGATAAATTATGAAATTGCTTTTTATTCGATTAATTTTATTTATTAGTAATTAACGTAGTCGAATAAAATGAGGAATGTAGTTTATGCAATGATCTTTGATAACAAATTATTACCTACTGTCACCAATTACCATTACTTAACGTGAATTGTGACTATTTTTATGTAAACAAATGTTTAAATCAGATATTATTTTAGATTTATTAATAACCGAATGTGCGAAAGATTTTAAAATCTGAAAAAACTAATTTTTGTTTCCTATATTATAAAAAGATTGTGCATATATTTATTATAATATAAAAATTTATATAATAATATTGAATTTATTATTGGATATCCCTCGTCGTCAACTTACCTGATGTCTCAGGATATATCCTTTGCCGATAGAGGTATTTTCTTGTATACCGGCTGAGAGTAACGAGAAAGGATCACTTCCTTTTTCCAAGAAGTAGGGTTTCAGTAAAATGATTAAAGGGCTAATTTTTTTTTGATAAAGATATGTTATTTAATAATATATAAGGATCAACAACAATTTTTAGAGCTTCTAGACTTACGCAAAACGAATGCTTATAGAAAAACTATTTACAACAAATTTTAGAGCAATATATCTATATATAATAAAGCGATTAACAATTATTCATTTTATGTTTGTACATCGCAGCGTTGTTACACAATTAAACTTAAATTATAAAATTTGTTAAGCCTCTGAGTTAGTAACAATTTATAAAAAAAAAAGCTAAAAGAGTTTTTATTTACAAGTTTGGAATATAGGGAAGCTTTTTTTCTCATTCACTCGCTTATCAGCAACAATAATCATTCGTTAATCGTCATTCGCTCAAACTTCCCTTGCTTTAAATTTAATAAAAATAGATTTGATTACAATCTCACTGTATATATACATTTCATAAAGAAAGCCGAACATTTCCAATAAAAATAAATAAATAATCCTCCTTCGACAGCGTACTTTTAATTTTAACAAAAGCATATTATCACTTTTGATTGGATCGTACTCCTCGTGGAAACCATTTTTTTGCGCAAACCTTCTTTTAGTAAAAAAAACAGAGTACACCTGACATTAAAAACTGTAAAAACGACTAGTAGAATTGAAAAATATTTCCACTAAAGAGTCTCAGTTCGAACTGACACGAAGGGCGACCTTCTTTGCCAAACTGCATTACGCTATTTCTCATTACTTTAGTCGAAAATTTCAATCCTCTAAAAAAAACCCCCCCCACATCTACTACTGCAAAACGATAAAAAATTCGGAAGTTCACAGCAAGTCTCGAAATTCCAGCCTTCTCCCTACGTAGGCGCTTCCCAAAAAAAAAAAAAAAAATGCCCCTCAGACTTTCGTGGTGGCGAGCAGCTTGATGTAGTGGGCCTTGTGCGTGATCTCGACCTCCTGCGCGGGCATGAAGCACCTCGGCGGCACGGACTCCTTCTTCGTCTTCCTCGCGAGGCTGCGCACCACGAGGAACGCGACGACGGAGAATACGCAGAGCAGAACGGCGACGAGCAGCAGCAGCATCATCATCTCGTTGTACTGGCGGAAGGTCTGCACCTCGACGCATCTGGCCTTGCCGTCCCTCGACTTTTTCGGGCTCTTCGCGGCGGCGTCCTCCTCGTCCAGGCTCGCGCAGACGCGGTAACGGCCCGGCAGCAGGCCCGAGAGCGTCGTCGCCCCGGAACTGCAGTTCAGCCGCTTGCGGTGCACCTGGCCGGATTCCGCGGCGAAGACGTCCAGGTCGATCTCGCAGTCGGTCTGGGAGAGGCCGGACATCGCTACTTCCACCTGATTCGATGACAAAAATCGCTCATTGAGTATATAACTCCTACTTTGATTAAGAAAATTCATTTAAATATCCGTTTTATACCTTCAAATATCCATCTCCCGACACGTTGACGTGTACAGTCGAGATCTCGGGCTGTACGTACGGCAGCTTCTCCTCGGGGATCAGGTGGAGCGTCTCCTCGAGGTCGATGATGTCGCTGCAGCCGAGGCCGAGGGATACCTCGTCGTAGCCGCTTGGCACCATCAGCACGACGCAGTACCGATACCTGTGACCCGGCTGGAGTCTCAGGCTCGAGGGCAGACTGATGGGCAGGGAGCAGGGATCGCGCATCCGCCGGGAGTCGCAGTGGATCGCGCTCGAGGCGATCTGCACCTCCTTCTCCTCGATCGCCTCGTAGACGATGAGGGTGTCGCAGGTGTAGCGCTCCGTGCAGGGCTCGACGTGCCAGAGGAGGTCCACGCCCGTCGCCTCGTCGTAGTGGAATTCCTGCGGGAGGGAAGATTATATCGTTGTACATAATATATATACGACTGGCGGTTTGAAACAGCGAAAATTAAAGCATCAACTTACGTTGAGCGTCAGCTGAGCGGCGGCGAGCGGCAGCCTGGTCATGATCGGCGGGGTCGGATCTCCGCAGAGCAGACTGCCGGGCGACACCTGGGTGAGAATGCCGTTCTCCAGGGCGGGAGGCGTGGCGCAGACGGCCGAGGTCTTGTCCTCCTCGTCGAGGCTCGAGTTCGCCAGCCAGTTGGCGAATTCGAGGAGGGTACAGTCGCAGTTGAGAGGGTTGTCGGCGAGCGAGAGGCTCTTGAGCTTGAGCTTCGAGGTGGGGAAGTCGCTGGTGACCATCGTTATGTCGTTGTCGTCCAGGCGAAGATCCTCGAGGCTGCGCAGCGGGATTATCAGGTCGCCGTTCAGCGAGGGGAGGAAGTTGTGAGTTAGGTCGAGGCTCTTCAGCTTCTCCAAGTGGGCCAGGGACGAGCTGGAGACTGCGACGATTACGTTGTAGGCTAGATCTAGGTGAGTTAGGGTCGATAGGTATTTGAAGGCGTGATCCTCCAGAACGTCGATCTGCAACGGATTTTCGGATTAATTAATTTGAATTGTTTTTTTGGGATTTGTGCATTTTGAAATCAATAAGAAATTCATTATTTAAAACAATTGTAAGTTACTTGCGAAATATTTTGCTGAAATTACTTAATTATACAATCCCAAATTCCTAAAAAACCTCTTTTGACCTCAAGCGTTTAAGATTCAAAAATCAATCCTTCAAAAAAAAAAAAAAAAAAAATCAAAACCCTCGACCGCAACGACTCTTCATCCCATCACGTACCTGGTTATGACTCAGGCAGAGCGACGAGAGGTTCTTCAATCCCGCGAGCGCGCCTTGCGAGACGTTCTTTATCTCGTTGTCAGCGACGCTGAGGTACCTGAGTCGCGGCATCGCGGGCAGCAGACTCGGTCCCAGCGGCCCGGTCAGCAGGTTCGCCGACAGGTCCAGCTCCTCGAGGCTGCGCAGGCCCCGAAGCGCCGAGAGCGCGGACACGCTCAGCCGGTTGCCGCGCATCTTCAGTGAGCGCAGCGAGGGCAGCCAGGCGAACGCCTGCGGGGAGAGCTGCGAGAGAAGGTTGTCCGAGAGGTCCAGGTAGGTGACGTTCGTCAGGCCCTGCGGAAAAAAATTCCCGCGGTGAATGACGCGAAGGAGAGTTGTGACGTTTTTAGGAGGACGATGTTTTGTGGTTTTACCGGCATTTGAATGCAGGACGCGGGAGAACAAGAGAATCGCATTAAGCGGCGGCGACGTTTTCAATTTTGACGAGGTAAGAGCGGGCGTCTGTTTTTTAATTTAATTTATATTCTGGGATCAAATTTTAAATGCTGACTTGAGAAAAAATTGTTTAGGCTAGGTTCGATTTATTATTTTGATGTTATATAAAAATACAAAATTTATGATAATATCGAAATATCACTGTAATTCCCGCCATTACATTAAGATTGTTTGAAAAGTTTCTTAAAAGCATTATACGTAGAAAATAAAGAAATTGAATAAATTAGTCTGCTTATTTTCCGATTTCAATTTATAGCTTCTGCTATATACACGCGACAGGTGTCATTTATTTTCATTAGCCGAAACAGATTGATGAATCACTTAATAAATCTCCAGAAGCTCGTAAATTTAAAGCAAATTTGGAGCTGCCACTACTGGTTTCTAAAACCCATAAAATTAATCCCATCAAACTTTTCACCTCGCGCCCATAAAATCTTTCGAGATTTTCATTGCCCCTCACATCAAAATCAACTACCTCTTTCGTAACCCGTTCGGGAAAACGTTCAACTTTCAATGCTTTCTTAATTTAGAGTGAACGGAATTAATTTAATAACATTGACAAATAAAGCTTAAAAACCGTTTTTAAACAAAGAGAAAATCAATCATTTTTATTAATCAAAAAAACGACATTTTCTATTAAATAAATGGTTTCTATTAAATAAAATTTACTCTCAATTCATACTCAACCCGCCTTTTCTCCGTCTCCCTCTTAAATCGAAAAAAAACTTTCTCCCGCCAAAGTACTCTCCTCGCTTCCGTTACTCCCACAAACAAGGCCCACTCAACTCACCATCCAAAAAAACCTACCTGAAACGAGTTCGCCTCGAGGGTCTTCAGCTTGTTATGCGACAAATCCAGCCTCTCCAGCCCGACCAGCTTCGCGAGCGCGACCGTCGGCACGACCTCCAACAGATTGTTCGGCAGTCCGAGCGCCTGGAGCGGCCTCGCCAGGGCGGTGAAGGCGGCCTCGTGGACGCGGCGCAGCTCGCCGGTGGACACGACCAGGCCGTGGAGCGCGACGTCCTCGAGGAAGTTGGCCGGCAGCGTCGAGATGCCGAGCACCGTCATGTCCAGCAGGGATATCATGCCCGGCCGGCTGTGCCGCAGGTGCCGGCTTATTGTCTGCGAGCAGAAGGGGAAGCGTCGGGCATTGTTTTTCAGGATGCGCCGTGAATAATGAGGGTGGGGCCGCATTCCTCGAGTTGGGTCTTTTTTTTTTCTTTTTTTAAGGCTTTTGTTCGAGGCAAATAAGAGGAGCCGCGATGATTTCATGAGCTGTATAAGGAAATATTTTTATCGAAGCTGAATGGGTTTCCTATCTTGTAAATAAAAGGCGAGCGAACGAAAACTGTTCGTTGGTGTTGACGTGGTTTCATTTTTCGAATAAAATAAAAATCTGTTTATAGGTGTTGCACGCTGCTGTTAAAATGGAAAATTAATGCAAACGATATTCCGTAATGTATAAATAAGGTTTGCGTTGACTTGTATCATTCTACTTGGATGAATTATTGTAAAATTTTAACTGAATGTCTTAATAATTACACTGAAGTGAAAGCAGTCGACAGGTTTTCAATTATTATTTCTAGTTCAAAAACGTATGAATAAAGTGCAAGTTTTATATAAGAGCTATATGTAAATAGCAGTTGCGGAATAATAAATAGGATTCAGAATGTAGAAGGAAACATAAATAATAGCATTTGTATTATTGTACGATAATCCGATGAAAATTTATGCGTTGCAATATGAATTTTCAAAAATCACTTATTAATAAAAATAGATCGAATGCATTACAAACAATTTGTATTCCAACGCCAAATAGGTGACATTTAATCCGCACCAAATTCTCGTATCTTATTATTAAAAAAATTGATCGCGATTCTAAAAGTTCTATCATTTACGACTTGCAAAGTACAAGTCAAAATTTATCTCCAATAAAACATTTTCCTCGAGGCTTTAGTTATAAAAAAAAAAATGCTTGCTTTATTTAAAAATCTCAATTTCTCCTCCTCCAAAAAAAAAAAAAAATCCTCACCTGCAGCGCAGTCCTGTCCCCGGTGCACCTGAGCGTGTGGGGAAAGTCGCAGGAGCACTCGATCCCGGGTCCGGTTATGTTGGGACACTCCCAGACGTCGTTGACGCTCCTCGGCGTCGCTCCCGCGGCGTCGACGTTGGCGGCCGTCGTCTCGTTTCCACTCGCCGGCGCGTCCTCGTCGTCGACTCTCTCGCGCCGCGACAAAGGAGTCGCCGCCGCCGATGTCGACGTCGCGTTGTTCTCCGAAGCGATTGCCGATGCCGGCCGCGTCCCCGTCGCTGTGGAATTATTTATCGTGGCGCCCGCGGAAGACGCCGCGATTATCATCGCCACGACGAGGAGGCTTCGATACGTATCCGGCATTCTGAAAAATGAAAAGAAAACAACGGAGCTCCGTTAGATACTTGGATTTTGGATTATTTTTGGGTGTCCTATTTTGAGTTTAAAACGGCCTTTGATAGAAGATGTTATTACTTGTCAGATTTTATTACTAAATTATAATTACGAACTATTCAATGATTTAGAAATTATGAACTAAAATAACAGAGATGTGCAGTATTTTATAATATTTATTAATTGATATAAAAATTAAAAAAAAACTGCTTCGAACTTAATATAAAAATGAAAAAAAAAAAGAATGCTTCGAAGCAAGTAGTATCCAGGGTTGTGAAATCGTTCGATTCGCAACTCAGTTCACCCAACGACACCAAGCAGCATGTAACTCACCAAACCTAACCAACCACCTAACCCCCAAACACCCCAATTCGGATCAAAATTTCAAGCCAACCCCTTCTCGACTAAAAAATTTTTCAAATAACAAACCCCAGCAAATGGCCCACGCCACCTTCGTGAAGCTATGGCTCGAGGCGCAGCGGGACCTCGAGGAGGTGATCGAGCTGGACCGCGCGAAGCTCCTGACCGGCGGCCCGAGGGAACGAGCGGAGGGAGCTCAAATCAGTCTGGAGGTCTATTACCGGTTGAGTAACCGCCGCGACATATGCGTAATCCGTAGTCCGGAAACCTAATACAATGTCCCCGGTGTGATCTCAATGTCGCGCGCACAGATACCGGAGAATCGTGAAGAACCTCACCGACTGCCACGATCAGATCATCCAACCGCAGATCCGCGAGGTGATCGGAAAAATGCTGGACTACACGATAGTCAGGATGCTCGAGTGCAGGAGGGAGGTCGTCGAGACGACTTTTACCGAGAATCCGTGAGTGATGAGCTCTCTGCGGGTTATCGGGTTATTGGGTTACCGGGACTTAACCAGGGTTCCGATCGCGTGTCGCCTTTGGCAATCGTTGCAGTTAAAACTGTAACGCAACGGTTGCGTCAGGGGTATTGGATTTGTGGAGTGTATTAGTTCTTGGAGTTTGGTTAGAATTTTTTTTCTTTCCGTTTCGAAGAAGACGTCGGCTTCGATTACGGCTCTATATCTGAAACCTGTTCTTACGTATAACATCGCAATCGTTTAAAAACAAAGGAAAAACCCCCAGAGAAATTTAAAAGCAAAAGTACCGCCGCCGATAATCCGAAACTCAAAAAACACCCCGACAACAGGTGGCCGCTGGATTTCGCGCTCGACCGGAAAGAGACACCGGACGAGCTGCACCTGACCACGCCGCTGTACGACAGCGGAGCCAGGCTGATCCAGATTGAGGAACGCCGGGCGATCATCGACGAGCACATAAGGAAGATAGAGAGAGAGCAGGGTGGGTAAAAATGGACTCGTTGCACGCGGCCTGATTGCGCTCGCGATATCGTTGCGGTTGGGCTTCGCGCCTATCGTTTTTTTTTTTCATTATGCATCTGGGTCGGTTTGGCGAGACGAGATATGTTATTGCGATTGTTTAGCAAGTGGTTGTTGATCGCGAGGTTAATATTTTTTTGCTGATAATGAAGGGGTAGAAATGCTTTTTATATTTTGTTTAAATATGTATGTAGAGCTGAATTTTTTTTGCCAAAATGATATTAGAGTATTAGGATTTTTTCATTATATTTTGTAATTTTAATAATGACTAGAGAATAATGTAAAAAGTAGAGAATAATGTAAAAAGTATAAAATCAACAAGAAATTCGACAATTTTCTGATTAAGCGCTACTACGTTTGTGAATTTACGACAAAAAGCATTATTCTGATACAACCGTATATTAAAAATATTCCATTTACGTAACTAACTCCAAGGCCGCTATATTACATTACCTTAATAAACACGCCGCTCAATTTCAACAAATCGCTAGAGATTCTTCACATACAAAAAAAACGTCGATCGCGCGCGCAATCATTTAATTTCCCATCGCGACTTTACCATTAAACCACGAAAAACGCGAATAATCCATTTTCAACTCCAATTTTGCAGCCGAACGAGCGGACGCCATCGCGAACCAGAGCGACTCCGAGGTGACGACGCTCTCCTCGTTCTCGAGCGACGAGGGCGACTCCCGCTCGAAGAAGATCGTGCTGCCGCGCGCCTCGATGCTCGAGGAGTCCTCCTCGGAGGTGTCGGAGACGTCCCTCGAGCGGGCCGAGCGGCTGGCCCGCGAGGCCGAGATCCAGGCGTTCATCGACGCCATCGTGCGCATACAGAGCCACGAGAGAGCCAGGATCGGAAGGCGCTTAGCCTTATTTGGTAACGACCAGCGATTTCTGCCGACTTTCGGCGAGCGTCTCGCTCCGCCGGGCTTTTTAAGAGATGGAATTCTGTTTTTTTTTTTTTTTTGGAGGGGGGTTTTCGAGGTTTAGGCGAAGGGAGAGATCGGTGGGTATTCGGATGGTTTCTAGGTGGTTTTGAGATGGATTTGAAGGTGGAAATCGTTTGGGAGAAATTAAATCGGTAGATCGTTATTAATAAATTGTACTGGAAGGATCTCTCACAGTTTCTTTTCAAAATCTTAGTCTAGCGTCAAAAACTAATAACCATTAAAGATCGGTAAGAAAAAGGCCCGAAACGTCTCTCTTCCCACGAAAATAAACTAAAATATTTATCTGCGCTCTTCGCCATCCTTGAAAAGCCAACCAGATTTCTCTATTTCCGCCCGCTCAATCTCTCGAATCGAGCTTCGTCTTTATTCATGAACGATCCTCCGCGCTAAGAACCTCACGAAATCCAGGCCGATCCGAGGCGTGAATGAAAGAAGCGTCGCGCAAAACAAACAAAAAAGAAAAGAACTCCAATCGAGAGAAGAAGAAAAAAAAGAAAAAAGAATCGTCGAGCGAGCGGGGAGCTCGCTAGTGTGACCGTTAGCCGCGTGGGTGCCACTTCGAAACCGGATCTGCCTCGGCGGAGTGCCCTCGAGCGGTGAAAAATTACGACGGGGACTTCCGGCCGCTCGATTCGGGAAAATTCACGCTTTCTTTCGCTCGGGATTTTCTTCGGGCCGGCCGGGATTTATTGGACGAGAAACGGCGGCGCGATTTGCATATTATGTAAAGTAGCCGCGTGAGTGTGTGGGGGTCTGGGCTCCGCTTGGAAATTCGGTTTCGCAATGTTGTTGGAAGTGAATGATTGTAGAATGTTTAATTAATTGGAGGTTTTTTTTTTCAAGTTTGCTTTGGGACGAAATTTATTGGACTCGGTATTTTAGTAACGCGTCTGGTTTAATCGACGTGTAGGTGACGCGATTGTGAAAATGTGTATAAAGTGTAAAGAAAGGTATATTTAATTATAGCTCGGACGGGGTAATTTAAGAAAATGCGATACATTAAAAGCTTGTAAATTCCCTCTGTTTATTATCGATTCGTTGCGTGATTTAAGTAACCCAATTTACTTTTCAGCCGAAAAAAGGAGAAATCAAAGGGAGTCGACGTTCAAATCGAAGGCCGAACTGGAGAAACTCAAGCAAATACAGAACAAAGCAGCCGTCGTCATTCAGAAAACCTGGCGAGGTGTGCTCGGCAGACGCGCGTTCAATAAAAAGTTGGCCGATTTCGAAGAGGTGATAGGTATGACCATACCTTACTGGAAATCTAACAAGCTGGAAAAGCGCGCGCAGGAGCTGGACTTTGAGACGGTCGACGCGCATCCAAGGGCTATTTCACGCCTCCAGGAAGCTACAAAAGAGGAAAAGGAGAAGGCTAGTTTACTAAATCACTGTATACACCGAAATCGGCCCCTGCATTTTTAACTGATAACTATAAGATATTCTCATTTTATCCACAAATGAATAAAAATAAAAAACAGTCCATTCTCGCACTTTGCCAAACAGATCTGGGACAAACGCGGCCCGCCGCTAATCGAGGAGATCCGCGACGACGTTTTCCAATGGATGATGGAGTGGTACGAGGACGTGGGCGTCATCGACTGGATACCGCCGGCCAAAGTCGGCGGTTCCGCCCTGATCGTCACCGGCCAGGTCCGCACGCCCCAGGAGATGTTCGATCAAGCCGCCGAGGTCCCGGCGCCTCCGGCGAAGAAGGACGAGGAAGCGGAGGACAAGGAACCCGTCGCCATCGACGAGGAGCCCAAGTGGGAGCCGCGGGAGTCGGTGGCCATGCCGCTGTTGTTGGACATCAACCGGGTCTTCGAGGAGCAGTGGAGCTTCAGGACCGATCAGATAATCGGCTGCGGCAACGATCTGATAATCGAGATGATCCACGAGGATCTGTACGCGAAATTGCAGAAGGAGATGAGGATGAAAGCCGACGAGTCGTTGAGAAAAGTGCAGCATAAGCTTAATAATGCCCTGCTGACGGATAACGTTGAGGAAGAGGACTTCAGCATTCCTACTCCGGAGGTTTTTACTGGTAAAGGAGAGGTGGAAGTTGTATCTTCGCCAATTGCTTAACATCGCGATAGTCGACCGCATTATATTTTCACAAAATTCTATTCGATTTACTATCAATCTTGAGTAAAAACGGATATTCTCAATTGTCCTCCTCAGAGCTCATGAAAAAGGTGCAGCCGCCGAAGAAGATAATCGAGCTGTCGCCGAAGACCCCCATCGAGGATCTTCTCGGGCAGCTGACCCGCTGGCAGGTCCTGCAGGAGATCCCCGAGAGCAAACTGTACGACTTCCCGGGGGTGCGGAGCAACCCGCTGGGCAGGCCGCTGGAGATCCGCGTGGGCGATCTGCTGCAGACCGTCATCGACTACTGCATCCTGCCGGTTGCCTCCAAGGTGGCCAACGAGATCGGACCGTTTTGCAAGAGCATAGCCATCTGCGGACCGCCGAACGCCGGGCAGCACTATCTCGCTTACGCCGTTTGCTCGGAGCTGAAGGTGAGGATGTGGATATTAGAGGGAATATTTTCGGATGGTGCAGTTTAAAGGGTTTTGCGATGGAAAATTTATAAATATTTATTGAAGCTCTGCTCGGACGAGTTCGATTCGAATTGTGGGATTGGAAAGTGTCGGTTGAAAAGAGCATGACAGATGCGTTTTACTCATAGTCACCGCGCGAGACGCGCTTTATATACGCGACGTCGAAGAGAATGGGATGCACCTGGACTTTTTTTTTTTGTAGGACTTTGATTTGAATTGCTAACGCGCTGTGTAGAAACGCTAATGTGAATATGCAGCGTTTCTCGTCGACAATGAAGAAATTAAGGTAATAACGGGGACGCCAGCCCCTTTTAGAATTAAAATGCGGTTCAAACGTTTGTAAATAACGAGTAGAAATTGTATAAATCTTCTGAAATTTAATATTTAACGAGCATTAAAACTACGCAAAGTCGTTACTCCGTAATTCACAGCCTCGAAGCCCCCAACTTCGTAAAGCAAATTATCAACCAAAATCAAGCTCCAGCTCCATAAATTTTCCCACCCACTAAACTGACTAGAAACAATCGATCGGTAAATCGAACCCCCCCCCTCGTCTCGACAGGCGATGGTGTTCAATCTAACGCCGGAGAAGCACGTGGGCCGTTTCCTGGCGAAGAAGCAGCAAGACAGCCTGGTGAGCGCGATTCTCAAGGTGGCGAGGCACTACGCGCCGTCGGTCGTACTGGTCGAGAGCGAGATGGCCTGGCTGCAGAACATCCCGATCGAGCTGAGGGTAACGAAGCCCAAGAGATTCCTCGGGATTTACAAGAGAATACGCAGGGGAATCACTCCCGGCGATCAGGTCCGTCTGTCTCTCTCTCTCCTTTCTTTTAGAACTGCGGCTTTTTGCGATTTTCTTCGGTCGCTCGAGCTTTTTACTTGTTTGCTTGTTTGGAAAAGTTTCGCGTGCGTTAAAAATTAATGATAATGATAATATTTACATGAAGCAGTTGTTGACGCGGCGGCATTTTATCATTTTATCTGTCACACTAAAGGTACTTTCTTCCAATTAATTGCACACGTTAATTATTATTAATCTTTACGTCTCCAATTTCTGTATAATATTCAAAACAACCTACACACTCAAAGTATAAATAAACAGCCGTACATTTTCACTCGAATCGCGAATCTTTCCAGTTACAACACAAAGGCAAATTGAATCTCCATTCTCCCCGTGACGACTCTCTCAATGAATTAAAAGCGAATAATCCCGCGATATCAGCGCGCATCTTTGTCCCAAACTCTTCCCTCCCGTCGCACGCATCACGCGCGCGGCATGAATCACGTGAAAAAACGTGCATCGAACGCGAAAGCAGCCCCGCGTCCACGCGCACGCACACACGCACGGCTCCTAACGGCGATCGGTATAACTCTCGCGCCGCAAAAACAAGACTCATTATTCGCCGGGCGCGCGCACAGGTTCTCTTTCTCACGGCGTCCGGGGAGCCGTACAAGGCGTCCCGCCAGTTCATCCGCTTCCACGACAAGATCATCGTCGTCCCCTTCACGGACCACCTGTCGATGTACGCCGCCTCGAAGCGGCAGCTGATGCGCCACCAGATGATCGACCGGCACTTCGACTGCACGGCCCTGGCGAGGTCGACGACGCCGATGAGGCTGCCGTTCGGGCTCGCGCAGGACGTCGTCGCGAGGGCATCGGGCATCGCCCGGCGGATGACCTTCCTCAGGAAGAAGCTCGAGGTCTCCGAGATATTCGAGCAGATGCTGGAGGTCGAGAAGCCGGAGGAGGCGGTGTTCGACAAGTGGTGGGGACGACTCAAGCTCGAGAAGAAGAGGAGGGCCGAGGAACGGGCGATCATGGAGGAGGAGAGGCTCGAGAAGGAGAGGCTCGCGAAGGAGGCGGCGGCCAAATGAGTGAGGTTTTTCGATGTTTTTCAGGATTTGTTGGCTTTTTTTTTTCGAAAACAGACGGGAGAAACGTTGGCGATTTCTGTAGGTCGAGTTTGTTATTGGCTGAAATTCGAATCGGTTGATTTGTTATATCGTCGGGAACTCAAAACTTAGTTTTGAAAATCTTACTAATCAAAAAAAGCTTATTACATCATGTAGTCTTTTTAACAGATTTTCAAAAATAATCTGCAGAACCATATGATTTTCGCACGAGGCTGATTAAATTAATTAAATCAATAATAATAAAGTAGAACGAAAGGATTAATACGGCAAACTTTGTCGCACGATCGATCGGAGTGACTGATGTCAATCAATCGAGAACAGTTACTTCCGGTTTGCAAGTGACAAGAACTCGTACGGAAAGACGGGATTGATCAATATGGAGTATCGACTTTCTTGCGAGCTTTAAAAAGTAAAATAAGATAAAAATCGAAGTCGGCGGAGACATTTTAAAAGTTGCACTCGGTCACAAAAAGCCTCGTAGATTTTTAAGAGAAAATTATAAGGCTCCTTTAAAGAAATGGTGTTTTCTCAAGACTCTTTTGAAATTTGAATTTCATATGTGAAAAACAGGTTCTCGATAATTAAGCGGTGCATCCTTTTATGGGCAAAGATCGCACTAATTACACACGACTTCTTTCCTCGAAGCTTTTGAACTTTTTAATTTTACACCGAGGCTTGGCAAACTTTGACTTAAACTTTGGCCGTCTCTTTTGCTTTGCAGAATGATAAACATCGACAGAAGATTTTCGACGCATCGAAAAAACGTAACCCAAATGAAGAAACAATCGATGTGGAACAAATCGAAGATTATACAATTATGTAAATAAGATAATTAAAAACCGCCAAAAAAAATCCGCAAAAGCTTAGAAAAAAATCGTAAAAAAAAATTGTAAATACCGCATCGCAACCTTGTAACATTAAAGTGCGCCAAAACTTTTCAAATTTTCGAATTCTCTCATTTCTCAAAACCCTCCCAAACGAAGCCATCAAACCAGAACGGAAACGCGCAAGATCCTCCCTCGCAAAAAATAAGACCTGCCCCTCTCCCTCCTGCACTCGCCGGGATCCCCTCGCGTTCGTACAAATCAGTCCACCCGCGATTTCGACAGCGAAAACCGGTCGGCCGACGTTCCTTTTTTTTTTTTAATTACAAAAGCCAGCCGAGAGGCGCTGAATTTTCGTGGAAAGATCGGCGCGCGCGTAATTTCATGCAAATGCAGGCGCTCTCTCGGTTTATGAGGCCCCGGCGGATCTTTGTGAATGCAGGCGGCCCATTCAAGCCCCCGTCGGCCCACGTGCTTCCACGTCGGGGACTCCTTTCGCTCGACTATATAAGCGGGAGAGCTCCTCCTACTACTTCGCCTGCTCTCCTTCGACTTCGATCTCGCGGAGGAGACTCCGTTTTTTTTTGTTTCTTTGCTGTTTTTTGTTTTTTCGCTGGCTGGACGAGTTTAGGAGGATTCTAGTCGTCAGTTAAGGAGGGGTTTGGGGATTGGATTAGGGGTTCGATCGAAGGCTACCGTTTTGTGCTTTTTCAGGATTCCGCGGCTGCGAGACGAAATTATATCGACGTCTTCTTTTTACGGGTTTTAATGACTTCATTGAAGAAATTAATCAAGTTTGGTGTTTCTTTTTTATCACTATGCGATATTTCAAGAAATGTTGGATGTAGAAATTCTAGTCAATTCTTCGGCTAAAAGTTGTGTACACTTAAAGACGCATTTAAAATCTAAAAAGAAAGTTGTACTGAAATAAGCAAACAAATCCCCACTTGAAATTGATTAACGTAATAGTATAATTAACATAATTTCTGGTTTCAATTCAGCAAATCATCTAATTAAAATCATTTTTCTTTAAATTCACAAAAGTAAACTAAAAAAAAAACACCTTAATCTTTGCATTTCCGCATTTCTTGACCCGCGAAAGGAGCTTCCGTCCCCAATTCAGCTCTAACTCAAACGTCAAAGAAAGCCAGCCTAACCGACTGCACCAAAACCACAGATTAAACACAAAATACCACATTAAATCTCAATATCTACTCGAAACCCGCGCACGTGAACCGTAAAAACGACGAGGCAGGGTCGCGCGACGTGACAAAAACCACCACTCGAAAGCCGAATCATCGCACACTTGCTCCACTGAATACGCACCTGAGGCTGCTCTCGGCGGGGGGTCGGCCTCCAGGAGTAGAGAGCTTCACGTGCCGGGACGGCGGCGCATCTCGGAGCAGCAGCAGCAGCAGCAGCGGCGGCAGGGGCAGGCAGGCAGACGGACGGGCAGGCAGGTGTGCGGCGTCGGCGCGCGCGTTCGAGGTTCTGAGCGGCGCGCGCGAGGAGGGGACCCGAGCCGCGGCTCCTTCTCTCTCCGCTTCCACATAGCATAGCCTTCTATGGCACGCGGAGCCGCCGCGGCCCTACGCCCACCTCCGACGCGAGGTGGGAGGCCAGGCAGGGGACGCGGAGCGCGACGGGCCCCGGGACGCGAGGGGCCCGAGCGCGATACGGTCCTGGATGTGTATCGGGGCTCTTTCGGAAGGGGATGGATCGGCGGGTTTTGAGAATCGCGGGGAGGTAGGATTTGGGGTCTGCGGGAGCAGCGAGAATGTGGGGGTTTTTAAATTAAATAGTTTGTAAGCTTTGGATTTATTTTCTGTTGGAATATTTAGATATTTCGAAAAATATTGTATATAGGATTGCATTTTAGTAGATTTTGGAAAATTTTCTGAATCTTGTATTTCCAAAGAGGCTTAAAAGTAGAAAAAGTCGTAAGTATCAATATTATTTCCTGCTTTTAACGGTAGGCTATCCTCGCGTGGGATCTTCTCTCGCTCCTCCTGGGAATCGAATTTTATTTACAAATTTTACGTTCCAAGATAAGCGCAAATAAAATATTATTTGATTTTTCCTCGTACGACATTATTAAATAAGATATCAGTTTCTAATGGCGTAAAATGAAAATATCGTGTTTACGTTGTATAAAGCGAATAAAAATGCAGGTGTGACTGGTTTACACTTGTTAAGCACATGATTTTATGTAATCCAGTCCCGAGCCTCTTTCAGTTATGTTATATACTAATAAAACTTGTCGAAAAATTCCGAGTCGCGGAACCATTAATTATTTATAATTAGGAAAGTTGTGCACGTCTTGCCTAGTTTTAACATTTACTTCTTATTTAAGATACCCGTTCCACTTAAATTCCAATATCTCGCAAAAGATTTATTTACTGACTTTCGTATGTGTCATAATCTTAATTTATCTACTTAAAAAATGAAACTCGATTAAAGCCCTGGACTAATTAACAAAAATTTATTTATAATTCAATACAAGCGCAATACTCGTCGACAAAAAAAATAATATCGCATCAGAATCAAGAAGATATCGAAGTCCATCGTAAAACCCCAATAACGTCCAATCGTTATCGGCCAACCGTGATCCAATCGCAAAATCATTAATTTATCAAGAACCCAACCCCTTCCTCTCCCCGGGTCGCAAGGCCTCCTCGTACCCAAACGGATATTCCTCGATCAGCCGCTCGACCAGAAAATCAAAAGAAAACGAAGCAGCAGCCGCCTTTGCAGTTTGTATCAGCGCGGCGGCGACGCGGTCGTTGCGTCGGGAGAGAGAGAGAGAGAGAGAACAAGTTTGCTCTCGGGCGCGTATACGTGGGGGCCCCGTTGGGAAATATCGGCGAGCTCAAAAATGCCGGAGAGACGCCCACCGAGAGCTAATGTAGTCCGCGCCGAGGCAGAAAGTCCTCCCCGGCGGCATATACGAGCGCGGAGGAGTGTGGGACTCTCCTCGCGACGAAGGGCCCCGGCCGCCGCCACGCGAGAGAGCGCGTGGGCGCGTGTGGGATTGCGACAGGAGGCCCGCGAGGAGCGACGCGCGGCGTTTGGGGACAGGATGGCTTTGATCTCTTGCGGAAGATATGTCGGGATTGGAATAATGGGTCTGCCGGGCCGCGATCACGAAAGATGGGCAGATTTAGCTGGTCTTACTTCGTTTCTTCTGGTGGAAATGGAGGTGGGGATATTTTTGTTGAAAGATTTATGTTTGATTAATTGTCGAGTATTTGCAAATTAGTTTGAAGGATGGTAATTTAGTCCAAGATAAATTTTGTATAGCGCGAGTACGCCTGTTTTATTATCTGGGGATAGATCGAATTTTAGGTGTATTTCGAATGTAAGCTTTGACGCGTTATACAATAGCCGTATTATAAAAGCGATTCCCGAATTATTAATGATAAAAATCTAAATCAATTAAGTCTCGATAAGAATCTGACTTATGATTAATCTATTATGTTAAAAGTGAAAATGTCAATGATACATTTTTGAAATGCACACCTTTTTGAGTATTAAAATAGATCTGGAATAGAATTAATTTTGAAGAATTATTTGCGGAATGAAATCAGTAGATAAAATGTAAATATTCAAATCAGTCAGACTACGAGTCAGACACATCTGCAGCGCCGTCTGCTAATCACGTGGATCCGGTATAGTACAGACGCTTGTTTCCTCGAGAATTATAACCTAAAGACTGTTTTCGTCTAGTTTAGAAGCAATGTAAATAAATTTTTTAATAAAAAATGCTGCTTTATAAATAAATTCACGCACAGTACTGTAAATAGTTTATCACAAATCTAAAAATGAACTGTTATAAGTGTTTGAACCATTTTTAGCGAATTACTTGTTTCTTTTGTACAGATTCTACAGTATAGATTGTTACTTATTTTTAAGAATAAATACTCGTCGTTTTTGTAAATACAAATTGTAAAAATCAAGATGACTATTATAGAATATGTACAAACTTTGTCTGAAAATCCCTATTTTGGAGCAGGGTTTGGTTTGTTTGGACTTGGTGCTGGAGCAGCATTATTAAGAAAAGGTGGTCAAGGTGCTATGATATTTTTTAGGTAAGCACAAATAAATTATTTGACAAATATTATTTGAAAATATAATATTAATCTTTTTTATTGTGCTCTAGACGACATTATATGATAACATTAGAAGTGCCATGCAGAGATAAAAGTTATGACTGGCTTTTAAAGTGGATTACATATAAAGGTGCAAAGAAAACACAACATCTTGCAGTAGCAACAAGTTTTGAACAGACTGATACAGGATATGTTTCTACTAGATATGAATTCATCCCAAGTATTGGTACACACTTTTTTAGGTCTGTTAGACTTTTTAACAAATTTATGTCTTAAAAGTTACTTATAATAGTATTATATAATACTACTAAAAATAAAATGTTAGTTTTAATTAAATTATATTTAAAAACGTGTTTTATTGTTTAAGGTATGGAAATAATTGGATAAAAGTTGAAAGAACAAGAGAACAACAAATGCATGATGTAAATTTAGGAATGCCATTTGAGTCAGTTCACCTCACAGCTTTTGGAAAGGATAGAGGGATCTATTTTAAAATTTTAGAAGAAGGTAATTATTATTTAACACAAAAAATAATTTAATATTTAAAGTTATATTTTATTTCTATAGCTAGACAAATGGCATTGGCTGAACATTTAGGGAAAACAATTATGTATGTAGCAATGGGACATGAATGGAGACAATTTGGGCATCCAAAGAAACAAAGGCCACTTAATAGTGTCATTTTAGATGCTGGCGTTGCCGAAAGGATAGTAAATGACTGTCAAGAATTCATCGACAATGTTTCATGGTATAGTGATAGAGGAATTCCATACAGAAGAGGCTATTTACTTTATGGACCCCCTGGTTGTGGAAAATCTTCCTTTATCACTGCCTTAGCAGGTCACTTAAATCGTGGCATCTGTGTATTAAATTTATCAGATAGACTATTATCAGATGATAGACTGAATCACTTACTTGCTATTGCTCCACAACAAACTATCATTTTACTTGAAGACATTGATGCTGTGTTTGTAAGTAGGGAGGAGACAACAGAAGTAAAAGCAGCATTTCAAGGTTTAAACAGTGTTACACTCAGTGGTTTGTTGAATGCTTTGGACGGAGTTGCTTCATCCGAAGGAAGGATTTTGTTCATGACCACTAATTATTTAGAGAGGCTGGATCCTGCACTAATTAGACCTGGAAGAGTGGATTATAAAGAATACATTGGTAAGTTTAGTGATCATTAATTTTTACAATTGTTAAACTTTTTTTTATTAATGAAATGCATTCTTGTATAGGTTGGTGTACTGCAACACAACTTGAACAAATGTTTCTTAGATTTTATCAATGTGAAGATAAAGATAGTGATTCATTAGCAAAACAATTTGCTCTACGTGTTTTATCATATGAAAAATATGTAAGCCCTGCTCAAATTCAGGGATTCTTTATGTTTTATAAAAATGATCCAAAAGCGGTTATAGAAAATGCTTGCAGAATTTGGGAACTAACGTAAAATATAATAAAAACGATAGATACTTTTTAAAAAAGCAAGATATTTATTTTTTTAAGTATGTATAGTAAAAAAAATTTACAATCACATATTTCGTTTATAGTAAGAAACTGCTTACTATTATTAAAGCTATAAATCGAGATATTAAAGATTTATTCTTTAATTTTTGATAAAAGAGATATTTACAATCAAAGTTAATATAACTGTACAGATTCAAAATTTAATATTAAGACTATGACCAGAAAAATAGTTTTCATTGAAATAAAACCTTTACAATAAACTTGCGCGAAGCTTTTGATCATAAATATTTTTCTTATTATTCATTAATTTAAAAAAAGAATTTTTTTACAAGTGTAAGTTTCATCTTAAACTATGTGAGATCAGAATAACATCATGATATATTTAAAAAATTCATTACTGTCTAACTTAAATTTACAGATATTTTTACAGACTCATACGTTTTATAATCATTGTATAAAAAAATGTCACAGAAAAATGTTTTCTCAATAAAATCATATTGACGTGTTGTTCATGCCCATAAGAATCGTACACTTAAGCATTGTGTACAATTTTGCATTGGTAAAATTTATATATAGACATTTTGGCCGATGCTAAAGTGTGCACAATTAAAATGTGTATAATTCTTATGTATAAACAAACCAATGCCGTCGTATTTACATCTGTAGAATAGATATGCCTATAATTTCAATATTCGGATATATGGAAGTGAATTTATTCTCCAAGATAAAATACTGATTACTCAATTCATATATAAACATTAAAAATATTTAAATCACAATAGCGTTTAAGTTTTAATTCTTATTTAATAACATTATATTAATAAAAACAATAGAAAAATATTTAACTAATGAAATCAGCGAAGTAAAGCACAAATTAGTTTTAAAAACTTATTCGATATTCAGGAAGATGCGTTAAAATTTTCCAAACACTTCCTTGTACTTTACAAAGGCTAATTTCACTGATATCATGAAATTTCATTGATATCAAATGATTAAAAAACAGTCATGGGAATAATTGTAATTATTCAGTAAAAATGTGATCATTTTAAAAATGTACATTAAGTACTGTATTTTATGCCTACAAACCCATATTTTTTTAAAAATCAAAGTCTTTTGCGCACTTTAGAAACTCCAAATATAGGGTTCATAGTTCATTGGGTCAGTTTGCTCCATATGCGGTGCGTGAGCAGTATTTCCCATCATACACGAGGGGTAAGTAACGTTTGCACTGGTATGGCTAGGAATCTGCGGGACGATCGTTGACAGAGCCAGTCTGCAATCAGGTCTCTGTTGCATCACTGGTCCCATAACTTGGAGTGCTTGGGATGGCGCTGAACTTTGTGGACATAGTGGAGGAGGTGGTGGAGGCGCGAGTACTGCCGGTACAGGAACGGTTGATAAATCATGTGTTGGCTGTATGATTGGTGGAGCTAAAATTGTATTTGGTATTCTAAGTTAGTTATTTTAAAAATTGAAGGATAGAAACTCGTAGGTGACTTACGTTGCGTTTGATTTTGGAACTGAATATTTGGTTCTTCTGGCATGACGTTGGTTGGGGGTACGATATTTTTTACAGACGATGTTTCTTGTGGTCTTTGTTTTTTGCTGGTTAGTTTAGAATTATCTTCAGGATTTTGATTACGCTTTTTATTAGATTTTTTCTTCTCTCCGTTTCCTTTTACTTTGTTAGATCTGTTACCACTAGGTTGCCAAAGATGAACTGTATGAACAGCATTTCCTTCTCTAAAAACATATTATTATTATTATTATTATTATTGTAAATTAAGAAGTATTAGTTATATCTTAATTAAATAAAAGCAATACCCTTGTTTCTTTCCCAGTTTCCAACTATGAATCCCTGCTTTGTGTAACCTTTCTCTAATGGTATCAACACTACATTTCAAGCCAAGAGCAGGAGCTACGTATTTTGCTGCTGTTAGTGGATTCTGTGTTGCCATTGCAATGATCGCATCATCTTGTTCCTTCGTAGTAATACGTCTTCGGCCTTTCCTTTCTTTAGTTTGTACATTACCTTCTTTATGCCAACGATCTAACCACCTTTTTACAGTCCTTTCCTGTAAATTAATTTTTTGTTTTAAAAACTGATTGTTTCACATTTTAGGCAAAATAAAAAAATGATTTTTACAGATCTGTTTATAGCAAGTGCAATTGACAAAGTAGATAATCCTGCTTCAGACATCCCAATCATGCGATTACGAATTTCAACACTCGTTTCAAGTGTTCCTTTAACTTTACCACCTTTCTTCTTCTTGTCTCTTTGCGATTTTTTTCTTTTCTTTGAGCTGCAACTACTATTTTCATTACTGGCTTCATCATCCACACTTGAATTTTGACTGTTTTCATTACAACTACTGGAGTTGGAGCAGACATCTGAGCACACATTTATTATGTCTTGAGATTCATTTGATTTTTCATGAGATAATTGAGAGAATTCTTGATGCTGCTCTACATGATGATCAATCTTTTGATGATTAGGTTGTTGAACAGTAGGTTGTGAAAGAATTGGTGGTTGCAAGGTTTGTATATGTGAAAGGTGTGCATCATGTTGACTAAGAACTTGAGAACTGTGTAACTCAGAATGTGTCTGAATGTGTTCTGTTGGTTCCTCATGATGAATTGGATTAGGTTGGCTCTACAATTGAAAATAATTTCATAATTTAGTTCAATGGATTAAAAATGTTTAATGCTATTTTTACTGACCTGTGGATAGTGATGAGCACCAAGATCAAGAGGCCAATTTTGTGAAATATTAAGTCCAGGATGATGGTGATAAATTGGGTGAGGTTGGGACATTAAATTCAATGAATGACTATATTGATTTGGGTTGTTAGATATCACTGGATGAGGAACTGGAAGAGGAGGTGGAACTGGTGGTGGTGGCATAGGCTGCATTTCACTAATTTGTGGCTGAACTTGACCATTTTGTGGTAAATTTGAAAATGCAAAATTCTGCTGCAAATCAGGTTGATGTTCAATAGGCTCATTAGCATTAGGTGCTCCATCCTCATCAAAAGAAGACTTTGTTTTAGCTTTTCGAGGAGGAAGTTTCTTCTTTGGAGGAAGACCACTAGTTTTGGTATCTCCTTTAGGTATCTCCTTTGATGATTTTTTTTTGCCAAGTTGAGTACCTGTAGGTCTCCAAACTGCTTGTTGAATTCCTGATCCATCCACCACACTAAAATATTTATAATTAGTAATTAAAATAACCAAAGTAATAATCTAAGATTGAATTACATACGCCATAGAAATCTTTTGAATATGTTTCCTAGAGGGACTCCAATTATGAATCCCAGCTTTGTGTAACCTTTCTCTAACAGTGTCTACAGAACAATTAAGTCCTAAGGCTGGAAGTACAGCTTTTGCAGCTGTTATAGGAGTTTGAGTCGCTAGGCGAATTATTGCTTCATCTTGTTCTTGAGTAGTTGCTCTTTTACGACCACATCTATCACGAGTTTCTACTGTTCCTTCTTTATCAAATCTGTTAAGCCACCTTTTAACTGTTCTTTGCTGCAATAAAAAAAATAAAATGATTATTTTTTATTCATATTTAAAATAAACAGATTTATTATCTTTTAAAGTTGTTTTTTCATAAGAAATTTTTTACTTCATCTGATGGAAGCAAACAAGAAATTAATTAATTATCCCTTCATCGTGATCTCTTCTTCTGTATTACCTCTATCAGATAAGGTAAAAATTTTCTTACAAAAAATAAATAATTTTTTTATAACAGATTAAAAATTGTGAAAATGGTATTTACAGAACAGTTAACAGCAGCAGCAATTTCTCGAAGTCCCAAACCAGCTTCATACATTCCCACCATGCGGTTCCTAATCTCTGGAGTGGTTTCGTGAACTCCTCTAGTTTTGCCCATTTTTAATGAAATATGAGGATCATAGGCAACTGTATACATAAAAACATGTTAATTTAAAAACATTATATTATTATTTCCCAAAACTGACTTTTTTCATAACTGCTTGACCAATACGTAGCAAATTTACACAATTTACTTTGAATAATTGTGGAAAACAGAAACAAGTAGCAAAAAGAAAAAATTGAAAAGTGTTTCATCACTCTTTTGTTTACCTTTCAACAATCGGACTTTAAAGTCACAATCACGACTTCAAGTTTTCAAGCAGTATTTTAAAAAGTTCAAAACAATCAAACCATACTCCAAACTCCATTTACCTTCAATAATACTAGAAGTACATTGCGAACAACCAGTTTTGCAAAAAGAGAGCAAGCAGCCACGTGACCAGTCGGTCGCTACTTTTTCCTCTCCCTTTCTCGTGCATTATAAACACCGTCTCCGCCAAACATTTTAGCAGCGTCGCGATCGAAGCACTCTACGTCTCTCGACCGCATTACGGTTCCTCCAGCATTGGCGAGGAGTGCGTTTCTCCGGGAAAACGCCGGGCTCTCGGCGAGAAAACAAAAGGTAAGGGAGTGGGAGACGGCGAAAGAAAAGGCCGGGCGCGGTCAATACTTCAGCTGTACAATCTACGGAGCTCGTATCTTGATGCTCTGCTGTTGCTGCTCTTCATCAGGAAGCGAAAAACTGTGACTTCTGGATTAAAGCTGCGCTTCGGAGACATATTTTAAAACACTCTGAGCGGTGAAAGAAGACTGATTTAGAGGCTTTTAAAGTTAAAAATACAGATGTTGGTTCTTTAAATTTAGGCAAGCTGGAGGACCATGGATGCGCGCGCGACACAGTAAAACAGATATAGATATGTTGTGTTTCCTGCAAGTCCTCGCGACAGCCGCTAGAGGCGCCAGGAGATTACGAAACTTGTATACACAACACATATATGTGTAGGTGCGTATCTATATACTCTGACACCGTTTGTACTTTGTACAAGCTACGTGAGAAAAATCCTCATTTCTTTTACTGCGCTTTCTAAAAGTTAAAACTTTTTCTTTGCGCAAGTAATTATTATTATTTTTATTGAAAACTAATTTCTTACCGTATATTGTAAATTAAAAATGTTTTCTAAATTCAACAGATTTTATGCCCGCACTTTTTATTAGTGGATATTATTTTAGAATTTTATCTTGGATTTTTAAAATTCTTCAGGACTACGCTTTATTTATAATTTCAAAAACAATTATTAACATTTTAAGTTTTTAAAATAATTTACAAATCATTGCAGCCAGGATTCTGAAAACATTTATTCAATTCATCAGGGGTTAAAAACTTCTTAATTACTATATAAATACCAAATTTTCGGAGAAAATTGGATTATAGGAGACTGTATTTAAGGTATTAAGTAAAAAAAATTGATTAATTCTCCGCAACGGTATCGTAGCAGTTATAAATAAAAGTACTTTAAAAAATTAATTTAATTTCTCATAAAACATATATTTCGCATGAAACCAGTCGCGGAGCATTAAATCATACATCCAATAAAAGGAATCAGTTCACTCATATACCGTTCCTTCGTCGAGAGCAGATATGCGCAAAAATTTTTTTTAATGAAATACAGAAGTTAATGCATCACAAGTTCGGTTTACTTTTAATTAAAATCAGTCTTGGACATTTTATTACGGCTCGTACGGTTTATTGAAAAAAAGCAATTTTAAAACATTAACATTTTTAATATGCTGAATAAATACGAACACTTTTTAAACGTATATTTTCAAATTTTAATTAATTTTCATTTTATTGAACATGAAAAGGGCTTCAAAAGAAGTAAACAAATGTATATTCATAAATTCATGTATTTGTTCCAATTCAAAACCAGTTACCAAGAAATCCACTTGCCTCTTTTATTGAAGTAAAACTTTCAAATAAAAAACCATCTAAAACCTCCAAACACCATACCGAAGCCAACTTCCAATAATTACCTCTCAAAATCCCCAACAAACTCCAGTCGAAACACCCGAATTTGACTTTTAACATTTTACACTCCGCGTGGCAAAAAGCGTCTACCACTATATATATCGCGACATCGCACAAACGGTATAGTTATACATATACCTTTGGAGCGCGAGAAAAGCAGTCAATAGCAGTTCGGCGCACGGAGATATCCGCGAAGCCGGCAGCTGTACAGTCGCTGCAATTATTTTCACCGACGGCCCGTAGCTCCAGCCGGACACAGTGCTTTTTCTGCGGATACGACTATTTTAAGAATTCTTTTTCACAAAGCTGCGCGTGCGAGGGCTTTTCTGCCTCGGGGAAAGTTCGTTAACACAAAGGGCCGCTTTTGCGAGGCGGCGCGCGGAATAATGCTTTATATTTTAATTACCGAGTGTTTTGCGGCCGCCGCGAGCTCTTTTTTCGTTTTCCCAGGCTCGGTATTCGATTTTGATTTCGTTTTCGTGAGCGGGCTTTTATTCGTGTTCTTTTGTGGAAGTGAAAAGAATTTTTTGTCGTTCGGAAATGAAGATTTAGTAGAATTTTTACTTATATTACAAAGCAATTATCAATTGTATTTTAAAATAAAGTAATTGTGAGGTTTCTTGCTACCTCTGTTAAATTTTTAAATATCTGTTCCAGAAGGTTTAAAATCTTTAATAAATAATTATTAATTTTGTGATTTTAGTTACATTTTATTCATTTCTAATGAACGTCTAAATTGAAATCAGGATTATTTGAATAAAATTTCATAATCATTGACCTGGTGTAATTAACAGATAGTAATAATACCACAATTGATGGAATAATTCGAAATGGGTATGAATTAATTAAAATAAAGGAACACAAACGGGAGAATTGCAAGTATTTTAAAATCGGTATTTAATACTTTAAAAAATAAATTAACTTGTTTCTTAAACATCTTTTCTTTAAATAAAAGAATAAGTAATATCAAGAAAGGATAATATATTAGCATTATTTTTCAATCGCTTTCAAATTCAAATAACAAATTCCTGAATTTTTAAATTCATCATTCGCAGTTTTTCAAGAACAAGAGCGATTCAAAGTATAACATCCAGTTCTGCTAAAACTTTTTAAACTTCCTACAACGAAATAAATTAAAATTATTTATTAATCCACTCATTATTCAAAGCGAACTTTCCAACTCTAAAATATATTAACTCTAATACTTAATAAAAAGCAGCTTATTCTTCACCCCGGTACTTCCGGCCTTATCAGCGCTTTGCACCCTGCCGGCTCGATCCGTAAATTTTGTCCCCGGGAAAAAATCCACGTCACTATTTCGAGCGAAAAGGGCTTTTCGAGTACAAACGTTTCTCCGTCCGCGTCGATGAAAAAGAAGGCTTCTCGCCACCGCGAGAAGATAGTCTCTGGGAGTCGCTCGCGCGAGCTTTCAGTAGATACGGCCGCGTCTTGCGAGACAGACGTTATCGCCGGGCGTTCGGTGCGGCGGCGGGCGGAAGAGGCTTTTTTTTCGCCGGGTTTAATTAGTTCTGCTTTCTTTTTTTTTTTTGCGGGGCTTTTTGTTCATTAGCAGGAGGCAAGGTGGCTTTGTGCTTTAAGAGGAGCCGCGCGACTCCTTTTAGAGGCTAAATTCACTTTGAGATGACTTTTTTGTTGGGGCTCCGAACGCCTTTGTCTTAGAGATTTTTTTTTTCTGCGTTTCTGCGGCGTTTTGCGTGCAGTACTCGTTTTAATTTTACGGTATTGTGCACAATTAATATTTTACGCTTTGCTTCTGCTTTAATGACGACGAACGAAGAATTGTTAAAAATGATAAATAAGTAACTAAAAGTAGTGGGTGAGAAACTTTAAGAAATTTTAGAGATAGAAAACGAATTTTTAAGGAGCTACGACAATCATTTTAATAGCATTTTATAAGCATTTATTAATGCTTCTCCCGTTTTAATTAAGTTACTTTGACGTATTATCAGCAATATATGAAACCTAATGTTAATAAAGTTAGAACAGCTTTCGTCTTACCTTTAACGCAAGGGAGGGCACTATATTAATTTCCACCATGATCCGCTAAAAACTTTGACTCTCGAAATACAGTTTTTCCCCAGAAAAAAAAACAAAAAAGTAGCAGCCTGTTTTACAGCGTTTCAAGCACCCGCGAACCGCGAAAAAATTCCCGCTTCAAAAATACTCCTCCGAAACTCAATGCAAATACGCGCATTAACTTTCGGCTCACGTTCAGGCCGAAATTCGAGGCGGCCGGGGGTATCGTATTGACCCAGAAAATCGCGCGCGTGCAACGCGCGCGTTCCTCTCTCTTTCTCGGCGGAGTTCCTTTCAGCCGGCCGGAAATTGAAAAACGATTCCGGCTGCGCCGGGCGACGACACCCGCCGGCGCCGCGAAAATCTTCCATTTCCCCCGAGAGGATGAAAAATTAGCCGCGCCGAGCGCCGCGCGGAGTCGAGCTCTGCCTCTCGGCGCTCGACAGCTGATTAGACCTCGGGATTGCCTTTGAATGAGGGGGGAGAGGAGGAGAATGCCGGTGCGTTTGCGGGAATTTCGTAGCTGAATTGCTGGAAAATTTCAGGCGGTTTCTGCGGGGGAAATGACGGCGAGGCTCGAGGTCGGGTTACGTGGAAAAAGAAAGCGAAAAGAATGCGGAGAATTTAGTCTGCTTTGGATACTTTTGATGTGCTTGCACGTGAAAGTTAAAATGCGAAAAATAAATTTGTGTGCTGCGAGAAAAATTTTGAGTAAAGTTATGTATGAAGTAACAGGTATGTTGAGTCGTATCTGTTTTCATACAAAGACTATTTTCAAAGTTTTAAAAAGTAAAATTTACTTTGCAGTTGAAAGTTTGAAAAAAGAAAAAGTTTATTTCAAAAGGATTAAAAAAAAAAACAATTCAAATCGATAATAACGAAAGTACGAGCCGATTTTTTATATTTGTACTTTTTTCGCGAAAAAAAAAAGAAACACCTGAAATTCGACTAAAGAATCAATCATTTTTTCAATTTCCGAACCATTCGAACGAAAATCGCTTTCCTTCCACCGGACTGCACTTTTCCATCAACTATACAAAGTAAATAATAAACAGCCTGCAAATATTTACACCGCGATAAAGAAGAATTTCCAGACGAATATTGCACCGCCAGCTTTTCTCCAGAATTACGACTAGACTTGAATTGTGCTTTCGCGCGGCGTTATACGGTTATTGAAAACTAGATATGATTTATTATTGAGCCCCGAGCGAGCCGTTATTTACCTTCCTCGCAAGAAAACTGCCCCGTCGGCACTTCGAAAGGTACACAACGGCAAATTAATCAGCCCCTATATTATGTTGGCTCGAGGAAATGAAATTAGTTTTGCAAGGGGAATGGACGATAAAGAACTAATAAGCGTTTTCTGATGAAATTTTGTGGATTAATCATATAGTCGTACAACTTTTGGGTTTATTTTTGGCTTTCATTGCGGTGCAAGAAGAATGATTTCAATAGCTTTGAAAATTGAGCTTAGTTTGCCGATTGCGAGCAGACTTTAACAGCAATGAGCATTTTCTGATGGAATTTACGTGAATGAAAGCTGTCTGTATTATTGTTAAATTTAATTATTTAAGCGTTCGCAAATATTTTAAGCTGCTTTTCAACGTTCGGCATTTAAAATCGAAATTAGTTTTGCAATTGTGAGCAAAATGAAATAACAATAAGCAGATCTCATACGCTAATCCTATTTGCAGTATTTTCATTCGAGTATATTTCCATTTGTCTGAAATTACATTAATTAAGTAACGGCAATACTTTATGACCTGCTTCTTTGAATTAAAAAGACAAAGCACAAGTGTATAATAAGTTTTAAAGAAAATTACATAAAGTTTCACATAAACCATTTTAATTAAAGTTCTATTAAAGTTGAAATTCATGTTTAAGTTTTCTGAATACGGAATACCTATAGAAATTCTTTTTAATTTTCTTTAAAAAGTAACTTTGCGTTTCTCGAAGTAAAAATGCAAATCAATTTTTAATATTAACTCAGCGAATATTAGAATCAGCGATAAAAGTCGATATCCCGGCACATTTTTCTTCAATTACCGTTAAATTTCCATTAGTAAATCCACCAGATGAAAATTCATAGACCTCTAATTGCCTTGACGACCGTCCCTAAATTCCCAGGTAAAAATAAAGCCGAAAAGCATATACACAACCCACCCTCCCCCAGCCACCTGACCTTCTTCCGACTGCAGGACCAGCTCCGGACTCTCTTTGACTCGAGCCGGCGTCCTTCGCGACTCGATTCCCCGCGCTAAAAATTTCAAGACGCGCAAACGATCGCGACCCCGAAAAAGGTCGCAGGAGCCGAAAATAGCCGAGAGAGAGAGAGCGAAAATAGAACGATTGGCCGCAGGATCCGGACGAGGGGACCGCATAAACTGCCGCATCCGACGATCCGCCTGAACGCGGATAATTATTGCGCCGTACGCGACACTTGATCTACACCGAGCAGTTTTTCGGGGCCTCGCCGCATTATGGGTCGTCACGAGAGGGATGGAAGTTTTCGAAGGAGCTGAAAGGCTGGCTTGAAATTTTGCCCGGGATTTCCGGGGGATCAAAGGACTTTTCTTTGAATAGAATGGGAATCAAAGGACGTCGGCTTTGTCCTTTAAATTCATTGCCGCGCTGCAATATCGTAAAGTTCAGGGCAGAAGAGAGCTTTAAGAAGAGCGTAAAGTTTAATTTAATGTACAATTTCTCGGGTGCAATTAAATTTATTTATTAGACTTGGGAAATGAGAGATCTGATGGATTAAACTGATTTCTCGTTATTGGCTTATAAATTTAGTTAAGATTTATTGGGCCTTAAAATTGTCACTTTCTTTTACTACGGCGATTTGGTTAAATCGAGATTTTTCTTGTCTTAAAATGAGACTTCCAAACGACTCTCAAATATTGACTTGAATTAAGTCAAGCCGAGACCTCGAGTAAGATAAAGCCAAATCCTTGAAGACCTGGAAGATTCCAGTTAATATAAGATAAAAACAAACTAAAAAAGAGTATTTTTTATCACTGAAAAATGTCTTTTTTTTATGCTACAGCTGTCTTTATACTCATCTATGTATAGATTGAAACGGTATTTCCTGTCATTTCACTTGAAAAGTCTATATTCCAATAAATCAATTGCATTCAACAACTTTATTGACACAAACAAGTCGGTTTCGTTTAAAATGAAACCTCCACTAATCTGAGATTCATTGTTTTGAAATTAAATTTCAAATTCGCAAACCGCTTATTTTTAATAACACTAAAATTAATACGAATTTGCACTCTACTTTAGTTTCTAAATTAATTCCGAAATTTCTAAAACACCGAGGTATATAACCCGCAAAAAAATTTTCCGAAACGAGCGACCGTAAACCTCGCGAGGGGCAACAAATCAACGTAAGATAAAACCACTTTTAACATTCCTTTATCGCGACGTACAATGCGAGTTGCCTCCCTTTTATTCAAATTCCCGAGCGCACAAAAAACCACTCTCTCTCTCTCTCTCTCTCTCTCTCTTCTCCCGTCGCAATAAGTACGAAACCCGCAGCGATACGAGCTTTCTACACACGAAGTGGAGCGCGAGCATCCGGATAACGGTCATTCACAGAGAGAGATTCTCGTTTTCGGAATCAATATTGCCGAGTACTTTTTGCAGGGGGAAGAGGGGGGGGGGAGGGGGTCGCAAAATAATTAAGAAATGGATTAAATTAGCAGAAGGGCTCGTCGACGGACGGGGGCGGGAAAGTAGGTGAAATGCGCGGAACGGATTGCCGAGATTTGGAACGCTGCCGCGAGCACTTAATCCAGTTTTTCCACCGTCCCGTCCGTAATTCTATCCCGGTTTTCTTGCATGGAAATTAGCGACACGGCAGTTTTGCGCGAGTGTTGTTTGGGAGAGGCGGTTTTTGGGGGGCGGCCGCGGAAGTCTGCGGGGGGGAGTTTTCGCTCGTTTTCATAAATATAAGGGAAAGAGCTGCGGGGAATTTTTTTTTTTTCGGAGAGTCGGGAAAGTGATACAAGTTTGCGGTGGAAATAAATGAAAATTGTTGTGCGTTGTAAATCAGCCGGGGAAATGCGAAGCTACGTTGGAGTTTGCGATATTAGAACAAATATTTTTGGACGGCATAAAAAGTAGATAAGCATCGCCGCGTGTATTTTTAATGGAACGTGTTTTTCAATTTTGACTTGTGCAGAAAATGCTGTGAAACCGTGTACTTCCTTTATTATGTACGTTTATAATACAAAGCTGAAAAATATACCTCTAGAATTCAACTTTTCTGTTATCATTATTAACATGTAATACTTTCTTTTGAAAAAAAGAGCAAAAAGTTTTTGTTCCTACGTAATGAAGCTATAATAAATGTATCTTGGAAGAATTTCAAAACTGTGCAGTATATTTATTTAGTTTTATCAAAACTACGCTAAATATCAAACCAACAATTTCTTTAAACCCAATTATTAAATGTTAATATACGCTTTTAAAAATAATAATGCTCCAACCCTCTCTTTCGCATTTCCCACAATTTTCACTCGCAGAAACATCGCGGGTTAACGACCTGAAGCCGAAAAAAGCCCCGGACAAACTGATTACGCAAAAAGTCGGACATAAAAAGCCGCTAAACTCCGGCCTGACAAATGCACTCGAGCTCGTTTTTTTTTCCACCCCCGTCCCCGTATATAATCCCCTCGGCAAAAAACACGCGGCTCTCTCCGAAAACTGAAAAGTTCAATCCCCGGCCGAATTCCATTAGCATACATTAAGAGACGAAGCGAGAGATCATAAGCTGCCGAGTGCGGAGAAAAAAGAGGGGGAGGGGGAGGTATATTCGGCTTTATAAAAGGGCTATTAGCATAGCAGCTGCTGGAGATTGAGAGCCGAAACGAGTTCGGGGACCGAAATTCGCCGGTGAATCGGCGGCGTTTGTCGGTTTTGATGCTTGCGCGGATTGATTTAGCATTGGGATTGTCGACGGGAACTTTGTGTGAATCGAAAACTTTTTTGTTTTCGTTTTTCGTCGTTTTAGAATTTTCAATTAGAACTCTCGAGAATGTTTATAAGCGTTATATTCGCTTATTTTGGATCCGCCGCTTTTGATCATAATTTAATAGGAAATTAGAGGGGGATTAAGTCTTAAAATGAATAAATTAGCGTTTCGCATGCAAAATAAACAACGAGACATTCTGAATCGGAACAGCGGTGTATACTTCCTGACATATGACGTGTACACGGTAAAAACATCGATTCGTTTCCTGCGCGTTTATAAAACTTCCTACCGAACGCTATTAGCTCGCGAAACGTTATATTTCTTACCTAAACCAAAATAAATTGTTTGTTTATACCGCGGAATTTTGCCAGAAACTTTAAAAATGTTTTCCACTTTATAAAGGTCGTCCTGATTAAAAAAGCGCAGAGGATTTTTTGAAATACGAGCTTATAAGCAGCCTTGGCAACCGATGCAAAGAAGTTTCTACTTGAAAAAAAGGTTTTTGTTAAATTTTTCTATAGATAGGCTTGTCTTAACCAGGACAGCAGTGCATACATATATATAACGCGTACATAGTATACAATAAAAACATCGATTCGCGGGCATATCTGTATTTACGAAACTTACTTTTTGAATTGAATAGAAAAATTTTCTTTGCGATCTCGTACACTACTAACAAGACTTTTACAATTCAATCGCGTCAATACTGCATTATTCGTCGAATAAATCATCTCCTCCAACCGAACATTTACGAAACATTATTCGATTTCGAAAAACCTAAAGTCGTTCGCTAATAATAACTTAAACCAAACTCCGTCGTAAAACTTTTCTGAAACATATTCCTCCCATAAGCAGCTCCATCCATTTACCTCCACGAACTGTACACGAGCAACAATCATTTGGAAAGAGAGCTCGTCGAAGAGGTTTCATCTCCCCCACATCCTCTCCCCTAATTGAGCTCCTCCAATTCCGCGAGCACGCACATACACGCGCGCCAGCGCACATACATATCCCAACGCGATCCGGCAAAACTCAGCCTCCACCCTCCGCGCAACCCTCGGCTCTCTCGCAGCCCTATCAATCCCTTACTCCGAGTGTAAGCGCTCCCTCTCCTCCCGCGCTCTCTCACCCCCGGCACGGTGGGAGTGGCGCCGCCGCCGCCGCCGCCGCAGCCGCCAGGCAAGCAGGCGGGCAGGCAGCAGGCAGGCTGTTTCAGTCGCGCAACCCTCGCTGCCCGCGGCACACGTCGCCATGGAGTGCAGCCGGCCCGCAGCTCTGATCGTCCTCAGCCTCGTAATCGTCGGCGTCAGCGCCGCCGGGGTGAGTACGCGCCGCTTTTTCGAGGGGGCGCTGGACGCGCTTTGTTTTTAGCCGCGCCATCGAGCGCGATTTCGATCTCGAGCCGATGGGCCGATCGATCGACAACCTTTCTTCTTTTTTATTTTTTTTTTTTTTTTGTCCGCTTCACTGTTCCAGACGAGGCCCAGCTTCGTGTCCGACAAGATGATCGCCACGGCTGCCAGCGTCGTCAACGCCTGCCAAATGCAAACGGGCGTGGCCACCGGTAATAATAATTTTTCTTTTCCGGCTCTCTGTATGTACACGCGGTTTATTTGCTTGCCGAAGCCGCACGCGCGCGCGCGCGCCTTGCTAAGTTTCGGGGGGAGCGGGCTGGGATTAGAGTTGAGCGCGCGTGCTTAGAGGCAAGTTGCGGAGTTGGACGCGGGGTAATGCACTGCGTTTTATTTGAATTAGTACATGAAGTTGAGGCTGTTACTGCTGATTCTTCGAAAAAGTTAGCGCGCGCTCCCGCGCTCGGCGACTTGCTCAAGTTCCGCGGGGGGAGGCTCGTACGCGAATCTCGTTAGATTTTTAGTTAAGTCGGGGTAATTCGTGACTTTTGGAAAGTTTATCTTTGGGGAAATTGGATTTTTTAGAGAGGTGAATGATGAAAGTTTAATTCGAGGGGAGTTATGAATCTTTTAAAGGAAGTGGGATTGTTTTTGATGTTAGAAGATCGGCTTAAAAATTGAAATTTAATCAAGTTTTGCGTAAGGGTATAGATGTCTTAGTCAAAATTAGTAGCAGTCGCGGGCATGCTTGTAAGATGATACGTTTGTTATTATATTTTTAAAAGTCTTTAAAACTCTTCTATTTACTAATCGTAAATATTAAAAGCGAAAATTGTTAGTTAATTCAAAACATAATTTATACTCTTTCTTTCAGTGTAATATAATTTCATTTTTTCTGGAATTAAAAGCACAAAACTGCTCCTTTTCGACTAAAAATATATTATTTGCTTCTTCTATAGGTTTTTATGTTATCGTTAAAGGACACGTATTTAGACAAGTAAATGAAAAAGTTTTTTTTACGATATTGGAAAAATGTTTTAGATTGAAAGATATAACAACTCTTTTGTGACGTCAAATAAATTGTTTGACAAAAAAGTCATAAAAACTGTAGAACAATACTGTTTGTATGAAAACATTGGTTTTTTAATAACCCTTTTGATTTTCCTTTTTACAAAAAAAAAAAAAAAAGGATTTCCGCCATTGTATGAATTTTTTAGAATATTTTGTAATAAACTGAACGTATTGTATTTATGTACGCATGAAAAAACAAATATGCCCCCGTGGAAATTATCAATGAAAGATTTTGAAATATTTTTTCAGCCGACATCGAGTCGGTGAGAAACGGCGAGTGGCCGGACACTCAGGAATTGAAGGTAAACATTTTTTCCCTTTCAATTTATAAAATTTATAAACATTGCAGGCATTGCAGAATCCGAAACAGTAAAAGTAAACATTTTATTATTTATGAATCATAAAATACGTAGATATTTATTTTTACATTTTCATTTATGAATGTAGGCATATAAAGTTATAATTAATTAAAAAAGATAATATCTACCAATATTTTTTTAATTAAGCAGAGCAGCATCTATGTATGGCTATAACTAATAATGTAATAATAATTACATATTATGTTTGTTAAAAATATGGTTTCGCTAAAGGACAGATGCTTCTGAATTTTCCATTTATTACCGACTAAAATAAAACAAAATTCCTCAACGTTAATTTTAGCGCAAAGTTTGTGTAAATATAAAATCTCCTAATTAAAAACATCAAAAAGCAACCCTCAAGGGTTAATTAATTAATAATTATTAATAATTATTAATTTCCTTTTTCAAACATTTTTTTTTAGTATCACATCATCGCTACCTAAAGCAAATACAAATATTTTTTTAAATTTCGCATCAAAATTTAGATTAAAATTCCCAATGAAACTTTGTTTTTACAATTTTATTAATGCTTTTCTCCGCGTACTTTTGGCAGAGAAGCGCCGTGGAGTTATTGAATTCCGAACTTTGATAAGGAAGGTAGACTAAGCGGTAAAATGAGCAATTTGAACCTGCAGCCCTCGAGAAACTTGAAAAATGCATTATTACGCGAGACTTAATAATGAGATTCGGATTTATTATTAACGTACAAGATGATTCACTGAGAGTTCTGCTCGTTAATGGTTCCTTCAGTCCGGTCCGATCCTTTATTATCTCATTGTTTTTTTATGAGCTTTCAGCACGATTTCATTAATCTTTTGCAATTCAAATTAATGATTGCCGAGAAGAATTGCGTTGAAAGAAATGTCGGAATGCAAAATATAATTGTTTTATCGGAATTTACTAATTAGCTTCAATAAATTGCGATATTAAATTTATATTGAATTTTTCCGAGAAACAATAACCCGAACGCGTACAAAAATTAAAAAAGTTTCTTTAGCAATAATTTTAATAGAAATTCTATTTTTGACTAACGTTATTTAAAATATTCAAAATTCATTTATTACCCGTAAAATCAATTTTCGCCAATAGGCAATTTATGTACATAAAGTTAATTAGGTAGATGCGGTCGTGTATTGGCTACGTTAATATATAAACACCAGTTTACTTTATTTTAATAATTTTAACTTTATTATTGGTTTACTTGGTTTGGGCAAAGTAACTGCCTCCCATCATTGCTGTAGTATAATTTGCTTCACTGTGTGGTCAGTAAATATTTATCATCCCCCGTCGGTCACAAACAGATTGCAACTGAATTACAGGCATAATTTAGAATAAAGAAAAGGGGCGAACAACGTAAACAAAATTCGAAAATCAATATTTTTAACATGCTATTATATCGTTTTACATCTTTTTTCAGTTTAAAAGCTTTGTTGGAATGAAATTGTTATAAAATATTGAATTTGTGAAAATTATATTTAGAACGAATTTTCATTTATTAAATCCTTAATTAATATGCCGAGTTGGATTTTTTCGCTTTTATTTGTGTTTTACAATTATTTTAGCGTGATTCAAGCGCTATATAAATTATTTTGTTTCCTCTTTCAACATGCTTTTAATTTCAAAAAATATTTCAATCTCATACTCCAAATGTAATACACAATTTTAAACATTTTTCGCATTCTTTGACTTTCCCGAAATGATGCTAATTAAATTGCTTTGACGCAATTCCCTTTTAATTTAATACATCAGTAACGTCAGCGTTAATCATTCCGGTTTGATTTCCCATGAAAATCAGCCAAATTATATTGCTTTTGAATAATATCTTCTTACACTTGCTTTAGCTGAACTAATAACTATTAAAACTTAAATGAAATATATTTAAACTTGTTTAACATAATACTAATTTATTAAGGGAGTTGAACGAAACTTTTCTCTAATTTTCAGCTAATTTAATTCTCAAATTGTTACGAGCTTTAGTTCCGCTAAATTTTAATGAACATTTAATTAGTAGACGTGTTGAATTTCTATAATGCTCTTATAAGTTCCTGTTTAATTCGGTACTTCGAACGTTTTCAATTACGAGTTTTTAGCCATATGTAATTTAAGACACTAAAAAGAAGGTTTCAAACTCTCGAAAGCAGCGATTAAAAAAAAAGTTAAATAAATATTCGAAGAATCAACTTTAATAAAGTCTTAATATTATTGCCAACAAAGAATATATTGTTAAAAATTGGAGCTTCATTTTCTTCAAAGTTGTTGTTTCAGAACTTACCCTGGAAGATTAATAAGAAAGTATACAGTTTCCCAGGATTAATTAAACGTAATGAGGGCTTAAACTGCTTCAAAACGTTTTCAAGAGCAGTTAAGACGATGAACTTGATATTTACGCAGGGATGACCTGAAAATTATAACTATCATCGAATAATAATCCAGCAACAAATCAAGCAACAATTCGGGATTTTTCTAATTTATGCCTTCATTTCTCAAGCGTGATCCTTACACTTCTATATTATGTGATACTTTCATCCGTACAATTTACTCGGCGCGGTTTATGGAGCACTTCAGTCGCGTACTTCAAAATAACGAGTTCGCCATTTAAAAAATGAAATCCATCTCGTCTACGAAGACGACGAAGTAAAAAAAAAACGCTATAAAAAAGTCTCCTTGTGATGTTCTATAAAAAAAAAAATGCCTGTATTAATTTTTCATGTTTACACTACAAATTCGTAGAAAATTTTAAACAATTTCAGTAAAGTAATAAATACAAAATATAAAAATATGAATAAAAATAAATTTATTCTAATGTACACAATAATTAAAATTATATATCGTTCTTGCGATATAATCGGCTAATTGTTAATATATATTTTTAAATAATATAATATTAATAATATAATATTGATATTTATATAAAGTTAGATCTGCTTAGCATTTTAATTTTAATTTTCTTTTTAAATTGGAAAGAATTTGACATCTTTTATCTGCTCTTTTTTAATTAGTTATTCAAACTTGTCGATCCTTTAAATTAGCATTCAGAAAAACTTATTAATTAACAATGAAGACAATAGACATAATGCAAGCATTCAAGATTGCATTTACCTCACTTGTTTAAATTGCGGAAACGCAGCTTATTTTATCCTTAAATTCGATAATAAAACAAACGCCACAAAAGCACGCATTCAAATTCCGCCCACAAAGAGTCCCTTTGCCGCAATGCTTGCAATGGCAAACCAATTATCAAAAGAAGGTCAATTAATTTTTCGAATTTCCTCAAAAGTGCTACATGTACTGCCTGTGGGAGCAATTTGGACTGATCGATGAAAAACGAGAGCTAAGCTTAAACGGCATGCTGACGTTCTTCCAGAGAATACCGGCTTACCGCAGGGAGGTTCAGAAGGCAATTAATGACTGCAAGGCCCTCGGTAAATATTGCTTCCTACCTTTTCCAGTTTAATTACCTCGCTTCCATTTTCTTCTCAATTAAAACTCTGCTTTCTTTGTGTGTTTTTTTTTACTTCTAATTAAATGCTTTGTCGACTGTTCAATTACCAAGCGATAAAGTTCGTTTGCGCGAAAAATGATACGAATGGACTGTTTCGTACAGTCGGTTAAATTGCTTTTTCAATTAAATTGTAATTGCGTTTCGTTTGCAGCCACGGGTGACACTTGCGAGTACGCTTACACGTTTAACAAGTGCTACGCCGAGAGATCGCCGAGAGTAAGTCCGGGTCGATGAACATTCGCCAATTACAGGCTCACAAAGGAAATTCGAGGTCTCCGTTTGGAATTTGAATTTTTTTTTTTAATTTTTAAGCTGTTCGCTATTTCCGTTTGACTCTTTGAATAAAAATTTAAATTTCGGAAGAGACCTTAAACTTTTGAGCGTGTGAATTGTCGGTACAGCACTCGAAATTGATTTGCTTGATTAACCTTTGCTTTGATTGCAGACCTACTACCTCTTCTAAAGCGAACAGGACGCTTAAATCCGAATTAAGAAAGAAGTTCAAAAAGCGATTTAGATGGATAATCAAAAGTGCTGAAAAATAATGTCAATTCGACGAGTGGCCGACTTTCATGAAGAATTCAGATTTTCGTGGAAGGAATCGCCGCATTTCGTAGTACTTGTACAATCGATATCGTATTGAAAAAAAAAAAAACAAATAACCGTATTTACAAAATAGATAAAAGGCTTTTTCTATAATAATTGTATACGACTTTAAAACGTTTCTTTTCTTAAATGTAGTTTATACTTGTTTATACACTCGTTTTATTTACTTTAAGTGACAAAAAAAAAAAAAAATGGTTCGAAGTGAATTTCGAGATATGATTACACAGAACATAAGTGTTAGTATTGTGTGAATTGACGTTTCCTTGTTGGCATTAAAAAGTGAAGTACAAGCAATGGAAATGGAATGGTGTTTTGATTTATTTAATGCGCCCCGTTAATACCTCTTACCTCCGATCAGAGAGACGCTTCGAGTGAAATTGACGCACATAACGCTACGGCGAAAATTACGTGGATTCGCGAAAGCGCGAGAGTATGTTTGTTTAGTCATGGCGCGTTTGCATTAAACTCGTGTAATTTTCGACTATGACAAATCTAGTCCAAAGCAATAGTCATGCTTGCGTAAAGGCAATGAACGGCAGGCCTACATAGAGCAAATTAAATTAATTATTTCCTTGAATCTTTTGATATGGTATATACTTAATTGTAATAGAAATATTTCATTATTTTCATATGAAGCGTCGTGCAATTCGTAAATCTTCTTTATTATTTATATTTATTTATCTAATATTACATTTTGATATTTGGCGGCATTTAAAAATTAAAGTCCATTAATTTTTTTTATTAATATAATTATGAATATATGTATTAAATAAAAATCCATGAGGTTTTTAAAAAATGCTAAGTTCTAGTAAACTGACCGTTTACAAGAACTTCAATCTAGAAATTATTTCTCTCCATACTTATGATGTAATTTACGCTACGTTTGCTTTTGCAGCTGCAGATTCGGTATATAAGAATCGCTTTGCAATGCCAGCTCTGTTAGTCTTGATCCTGCAAGTGCTGATTGATCTCATAATCTTTTAAGATTAATAAGTGAATTTTTTTTACAAAATGAAGAGCCTAACTATATGCTTTTTGGCCATAGTTCTTGTTGTTACTAAAGTGAACAGCAATGTAAATACGCGATATACTCGTATATATAAAACCAAATTTTTCCGTTTCGTTTTAGTACAGATTTTTTAAATTTTAATATTGTGCAGGAAATTCCGGAGGAACTTAGAGGTTTCGTCGTCGGACTAAGAGAAAAGTGCCACAGGGAAACGGGTGTTGATATCGGTAAATAAAAGTTAAAGAATAATTATATATTGTTTTTCCATTAAAATAGATAACTATCGTATTTTATATTTTGTAAAGAGCACGTGGACAGGACCGTAGAAGGATACTTCCACCCCAGCGAACTTCTTGGATGCTACTTCTCTTGCTCATTCAATAACTTCGATTTAGTAAATATTTGGCATTTGAGTTGCAACATATCCGATTGAATTAGGGATTCAAAAAATTGTTTTTGTATTTGTAGTTGGACCACGATGGACATATTGATTTCGATAAATTATCGACGAGAATTCCCGAATCTTTCAAAGACCATGCCACTGAAATGATTGAAAGCTGCCGTCATATCAGTAAGTAGTCGTTCGTCGGAGACTTGGAATCATAAAAGATAAACGATTAAAGAAATAATTATATTGCAGCTGGACCGAACCCTTGTCAGTCAGCGTTGAATGTTGTTCAATGCTTCCAGAAGACTAATCCTGAGGTAAATTCTTTGCGTTTCAAAAAAAATTTCTTATTTTATAAAATAAAATCATGGTCCAACTTGTTTTTTTTTTTTTTAGAAATATTTCGTCATCTAACGAATTGTCAAATTTCCCCCTCCTCTCGGACGCGCTCAGCTGCGTTCAGGGTCGTTTCGGGCAGAAGAAAAGCAGAATCAGGTGTGCGGATTATTTTAATAATTGAATCGATTCAATTATTAAAATGAAATTTATTTATTTATTAGAAATTTATTTTTATTTTAATAATTATATGCTAACAAGCGTTATTAATAAATAAATAGAAATATCAAGCAAATCGACGCAAGCAGTGAAATCTTTACTCGTCGTAACCCATACAATCCAAAAGAAAACGAAAAAAAAAAGTACTCGAAACTTTTCCGACTCCGCGGACTCAATTATTCACGCCGACCTTCTATACGCTCGGTTAAACACTCGAATCCGCGTCGTCCGCCCGAGAGTAACTGCGATCGTGCTTACATATACGGGCGTCTATTTGCACTTACCCTATAGGGGTTGAAGTGCAGGCCGCCCGTTACCAAGCTGCACTCATCGACTGTAAGTGCGGATCCCTGCAAGAGCCGAACGCGTGTCTACGAGGGTATGGGTGATGAGATCGCGCCCTCACACCGCAGCCAGGAGCGCCTGATACTACAGCGGAGGTGAGGGGGTGGGGGGAGAGAACTCCCACGCCTCTCTCAGAGTTACCTGGGTAATTATAGAAGAACGGTATACGATCTCCAGATTTTTAATTGGAGCTGTTGTAAAAAAAAAAAAAAAAATGATTTGGAAGGTAATAAAAAGAAAAACAATGATCGGAACGTTGCTTTTATATACCATTTTTATTTCTTTTTTTCATAAGTCTTACGGACTAGAGATTCAGAAGTCATTGCTCGCGCAGCACAATAAGTACGTTGCAATAAATGCGTTCTCATGTGTGCAGATATTTTTACACTTAACGAACAACTTTTTTTTTTTCCTTTTAATTTCTGCTTCCAAAAATTTCCCTCGCCCCGCAAATCTTTCTCCGCGAGAACAACCACAATCACAAACCCCCTTTTTGGTACTTTGATTCTTAATATTAATACAGGAATGAGTATTTTTTTCGTAACTGTAACTTCAAGTACAACGACGTAATGTTCGTAAAACGCAACGGATTCGTTTCATAAAAGTATCTGAGCCTTCTAATGCAAACTTAACGTACGAGGAACATCTCATACACTTATTATGCAACGCAAATATCTTCATAACATTGTAAATTAAATAAGAAAACAAGTTTTAGGTACGTAAAAGCAATCGAGTGGTTCAACGATCTAGATTTTACATACATTTTTTTTTCAATTGTAAACTGTGTTTTAATCAATTACAATTTGTAAAATATTCACAAATATTGATTTAAAGCAACTTAAAAACTAATTTTTAATAAAAAGACATTGAAAAACCAGAGAAATTTTTCTGAAAATTCATCGCACAATTAAAAAACGTCGTCCTTCTAAAAATGTAAATTTAACAAGTTGAACCATCCGATCGTCCTTGCACCCGATCCTCTAACACTACCATTAGTCATCGTCAGCATTGGAATTGAATAAAACGAGTAAACAATTCATCGGGGCGATTGACTTTTTCCCCGCCGTTTACCGTCGATTTTCTTTCCCCTCGCAATTACATCGACTACAGAGTGCTCACTCCACTTGGGCGGTGTGCATTGCTTTGAAGGTTCGGATCCGATTCTAACGCAAGAAAAAAACACTTTTCTCCTGGAAGATTCGCATTGTCGTTGCGCAAAAGCGCGCTTTCCTAACTACTGGACTCTCGAGTTTATATATATAATATATGTATACTTTAAAAAACACATAATGTCACAGGCTGAAAAACGCGTTCAGCGTTCGCTATACATTAAATACACTTTTAAATAGAACGATAACGAGTTCGTAAGTTTCTGTTTTTTGCGCATTTCTATTGTTTTTTCTTTTTCTTTTTATTGCTCAATAAAAAAGACAGCGTGCGTGAGGTCTCCTGTGACATTTTGTACTAAAGTAAGGTTTGTACTAAAAGTAACTCAACATAGGCCGAGCTCGTCCTATCTAGGAATTTTTTTTCTCTCTAAAATCCAACGAAAAGTCAATTTAGATCTCGATATGTATAGAATTTTCTTTTATGTATATATTTATATATATATTTGTAATTCGATTGGAATGCCTTGAAACAGGCTAAAATAGTTATGCATTTAGAAAACAAAGGATAAACGGTCGCCTAGTGCCCGCTCTCTTGCAAAGAATTCTCTGTCCTCTACGTTACTTTCATTCTGCTAAGTCGAAAGAAGTGAGAGATCCTTTAAAAATTCATAAAAATAGAACATTTATTTTTACGGAAAGAAAAGTTATGTTTGTAAGTAGCGAAATTATTATTTATATGTATACGTGATGCAGTAAAATTGATCAGTTTTTTTTTTAATTTACCATCGCAAAGTCTCACAAAACAGTTTTTTTCTGCTGAAATTTATTAACGGCTCTCTCAGAGCTTTAGACTTAGTCTCTTCTTCTCGCTACTACGATTGTAATTTGTCGACTCGAATTCGCGAGTCCTCGAACGGAAGTTTCTAATTCTCGTCTAGCGTCTGGGGTACAGGCACTGTTCTTTCACAGAATAAATAACGTTTTCTTCTCACTTCGTCAAGATTTAAACGAGAGATCGATCGTTATATAATATGTATTTATATATTAATAATTATGTATACATTTGTGTATAGTTTTATTTGAATCGGTTGAAAATTCACGAATGGCAAAAGACGCGTTAATAATTGTTTACCTGTAAATGTATAATGAGAATAATAGGAGTTATATAATCATCCTTACATCTTTTCCATTGTATATCTATATAAAGATCGGACCTTACACAATTTTTTGCATTTGTTCTACGAATCAAAGCTGAGCCCTTATATAAAAAAAAATTTAATCTTCTTTATTATAATATTAACAATTCAAATATAATGAAATTGAAATTCAACTGTATTCTTTCGTCCGTTATAATAAAATACTTTATTGTACTATAATTACACAATCTAGTACAATGCAATAACGGTATATAAATATATAATAATATATTATATATTCTATACTATATTATTGAACTATAAGGGCCAAAAAAAATTAATTTCAATTACAATATCAAACCGTTAAATACTACAATATTGATAATAATTTGTTGAAATAAGGGAGACCTCGCGTAATTTGCGTCAAGCTCGACAAGCACACAAAGTCTTGCCCAACAAAGTCGCCTTTTGGAAAAAGAAGAAATAGAAAAGTCGAGGGAAGCGTTTAGATCGAGAAAGAAAGCTCTTAGATTCGAAAATTTCGTCTAGACAACGTTACATAGCCTTAGGATTAAGTCAGACAGACGAGCACAGCGAAAGTCGTAAACGTTACATCTTCGAGGAGCGAATAGACAGCGAGTTTATATTTACAAAAAAAAAAGAGAGTTCGTAGCATTTTCTATACGTCGAAGCTCGTTATAAAGACTCGAGAAGTCGCGAATCGCAATAACGAGGTCTCTTAAGTCTAGTAGAATGAATATAATACAAATGGCGATAAAGGAATACGACGGATAAAATTGTTCACAATTAGTTTTAGATTCAGGAATACACTGTTAAAACGCTTTTCTTCGGGAAAGACTAGAATTAGGCAAGATAATCAATTACTCCTTTTTGCAATATATATATTTATATATATTTAAATATTTCATTCGCACGCTTTCTCTTGCTCGCAACTTTCAACAACTGAAACGTTCGCATATGGAAAAATGGAATATCATTACCTTACTTTATAGTGGTCTCTTCGTTAAATAGCATTCTTTCTTTTTTCCTTTCTCTCGCTCTTTTATTTATTTAATTATTTATTTATTTATTTATCTTTATATCGTCAACAGTCGTTTAGTACTACGATAAATAGGTAATATTGCCGCAATTATTTGCTACGCTTTCGTCAAAAAAAGGACTATTAGTCAACAAGTGCCTTAATTATGTTTTTTGGCTCTCTCTCTTGCAGCACCGAAGATCTTTTTCTTTTTATCTTTCTACCAAAGTGCCGATATGCAACGCATACAAATTACAGAACTGATGGAAGCACAAACGAAGTTTTTAAAAAAAAAAGGGGCTGAAAAATCTTATTGGTAAGACTATGTTTATGTATATATTTATAGGTATGATTGACGGCAGGTATACAGAGTGTCTCAACTTTCACACTGAAAAATTTATCTAAATAAACATTTTTAATAAAAAAGCTTGCAAAAATTACTGCGTCACAAAGTATGGCGATCGCTTCGAGCAGTAATTTTTATTCAAAATATTTTTTCAAAAATATTTACTTCTCAAGTTTTTTAATGTGAAAAATGAACTGGGACATTCTGTAGAATTAACAAAATCGCAAAACAACGTGTCTTGCCCTTCTTACTATTTATATAATTTTTGTATAAAAGTGATACGAATTTTCAACCGCTAATTATAGACTATTATAAATCTTTCACTAAACAATTCCAATTCAATTTCAATAACTAACGGAAAAAATAAATCTGTTACTCGAATAGTGGATTTGCTAACTAACGAATACAGACTAGATTGATTCTTCAAATATACATCTCTCTTTAAGCTACAGTATATCGTCATATTTTTCAGTCAAGCAAAAGAAGTTCTGATATGGTAGGTTTGTCAGTTCTTCATCAATCGTTTTCCAATATGATAGATTCTTAATGATATGTGTGTGTAGCGCAGTCATAATGCGTCGTTAAAATTTCTTAGATCCAACTTTAAGAAAATTAGTTTGCTTTTTTTTTTCTTTCATTAATCTTTATAAATTCAACTGCCTTCTATATCACTGTAACTTTGTGTATAAAATAATCTCAAAGAAAGATTAGCCCATTTATTAAAATACAATCACGTAAAAATCTAATAATACTGAATATTCTGATTAAACTTTAGTTTGTACCAAAGGAACACTGCTAAAAATTATCTTTTGATTATTTCTTAAAAAAAAGAAAATAAATACTTTGCTCTTTGACTAAATTTACAAGTATTACTTTTTTTTTTTTTTTTATAAATTCTTGGTGTTATTTTTTTCGTCCTCCAGAAAATTGAATTATTAAAAAGGTTTTCAAATCTTTTAATAATTATACCATTTTTTTCATCAGCTTTCGTCGCTGTAAATAGAAAACCTATGTTATTTTTTCATTTTTTCTTTCAACTAAAAAACCAATTAAAATGAATTTCGTCACAAAACCCTCCACCGATTCTCACCAAAACCTCTCCCCAAACCTCTCTCTCCTTATAATCAAAAGACAATCTTCAGCCCGAGCAACGCAAAAACCCCCCTCCCCCTCTAAAAAAAGCAAGCTAACGAAAAGAGGCAGAACCGAGAGAAAATGGCACTATTCGAGTAAGCGTGCATCGCCGTCCGAGCGATTCAATCGTCCCAGGAGGGGAAGCTGTCCGGAGCGACGAAGAAGGCGGGGTTGCCAGAGCCGGACGGCTGGGACGACTGATTGTGATACTGGTGGGCGGGCGACGCGCCGAAGGCGGTGCTGCCGAACACCGGCTGCCCGAAGGCGTCCAGCTGCTGGCCCTCGTAGATGCTGCGGTCGGACGTCGCGTACGGCGACGATGCCGGTGCCTGGGCCTGCTGGTGCGACGAGGATGACTTGGACGGGTCCGTCACCGTCAGCTCGATGTTGCCTGCGCCGCCCGGCTCGATTCCCACGTCCGCGCTGCTCTCCTCGAGGCTGCTGTGCTTTATGCCGTAGTAGAAGTACATGGCGAAACCTGCGGGAGGAGCATTCGGTTATTTGCGAGGGGAAGCAGATTTGTGGATCTAATCCCCAGGGGTTTTTTTTGTGCTACGAGAATTTACGGCAATTAAATTTTCAATCTGTTTTGTGGGGAAGAATGCTTCTTACCAAGAATCATCCATATTGTAAATCTGACCAATGTCAGGATATTGAGTTTAAAAATAAGGTAAATATTAACGGTGACGGCGATGGCCGGAACAAATGGCAATCCGGGTGTCTTGAACACCAGTGCATTCCTGAAAATAAAAAAGAAAAATAAGAAGTGACAAGTGCGTTTCTTTAAATTAATCCCGAACAAAGTTTGGAACGCGCAGTGCATTTTACCTGTTTTGAGGCTTTCTACTGATCGCAAGAAGAATACCGACAATAGCGAAGAAGAAAACAAACAGCAAAGTCTTCGTGAAGCCTCCCATATTACCTGCCACCGCAAAGAGTCAGTCGTCAAATTCAACGATAAAAGAAAACCAATTTCAATGAAAAACTCACCCATTCCGCAAACGATAATCAAGTCGAATATGAAAATCAGAAGGTACAAAATTCCAACGAGCTTCATCACGTATCTACCAGTTTCTTCCGTCGCCGGTCCCCTGTCGACCCACGGAAATATCTCCGGGCACAAGTACTGAGCCGCCTGTCAAAAAAATAAACACGACGCGTCAGCAAACAGAGCAAAAATCAGCAAACGAGCAACGTCTTACCTGCAACCTGCGCTGCAGGTAGTTGAGCGGCGGCCCGATTATGGGGGCGCTGGTCGGGTACTGATGCGCGCTGCCGCAGCTGGAGCCAGCAGCCGCGGCGTGCACGCTGCCGTAGAACTTGTTCTCGGTCCGGTCGCTCACCAGGTACTGGTCGTCCTTGCCCAGGCCGATCTCGTCCTCCTCGCCGCCGTAGGTGTCGTCCGAGTCCGGCGACGAGCTGTTCGCTCGGCGCACTCGGCGGACCTGAGGGAGAGGCGGTTGTATTTTATTCGGACGGTGTATTTTTTAGCTCTCTGTCCAAGTTGGAAAGCAATTTTTATTTCGGAATTTATCCCGATGCCGGAAATTGGACTTTACTCGGTTATTATACTATTAATGTTTCGACTTCTGTCAGAGTTTTTACATATTGACTCGTTCAAGTAATAACTAGCTATTTTTTATTAGTAACAAAATAAACTATGATCTTTTTTAATCTTCCAGTAGTCAAACTTTTGTCAATAATAAAAAAGACACTGAATGATTTTAAAAATAATTTTTCAACTAAAAAGTTAATTATCGCATTTTTCTAGTAATAATTATTATTTATTATAGATTTTAGAACTTTAAAGTAACGTAATAGAGGCACTTTAACGTTAAAAATATTACTCTTTCACTGCGAGAAGTATGAGTAGATAATTAATCTAATTATACAATTACGTCTGACTAAAGGCAGCCGTTTCTACTTGTTTCGCCCACTTTCCCCGCTGCCTCTTATACACACATTTTCCCAGCAAATTGCATAAATTATTACGTTCAATATTACATTTTCCCGTTTTCCCTTCAACTCGAGGAAGCCCATCGGTTTATAATTTCGACGAATAATTTTCCTTTGCTCGTAACTTATTTATCCTCGATCACACGCCCAATTCCAACGATAAAATGCATCCCCCGAGCTCGCGCATCATTAAGCTTCCCAAGAAGCAATTTCAAGCAGCTCCATCTCCTTCCTCCCCCCCCTCCCCCCTCGAGCTTCGGATCGATGCCTACCATAATCCTCTGTCCGTTGCTGGAGACTCCCAGCTCGGATTGGCTGTGACTCTGCGTCTGGCTGACCGACGTGGACAGCTGGTCGGGGCGCAGCTCCTTGCCGTAGCCGAGCTGGTGGCTGTTGGCCGGCGGCTCCTTCGTCGGCGTGCGGCAGGGCGTGCGCAGACTCTGGGGCAGCAGCTCCACCAGGTTCGTCGTGTGCGGCTGGTACCGCAGGATCAGCACGCAGGTCGATACCAGAGTGTAGGCCAACAGCGTGCCTGTGTAAACGGGAGCGGCAGTTAGACCGGCGGGTTCACGGTTATTACGCGGTTCTCACAGATTGAAAGGTGACGATGGGGAAGCTGATGGGCTTTTGGGTTTAGGGTCGGGTTACGAGGTGGCTGATGGTTTAGGAGGACGTTGAGTTCGGTACACGGGTAATGCGAAATATTAAAATTAATTACGGAATAATGCAGTCGTAATATCGATTAATATCGATGAATGAATATTCTGAATAAGTAATTACTGTAATATTTAATGAAAACTTAATTAATTTGATCAAATATTATTAACATTTTACGTTCATTTAATTAGAGAATAAAAAAAATTAATTATTTAAAAAATAAATCATTTTCTGATCGTCTCTTGCTAAATGAAGTAAAAAAACTAGTTAGAAGTCTATATTGACTCGACGATTAAGCCGAAAAAAGGAGGTAAATGTCACAGAAAGAACGGAGAGGAGAAGGATTTTGAGCTCTCACCAATGGACATCATTTCCACGAGCACTTCAAGCTGGACCAAAAGCGCAGCGAAAGCCGCGCAAAGTCCCGAAGTGAGGGTTGCAAGAGCCGGAGTTCCCGTCAGCGGCCACACTTGACTCAAGGACCTGCAATGCACCCAGGCTTCTTTTTATGCTCGGAAAAAAACGCTTTTATTCGGCTGTGAAATTTCAACGCTTCAAAGTAGATTTCTCCAGAATATTTTTTAAAACGTAATCCGATCCTATCGTTATATTGCAAATATTTATACGTTTATTATACACTGGGAGAAAAGTTTAGTAAAAATTACAATACTGCCTAGTAAAGCTGCCACAGACTGTCAAAATTCAAAAAATTAACATACTTTATAGGAAAATTTACCAAACAGTATAATAAAATTTCTTATAAAGTATATTCATTTTTTGGGTTTTGACAGTCTGTGGCGGTTTTACTATACAGTATGGTAATTTTTACAAGATTATTTGTTATTTTTACTATACTTCTTCTCTCAGTATATATTTTTTATATAAATCATCAATTAGATATTGCAAAGCTAGTGCAACGCGTATTGCAAAATAGAAATTTTCCGGCAAACAATGCGATATAACTATAATGATTAAATTTTTCCCCCACATTCATTAAACACCTTCGCTTTCTCTCAATCATCGTCACGCGATAAAATTCACAAAGCGAAAAGCGCAACGTCAATTATCAGACCACCGATAAACAGCGCGACCGAGAGAGTACCGGCAATTTAACGGCTTTACCGGAAGATCAATCCGTCCTGGGCCATAGCGTAGACTATTCGGGGCATGGGGAACATGCTACCGAACATGGAGACGGTTAGCCCGGCGAGAGCCCCGACCGCAACAATGTACTTGCACTTGTAAGCGCCGACTTGACCGAACATCTCCACCAGCGCTGAATCTTGATCGACCTCGTCGTAGGGCACTGAAATGCAAAGCGAGAGAGAGCGGCGTTATTGCACGGAGTCTTTTGTTTAATTGTATTGCTGTCGTACGAAAATGTCTTTCAATCGCTTTTGAATGCAGTTGAGTACAGTTAGCTTGGGTAATAGTAATGATAATTAAGGCTGCAGCCATTAAAAGTTTTAGCGATTCATTCCAGCACGATTCAGATCGGAACTTTGTCAATTTTATATGAATTTACTGATTTTACGGGTATAATAATGTTCCTACATTATTGTTATTTCCAACCTCATCCGGTTTTGACAAGGAATTTACAAAAACTTCTGTACATTTAATGATATGCTTTTTACGTTTTCAATATTTTTAACTGCAACGGCCACAATAATTACTTTCTAAATTATTGATCATCCAATATACCTTTTATTACATTTTAACCAAAAGTCACATCTATCAAACCAACCAAAATCCGGCAATCTTTATGCGCCACGTCGAAGGGCCCGATCACCCCCCTCCAAAATAAATCGCCCAAAACTCATTACCATTTATATACCGACAGTATATACCAGAAACGCCGGTCTCACCGATTAGCGTCAGGACCATGCTGCTGGTGACGTACGCGATGAGAATGATTATCAGCGAGGAGACTATCGCCAGAGGGATGCTCCTCTTGGGATTCGTCGCCTCCTCCCCCGTCGTGGCGATAATGTCGAATCCTATGAACGCGTAGAAGCACGTGGCTGCCCCGGTAAACACCTGCGACATACGAACAGACGGCCGAAATTACGGATAATCTCCTGTATATGGTCGACGTCACTCTCTCGTGATCGGCCCTCTCTGCTGGTTAATGCCGGATGGAAAAATGTTGAGGCGGTTTATCGACGAATTGAGCTTTTTATGAGGATGAGTAATTGGGCTTTATCTGGATGGTTGTGTGTATTGTATGGTCAATTTTGGCAGGAATGTCAGATTATTTTTCAGGGAAAATTAAGTAATGTTAGATGAAATGTTGTTTATTATTCGTCAAAAAATTACTATTTCCCTTTTTTTTAAATATGAAAATTTAATATTTCAGGAAATAAATGGGAATTGTAATATTATTATATTATTATAAACGTTTTTATACATTATTACTGCCCAAATTATTACTGCTTTATACTAATCATATATATTTTCATGAATTAGTTCAATTTTTATCTTTAATACGTAACAAAAAAGATATAACAGCCTGCTTTAAATGTATAAATCAATTTAACATAAAATAAAGCTCTATCACTTGAATCGAATCCCAATTTGCAGCACCTTGAACCGCCGTCTCTCTTAATCACCGCTAATCGAATCGCCGCTAAAGTATCTCGTGCCGCGTCATTAAAGATTCTCAGCCCCAGCCCGCGCCTATTTATAGAGCCAATGAAGACCTCCCCCCGCGACCCCTCGAAGCAGCCGAGGGACGAGGAAAAAGGCGGCGGGATAAAAAAAAGAGAGAACCGACTCCCGGCCAAAGGTCAAGCCCGCCTCGCGCGGAGTAATATAGAGACGCGCGCCGATGAGAAACGAGGCTCCGGCGGGATTGAGACGTGGAGGGAGGAGAGAAAAGAAATGATGCAGCGGCTATTCAGTCCCGCGCGAGTCTCTGCAGGAAGGTGTGGGAGAGCATCCGAGGAGGTGATAAGAGATCGACGTGGGCTGATAGGGTGAGTGGAGGTGGACGGGTTTTTGAGATGATGAAACGGGATGTTCTGCAAGTCGTATTTATCAGATGTCGTGTTACTGCGATATTTAAAGTTCGCTCGATTACGTAATTGAATGTAATACATATAAATTAGTAAAAATTTAAATTAGTATAATTAGTTGCAGTTGAAATACAAATACAACTTTGATTTTCTTTAATAAGAGTAGTTCTAATTGTTTTCATTGAAGAAATATATGTAACGTTCCAAATAGATTTATACAATTTAAATAAATTTTAAACTAATCTTTAGTCAATTTATATAGGTTGCAGATATTTTACAATTGATAGATGTAGCCGTATGAATTTGTAAGTATTATTCACCGTAAACAAGCTCTTTGTGAAAAATTTACAAGCGCAGGTAAGCTGCGAGATTTTAAAAAACGAGCTCACTTTAAATCCCGGGAACCCAAGACGCTTTATTAAAAAGCCGTGATTTTTCTCGCAGGGCAAGAAATACTTCGTCTCATGAGGAAAAGTATAACTCGACATCGTATCGCGCAAAAATTCCCCATAAATTTTCATAAAAAACGCTGCGTTGCGCTTTTCTCACGCCTCACAGTGATAAAAGATTGCAGCGATGAAAAAGAAGAATAATAATGCCTTTATAATCAAAGGAGCTTTCGGAAATGACTCTATATATTGTTCTGCTCTTTTTTGGAGCTTAGTTCAAAATATCTAATGTTTTCTTAAAGCGTAATTTTTCTCTATCAGTAACTAAATTTTGACAAGATAATTACTATAGGTTTTGCAAAGCAACACTTTTACAAACTAAGTGTTACGGTATTTTAAAATACAAGGAAAATAAAAATATAGTAAACTTAAGTCACTTTTTTTAAACCGCGAAATCTTGAAAGCTTAATCTAAAGATTATCTCCAAAACATAGCAAGTGGGTATTTTGCCTGAAAGCGAAAAAATGTAATATGACTTTCAGACTTTAAAGATATTATATGCATCTTTTTAGCCTTACATTCTAATATAAAACCGAAAAAAAATAATCATATCTTTGTTAATAGATGATTTCACTAACTATTACTTTTTTATTTAAATCACGGAATAAATAAATCTTTTTACACCTCAAATACCAAGAAGATAAAAGTACCGGGAGCAGGGAGTAATAATAAGAAAAGCATTATCGAGACCGTTTTTGGCGACACCCTCTTTCCGACCCTCCCATTCCCCGAGGTTATCATCCGCTGGAAATGCTCGAAAAATTATCTTTCTCCCCGCGATTCTCCTCGGAAGAAAGCAGCCGTCACGCAACAAGTTTGCCATTGTCTCGGGCTCCCCGGCCATCTTTTTATCTCGATCTTTGGCTTCCGCGTTGGATTCTCCGCCAGACCTTTGTGTAAACAACTTCGTATTCATAGTGCCGTATACCGTTGTATCTAATCTTTAGTATTATTATTTCTTTGGTAGTTTACTGTTCGCGTGTACGTTTTTAGCATATAAAATGGATAAAAATTTGTACATTTATCTTCTTTCTCAGTCGATGTTTAAAAAAAAAACCACTGTGAAATATTAAAAATTAAAAAATTTGTTTTTTTAACGTCCTTTTTAAGGATAGAACTGCAACAATATTTGAAGGTAAGCTATAAGCATCGTAATACATCAAGTTGTGCTTTTAACAAGAACGTTCCCTCGCCTATTACTTCGACATTATAGGGGCTTAACGCACATCACGGCTTATGAATTTTTCAAATACCTAAGCGATAGTCGTGCGTATGCACTATACATATTTATTCGAGAATATTGAACGATGTATTCAGTATTTTCTCCATGCTATTACGTGCATTTTCTAAGGGGTTTCTTTTCCAATTTTGAAGCGAAGTATTGTTGTTGAAATGGATTGTTACAAAATAACTTTAAATGTATCAAATTTGTATGACGTTATAAAACCACCTTATTATGTATAGAAAATATTTCTTCCTTGTTCGTTACAAAGATTGTAAGATAAGATAAATTGCTTGTTATCTTTTCTTTATAAATGTGACTTCAATTTATGCCCCTACTTTCATTGGAGCTTCTCGTAGATGATAAGCTGATTTGCAATGCAGTCAAGGTAATACAAATAAAATTAAAAGAGATAAATCTAGAGGGTAAATTGGGAATACTAACTTGATTTCTCTTCGTTTAAAACTTTAATATTAAAGCTATTTCGTCGCGTATTGCACTGTCAATTAAGCATTAAATGAAGTTTTATACAGTATAAAAAGAGCTCAAGAATTCATTCGAATAAAAAAGTTAACTTATTTTATACCTAATTTTCGTTAAAGCCGTCTTTATAATTCGATTGAAACGAATAAACTTTATTTACGAGATAAAAACTAAACGAGGAGGTAAATTTTGCACTAGAATCTTTAAATAAAATATAGTTTAAAACAAGCTAAAAATATGCCTACTCCGACATCATCGTAAAAGAATTCCATCAAAAATTATCCTGCTCTAAAAATTCTTCGAAATAACCTACATTTCTCCGCCTTCTTGAAAATTAACTTTTAAATTCTCAAACTCGACTTCCTTAACTCGTTTATCCTAGCTATCTTTTAAACACACTCCAAAAAGTTAAACCAAAGCTTCTTAGTACAAGTCTTAAAAAAGCATCAAACCTTTGATTTCATTAACTTTAAGCCGCATCGATGTCATACAATAAGTAAGAGTCACGATTTTCCTAATTAATATAACCAAATAATCACGTGAAAATAAAAAGTTTTCCCACCGCGAAGCCATGAAAAAATTACACCTCCAAAAATCGCACGTCCGAACCCTACTCAACCCCCCCTCGCCCTCGACCACAATCTCCTCCAACCAGACAGCTCCTTCTCCTCCTATCTCGGCACAGCCGCAGCGGCTTCCTGCAAGATTTATAACGCCGATTCCCCCCGCATTCCAGGCGCATTAGGGTCGCTCTCGTCACATGATACAAACCCTCGATCCTCGCGGCGGGGGAGGGGGAGGGGGGATGGGAGCAAGAAAAAAATTGCGTCCCACCCGGCTCGTGCTCCGCATTTCCAGCGCGTACAAGGAGAATAATTCTCGTCTTGTCAACTTCTCGCCCCCCGAGAATGAGAGTTTATGCACTGCTGCTCCCGACTGAACAAACGTATTTCTCGCCCCGGGGCTGTTGTTTAGTGTCGCCGGGCTTGTTGGGAGATTTTGTTTAGGGAGGACGCGCTCTGGACGTGGTTTTTGAGCTTGGCGTTACGGATGTGGGTTTTTCGTTCGGAAAAGTTTTGGTAGTTTGAAACTTATTTGTATGTGTATAATGAAACACTGCGAATCTAAGTATTTTTTTTTTCAAAATATGAAACGAACAAAATTTTTTGAAGTATCGTTTCATTAAATGTTTATTATTTTTATCAAGTAATAGTATAGCTTTATTATATTCAAGGTTTTAATTAATTGAATTATAGCTAAACAAAAGGATAGATAAAGATATTGTCTATTTCCGCGTAAAAATCAAAACAATTGGCGTCAAATTCCAACTATATTACATATTTAAATTTGCGCTATATATTAGCAAGATAGTGTTAATTTGGCCGATAATACATATTAAAAGAAATGCATAGGCTTAATTATGCATATATTCAAGCGAGTATGCGAAAGTCACACCGCATCGGACGCACGTCGTATTCAGAACTAAAAATTCAGGACATCATTTATTTAGTTGCCCATTCAAATTCCGGTCACGGCAACTAAAAAAATACGCTCCCACAAAAAAAAAGTAATAGTCCGCCAGCTGTCGCGACCGCCTCAATAATTAAAAAAAAAAAAGAAAATTTCAGTGCTTTCCATCGAATATTCGATTGCGTATTCATCGGCGCATCGAGAGAAAATATATCCCCAGAAAGTAAGGGAACTCACCCCGCTCCAGCCGAAGGGCAGGAAGCCTTTGTGCTCGGACCAGTTCGTCGAGTCGACGTAGAACATGCCGGCGGCCATGATGAACACCCAGACGGCGAGGTTCAGCGCGTTGAGCACGTTGTTGAACACCAGGGACTTCTTTACGCCTGCCGCCATCAGCAGCATCATCAGCAGCGTGATCACGAACGCTATGAAGTCCGGCGGTCGGCCTGCAGTTCAGAAAATTAGGTCAATTCGGATATTTAGCTCTTTGTATATTGCGCGAGTCGGTTAAAGTGGGGTGAATGAATAAATAAGTCAAAAATACGTAAGTAAGTTATCGGTCGCAGATGGCAAGTGTTGCGTAAAGTTCGACCTAATACATTTTTAATACATTGTCATATATTGTTTCGTATAACTGTACATTAAAATTTGCGTAACCTGACCGATCACATCGACCTCCTAAACGTTGCGGATTGCGCCTTTAATTAGCCGGCGACGGATTGTTTTGTGCAGTTACGACGGAGTTCGTATCGATCGACTGCCGCGAGGGTCGGAGGCGTTTTTTTTTTGCTCACGTTTCTTTTTGTGCGGGGTGTAGGACAATTTGTTAAAGTAGCCTGGAACGTTATGTACTTTCGCTGCAGGTGAAACAGTCGCCGTCCGCGGAGCAAATCGATAATTATTTTCTGGCCTTCACGGAGGAAGAGGCCTTTGTGCCGACGAAATATTTTTTTTTTTTTGTCTATTAACGTTATAATTAATTTAGGGCAAAATTCGAGTTCGGCCGTGTTAATATGAGATTAGTTTCAAAGCTTTAGAAAGTAAAGCTACTTTTTGAGGCTATCAGAATTTTAAAGTATTCTAGAAGTAATTAAAGCTTGTAAAGATAAAAATGTATTTTATGAAGGCGCAATATAATTTACAAAAGTGTTTCGAGTAATTTACTAAATTAAAAATAAAATAAAATTATTTTCAGAGAGCAAGAGCTTATTTTTGTATACTATAAAAAAATTATTTTCGTAAAATTGTGGACTTAAATTTACTAATTAATTTCCTTCTCTAATTGAAAATCTAATATTTTTCTACGCATTCTGTCGAAACTCATTATTTCTCCAACAATATAGATTTTATACTTTTTTTATATTTACTAAAAAAAAAATAGAAACAATTTAAAAAACCTCTCTCACTTTTTATTTTACTTTTGGTGCTTTTATTGCACTGTGCATTAATTTCCATTTAAATTTTGATTGAATTTATTTCAGCAATTTTTCCTGTTAAAATAAACTTTCAATTCAATTAAATTGTCTACATAAAAAAATCTTAAAAAAAAAATCTAATCCGAAACTGAAATCAATATTTCAAAGTAAAAAGTTTAAAAAAAAAAATGAATTTAACTAAACACCGCGCCGAGCGGGCGTTTAAAGCGAGTAAAACTCTTCAAAGAAGCCGAGTATCGGCAAAGAAGCAGCGGCAGAAGAGGCGCTTCAAAGGGATATGCCAGGAGACGCGTGACACGCTCGAAAAGTCGATTGCGTGACGCTCTTTAATCGCTCGGCTGCAGCTTTGATCGTCCGGTATTAATTCCTTCCTGACAAAAAAAAAAAAAAAAAAAAAATTGGAGGAACAACCCTTTTTCCGCGTTCGCGTGTCGGTCGGCATTTTTTCAGGGCGTTTCTGCGTTAGGCAGGGGGGAGGATTACCAAGAAATCCTCTTTTCCGTGCCGCCTCGCTTTTCAGCCCCGAGCCGGGGGAACGGGCGCCTGGCTTATCCGACGGCGCGAAGTCCTTTGCTTTCGCGCTTCGGCGGGGCAAATGTGTTTTTTCGAACAATGTTTGTTAACGATGGAAGCGCAAGTGGACGTGTTACTCTTTTAATTATTCTTTTTTTTTTGTCCGCGTAAGCAAATTTCAACGGCGGCGTTGGGCGCTAATTAGGTGGGGTCCTGGAATTTTATTTTTCGAATTTTTAATAATGGAATTTTATTTTTGGACAGGAAAATTTTAATCTTCATGCTAATTTTTTGCTGTCCCCTAATTTTCCAGGAAGGATGACGCTTTTTAGTTTAATGAAATTTTGTTTGTTTGTTAATAAGCATAAACTTTTTTAATTAATCGGTATTTGAATAAAAACGCTTCATAATGGTGCTTCGTTTGTACACACATGTAAACATTAAAAGAATGAATAAATCATTGTAAAAAAATAATTGAATTTCCTCAAATATCTCGGTACAGATTTTTACTAATTATTACACCCTCCTTCCGCAAATATTTAAGCACCCCCGTTAAAAGATTCAAAATCAAATACATCATCCGAGATTACCCGCATGAGCTCGACTTACCACCATAGATACATTCACACCGACGCCGCGGTAATTAATAACTGCCAGTCAAACATAAACCGGGGAAAGGAAGGATTTCAAACGAACCGCATTAATCGCGGCGGGGCTCGAAACGTCGAGGCGATAATTGCCGCGATAAAAATCAATGAGCCGCTAAAAGCAGCTAAACAATCTCGTATACACTTGACCCGAATCCAAAATAGCCGCGGCCCCTAAAAACGTCTTCCTCGTAAATATCGACGACAGAATCGCGGAGGCTGCCTTATTAAAAAGGTGAGTTTTTCGCAGAAATTTGTCGAACGCAAGTCGACGGACGCGGCAAAGTTTTTTTTATTCTTCCATCGCGAAGTTGTAAACCAAGTTTTGCGACGCTGTACTCGGGCTTCCGTCATCTCGCCCCACGTACCTTTTCACCGAGTTTAACGCTGTTTTACATTGGACGGCCAAGTTTAGTCTTGATAAAGGCTTAGTAAAGCTCTTTAAAAGATTTCCAATCAACTTGGACTATAATTGGAAAGTCGTTTTCAATGCAGGAGTACCCTAAAATCGTGTTAACATCAAGAGTTTCGTTGAGAATAAGGAGTTTGAGTAAAGAAACTGTACTTTTTGTTCGATTTTTTTCGCGGTTGATTTGAATTAAATTAGATAATGTGATTTCAATTAAATTATAAGAAAGATCATAGATGACTTTTACCTATATAGAAGCTTAAATTATTAGACAAAAGAATAAGAGTTAAATTACAAGTATTGTATTCAATATTCTTGTGAATTTTCATTTTCCCTTTAAAATCTATCTCTTTTAAAAGCAAACATTAAAAATGCTGATCAGCTTAGTTCTAATTTTAAATGAATGAAAAAGTAACTGTACCCCCATCACCATACCGTTTGCTTTCCATCTCCAATTAAAGCAAAGAATCTACATTACAATATCCACCCCTTCCCCTCCCACCTCCCGGGATCCCATTGAAAACCGCCCCCTTCAAAATCGATCGTCTCGAAAAACAAGAAGACAAGAAAATTGGACGGCGAAGAAAGGCGACAGGCGGGAGAGGAACGGGCCGACGGGAACGGCAGGTGGGCAGGTTAAAGTGTCACTGCGCGCGGATAAGGGATCGATGAGGGTCCACAGGTGCCGCGTCGGCTTGGACTCATCCGCGCAAGCGCCCCTCTCCTCCCGCCCTCGCCCCCTCCGCGTGAACTCTGCTCGCCCCCGGAGCTCTTTCTCCAGGATAGTGAACGCAGAAACAGAGCCCGACGCGGCTGTTCCTTTTCTTTTTCTTCCTTTGCCTCCTACCTTCCTGGATGTAAAAGGGCCGGGGAGGAACTGGATCGATGCCGTTTACGCGAGTCGATATGCGTCAGAGCTGCGTGGGCGGTTAGGATGCAGTAGTGGCGGTCGCTAAGTTTTCGCGTGGAAAGGGGTGTAATGATCGAAATACCTCGCTGCAGAAAGCTGATATTGGCGGGGCGGTTTTGATAGTCGATATATTGACAATGGTGATCATTGCTCTAACGAGGCTCGATTTTCGGAGGCAGTAAGTGGGATGTTTGAAAAATTGGGAATTCAAAGGGAGGGAGTGGAAAATGATAGTTTGTACGATAACGGAGAATTTTTAGAATTTTTTACTTTACTGTAATTGCAAATTTTAGGAAAAATATTCTATTCAAATAAAAGGAGCTCTTTGTAAAACGTCGTTTTTTAAATCAAAAATATTCATTTTTAATTAGATTTAGTTCCTCACAAAATCTAATTAATTACTTTATTCTACGTTTAATTTAAGAATTTTTTATGAACATTTTTGAATAGATTTTGTAATAATAATCAAGTGAAAGAATATAATTATAAAAATTTCAGTTTTACTTTTTACATTGTACTTTGCGGGGGTAATCAAATACATTAATCTTCTTTATATTTTTTACGATTACCATTGCCTAATCTTTGCAGCTTCTAAAAATTACATTTTCAGCCATAACAAAAACTTTATAACTCTTTTTAGTACCGTGAATAAAAGTGAAGTACAACCCTTTTACTTTATTGCCACATTTTTTATAAGATAATTATCAAATACCATGCACTTACTTCCGAGAGTGCTAAAAAATTACCCTAAAAACATCATCAATCACTAAAAATCGAAAGCCCTCGTCCAAAATGAGCTCCCGCCGAATCGTCGCAATTGAACCAATTGAAATCTCCCATTTTTCCGGCGCCTCTCAGCCGACGCACAAAGAGCGCGAAGGTACACCGAGAGAGAGAGAGAGGAGTCAACGGTAATTGCGAGCGCTTCGCGGCTCTCGAGGCGCTCTCGCGGAGTAGGTAATTGACTCGCGGCCGCGCTAATTTCCAATTAAGAGGCCTCGTTATGTTCCCGGCCTCTTGCCGAGAAGCGGCGCCTACTTAAGGGCACCCCCGGACAATGCTTCTCTGAGCTGCCTTTGCAATTAAAATTTCTGATGCTTTCGGGCGTGAAGAAGGTTTTTTGTACGGCCGCGGCTGTTTTTTTTTTCCTTATTTTTTTGAGTATTTTTTAAGGAGTATTGCTTAGGAGAGGGTTTGGTCGAAATGACCCTTTCAGAAAGTTTCAGTTACGTAAACTGGAAGAATAGAAATGAAAAGGTTCGGTTTACGTAAAACAATGTTCGCCAACAGTGTAACTGCTTTCTTTTTATCTGAGTAACTTAAGCTGATATGTAATTGATTCTTGAGCTTTAAAAAACAGATGTTTCAACAAGTAATACAGCCACTTAACATTCTCTACACAAAAAGAACTCTACATGCCTTTGTTTTGTATATCTATATATATACATAAGTACAAAGGCGTATAAAGTTTTTTTGTGTAGAGTATCGTACTTTATCTTTTTCTTATTAGACTTTACTACCGAAGCAAAAACGCAGCCCAACATCAACAAGATCCTAACTCTATCGTTCGGCATTGTCTCATCGGAAATAGTAAAAGAATAATTACCCCAGTCAGTGAGCCTATTCAAGTTAATGCGAATAAAATGAGCCGCGAAGGTGCAATTTAAGCGGAATAAACGTGATGAAAACTAAACAATACGACAGGCTGCTCGTGCATTTATGCTAATGTAACGATTACTCAGTGGTAGTAGGATAGTAATTACGGAACTTGGTAAACGCGCAATTCCAGCGCATTTCAGTGCTTGAATTTAGTGCAATTATTCGGGAGCCGTGATTTGACTTTTTTGTTTGCTTTTACGACGAGATTTGCGTGCTTCAAAATTTGTTGGCCATATGCATCTTTTACAATGTGATAGTGTTTTTATGTATACGTCCACTTTCACTTCGAGTTGCCAATGTATTATTGCTATTTTAATTACAAAATAGAGTCTAAAATAGAAAGAAAAGAGAAACACTGTAGGAGGCTGGAGGAAGCCTAGGCGTTTCGTCTCAGGGTTGTCCACCAAGTCTCGTCAATGGGACTGACGTTGGACAATCCTTGCCCCAGACGCCATGAGTACCCTCTGAACCCGGATACGTATAGCGCGACAAAATCCGCGCTACTCTACCTAACGATCAATTGGGCGAACACCCAAAGGCGCCCAGGCTTATCCTACTCCCTAAGGCCTTCCTCCAAAAATGCTTACAATACTCAAATATTTTTATAATTATTTAAATTTAGGATTAACGATAATTCCGAGAGAAGCGGAAATACCGGAATAGCGTAACCGAAATCAGAATATAAATACATTAAATTCGAAATAAAATTTTAATACAACATTCGAAAGTCGCAATAATTTGAGAATAGGAAAATACCCAATAAAATGTGTTTCAAACACTAAAAAATTGAAATAAAGAAAAACGTATTTTTTCCCACGACCAATCATGTCCAATAATTTAAACAAACTAATAACAGGCGAAACCCGAAAATTTTGATCGTCCAATTAGTCAGCTCCGGCCCCCTCATATCGATCCCGCGATTAATCGCGGCTCGGCGCGCACATATCGTAAAAGCCCCGCGGGCGACTCACCGAATATGGTGCCGAAGGTGTCGCCGATGGCTCCGGAAACGGCGCCGTTTGCCAGGGCGTCGAGGCAGGCGCTGAGTGCGCAGGCGCAGGCGCTCGTACCTATCAGGTACTCCAGGATCATGTTCCAGCCGATGATGAACGCTATCAGCTCGCCCACCGTCACGTAGCTGTACATGTAAGCGCTGCCCGTCGTGTGAGGCACTCGGACTCCGAATTCGGCGTAACACGCCCCTGCATTGTCGAGGAAACGGCTGGTTTAGTGCGGCGTCGCGCTGCGTTTAGGGATATTGGTGCGGGGGTTTGTTGCATGCAGTTCGGGTGGCTGATTTATACGAGGATTGGATCGGGTCAACGAGTATTTTATTTTTTTGTTTTGGATAGTGAATGTAAAAGTAACTTGCGAGAAGATTTTTTTTAAGAATTTTTTTTTTGTAAATATAGAAATTTTAAAACTGATTTCATTTTGTGGGATTTTATGAAGTTTAAAAAAAAAAGCAGCTCTTGTATAGGTAAAAGAAAAAGTAAATATACTTTCAGAATTTTATGAGTAAGAAAAATACTCTTAAAATTTAAGTACGAAATTCTATGCTTAAAGTATTTTTACTGTATTTTCTGCAGTGTTGAAATTTCCTTCTAGAGATTCGAGAAAAAAAAATGAAGCCGGTATCGTAAAAAAGAAATCTCATTTAAAAATAATTAGTATCAACTTGAAAATGTCCATTATCTTTTTAGCTTATTATTATCAACAATATTATGTTATTTACCTTTTATTTTATTACTTATTTATCAGTCATAAACCAGCAATGACTCGTACATTTCAATTTCATTTCAACAATTTTCATCAAAATCACAAATCGGTAATAACTATAACATTACCCAAAAAGCAGGGTAAACCTTTCTATAAATTTATTACAAACCAATTTCGATAAACAACGTTTGACGTCGCGGCTTTTTCATGCCTGGGATCACTCAATAACAAAAGCTTACACATACCAGCTAAGCATGCAAACCAGGCAACAGACACGCCATGCACACATATTTTCGATAATCTGCTTTTCCAGGTACGGTGATAATATTTTTACGATCCGCAGACAGGAACGGCACGCACACACTCACACACGCAGTCGGTTAGGCGTCGAACGGTGCAATGACTCTTTTTTTTCGAGCGTTTTATCGCCGCCGCCGCTGCGCCGTGCGTACTTTCGAGTCGATAAAAAATTTACCCCGAGCTGTGCGCACACCTTTTTTTCCGCGTTTTTCCGCGAAACGCTTTTATGCGAGGAGCGTTTAAAATTGCTGTAAATCTCCCGGGGTATCCGAACTCGTTTTTTAAATTGCATTTAGCGAAAATTTTATGACTGTATTGTTACTAATTGATGAAGTAATTATTATTTTGTAGTACATTTGTAAATAAGTTTATAGATTTTGTTATAAATTACATCTTTAATAAAATAAAGAATCTTAATCATTACGCTTTTATAAAGGCGTTTAGTTTAATTTTTAACCAAGAATTCTCAAAAGTTTTAAAATTGCAAATTTTTTATTTTCGAACTACATTATAAAGGAGTACACGCCATGAAATTTTATGGAAAAATATTGGCGAAACGGGACTTTTGACGGCTCCATACGGAAATTTGTTCCTGGTATATTGCGCATTCGAGTAGTTTCAAATTGCCCTTGTAACGCTAAAAATAGAGCGCTACTTTGCTATTCTTATGCGTGAAACTTCGGGGATAAAAGAATTTTATTCCGCGTGCAAAAGTTCATTTCCTTTTTCCGCGCGTACCCGGTAACGACTTGAAAAGTAGCAAAGTTAAAAGCGACGACTTATATATTCTGCAAAACTTTTCTTTCCTTAATAATACGGCGTATTCGTATAAAAAACAAACCGATATCGCTGCCCGAGAATCTTGATAAAAAGCTTTCGAAATATGCGCGATCGTTGAAAAGGTTATAATTCGTGCATAGGAGGACGCGGCGTAGAGCGGTAATGAGGTCAAATTTATTTTTGTAGCGTTATGCGTTATATACGGAGTAAATATTCGGGTAAAAGCTGATGCATGCATATTCAAATCGGTTATCTACATACTATTCTAGCTGAGCTGCAACTTTTATTACTTAAAGATCAAATTATAAACTTTAATTTTATCCATTATATTAGATGTTGATTGCGGTTATGTGCAGTTATCGCATTAATTCTGTTTTAACTATATTTTTCAGAATATCTGGTTAAAGTTTTGCACATGGCTTGAAAACTGTTCCATAACTATTCCTAACTATGCTGAATAAATGTATTGTCCAATAATTTCGTAGATTTTGTATAAATAAAGTTTTAAATAAATAGGCAACGTATTCGGTTAAGTTAACTTTATTAGAAGTGCTCTAAAAACTAGGAGCCCGCGGAGCGTCCGTACATGAGGAGCGGTTAACACAAAGTTACTCGATAGAGTTCTGAAACTTATTACAAAATATCAAAGCGTTAGAGTCGATTATAAGTGTCGGTGCGCATCGCAATTAACGCGAAGGGTATAACTTGTAACTTCTATACACGCGACGTAAAGTATCACCAGATTCTTACAAAATTTGATGTCATTTTTTTCATAAAAGTTGTAGAGACTTTTTCAAGCTGGTTACACAATCTTTCAACCATACTTTACATCTATTTAGAAAGTTTGATATACAATCTATTTTAAAAAAAAGCTTCTAACAAAAAAGAGATTAAAATCCTAGAACACTAATTTGCAGTTCGCAATAAAGCCATTACTCATTTAATCTCGCGTCCATAAGAAAATTCCAGAAACCAACTCACCCGAAAAAATCGATGCAATGGCCGCGATGATGAAGGAGACGACGACGCCGGGCCCGGCGACGCTCCGCGCCACCATCCCCGCGACGAGATACATCCCCGTACCGACGCATGACCCCACACCAAGGGACGTCAGGTCCAGAGTCGTCAGGCACTTCTGCAATCGCAATCAGAGAAAGCCGCTATACGTTAGCTTCGTAAATCACTCGCCTCCCCCCCCCCTGCTATGTTTTCATCTTTCTTTCGACTGACAAATGTTTCCCAGCTCTTTATTGATTGTTGTCTGCGGGGAGAACCTCTCGCCGCTATTGATTTTTAAGGCCGATTCTATATGATTAAGGAAACCGCAGTTTTTCTGCTGAGTTGTGTGTGTTGAAGTTTAGTTAAAAGATGTATATGGAGCTTGAACATTTTTCTTTTTAATTATTTCAGATCTTTTGAACGTAATAAACTTGTACTAAATAATGAATAAGGTGTACTAATTGAAAGGGTTTAAAACAAAGAATGCGACCGTCGCCATTAATCCGTCTGTCGATGCTGCATAAAAAACGTTCCCATAAAAATCGAGCTCTTAAATCGCGAAGAATTTACAACCTATAAATTTTTCCCATAAATATTTCATTCTCTCCCGCGGCCAATGCGGAACTAATTTCCAATATTACTCTTAAAGCTGACACGATAAAGGAGAGACTTATTTATCTCCCGAGGACAAAACACAAGTGGGTGCAGTCCGCAGATGCAGTTGGAAGTTGCCGGCGTAATTAACTCGCGGGAAAGTTGAACTGCGAGCGGTGGTTCAATGAATCGCGTGCCGCCGCTGAATAAAGTCGTTCACGCTTCCACGCATCGCTGACCCGAACGCGCAAAGCTCCTTGTGTCTTTTCTCCTCCCCTAGAATCTTGTTATTCGTTCTTGGGAGAGCTAATTTCTTTAGTGAGATTAAGGGCTGGACCGGACTTCTGGTTGCGTTTTTTGTTCTGCGCCGAGGAACTACTTGTACTTTTTAATTTTCGAAGTATTCATTTATCTACAATATCATTGATTTATCTCGATTGAAAGTTTTTGAAAGCTAATAAGATTTTAATTTTATAAACGAGTAATTAAATGGAAGGTATTTATTAAAATACAATTGTAAAACAGAATATTGATTGATCAAAAAGCCGTATTAAGTTGCTTTTCATTAATTAAAGCGATAACTCCTTGGAAGAAGTAATTGCAACGATAAAATATTTATGTAAAAGTTTGAATCGCCTCGTCGCGTGCAATTAAGACTTTTCTACTTGTTTGAAAGCCACTTGCTTTCTTAGCTACTTAATTAAGTGCTCTCTAAAAATAAATTCGTCGCTGTTTGATCATTTAGATTCTATTAATATTTAAAATGATATCCTCAGTCTAATTAAACCTTCAAGTTTTTTAAACGTGGTTCTATTTTTGTTATAAAAAGAAACTATATATATATACTAAAATAAAATGTTTTTTGGACCAGATTTTTTAAATCAATTTAGATAATTTTCAAATGAATTTCAAATACCTAAAATGTGTTTAATATTCTGCGTACAATACCGTTTTTCTCTGTAAATGTACATAACGCATAAAAGATTTTGGAAAACAATAAAACAAAGTTGTTATTTTCGATTTCAAATTAAATAAACTACTTGTAATCTAAATTTCAATTGAAGCTACTTGTTGCACCTCGCGATTGTACTTAGGCTACCACGTGAATATAAATGAATTCTTGTAAATCGTTATTTATTCAAGCGCTTATATTATAAGGTGCGTTTAAGTGGAATTTAATGGGCAAGCTTACATTCGATCGATCGATTTATCGTAATAAGCAAACTGTTTAATTTAACGACATCATGCCCATGTTAAGCTTTCAATTAAACTATTAATCGTCTGACAGCTTATAAACTTATAAAGCTAATTATGCTAGCTTATAAACGTTATAGATAAGGTAATAAAATTTTGAATGATAATTTTATGAAATTCATTAATCTTTATTAAAAATCGTCTTACAAATCTTTCAAAAATTCCCTTTCTTCTACAAAGCTCGAATTCTTATAAAAAATTATTATTTACTTTATATATTCTTAACTAACCAAATCTTGATTCGTTTAATCAAACGTTGAAAAAGCAGATGTAGCATAAGTTTAATTAAAACACCCTCCTAATTAAACGGTCGCGGTTTACCGAAGAAGGGAAGCTTACCGAGAGCAGAAATACGTTTGAGAAAAGAAAGGCTCTCGGCAAAGATAACAGCGCATTCACGACTCGTCGACATCGTGGGAAAAGACGTAATCGAGTTTAAACGAGAGAGAGAGGCGTTAAATAACGAATAGAAATGTTCTATAGTTCTGGGACGCGTTTCATGTATAAATCCTGAGTATAGTTTTTACTTGAGTAATGAATATTGTACCGTCTCGCTTTGATATTTTTGCGGCGTTTTCGCGTTTAGAGAAACGTGTCTATCTAATATTTGCGGATAAAGTAAGTTTCAAGTTTCTACATAGATGAACATCACTTATTTCTAGTTTAATTCAAGAAAAGCAATTATTTTTCTTAACAAAATTAATTATAAGATGTATAATGCCAATGTTATTTTCAGATTGAATTTAATAAAACCACTTTTCGTGCCAAATTTCACCAAGAAATTATCAAGATTTCAAAAAAAGGAAACCCCAAATCGCCATCAAAAATCCCGTTTATAACTTGTTAACTTAATCCCCAAAAAGCAAACGCGTCTCTCTCTGTACTATTAACCTAAGGACAGCTCAGTAAACTTCGAAAATCCGCAAAAATCTCGCTACAAAGTCTCATTTCACACCAGCAAAGCCCATCTACACGCGAGCCACGTCAGATTGACGTCACGGGGCTCCGCGGCGGGGGAGAAACGCTGCTTTATAACACAGAGCTCAACGGGAACTTCGGGCAACTTCGATCGCAATGAAATATGCTCACAAGGGGGGATCCGCAAGCTGTCCTTTTCGGTTAAGGATGTATGTGAGCTTCGAGGAAAGTTTTGAAAGCAAGGTCACTCTTGTCAATTAAAGACGGTCCGAGATTTATATATGTCGAGATGGTGGAGAGGGGGGATTTAAGATAGGGGCTGCGAATTTTATGTCTGGTTGGTATTGACTATTTTCTTTTTTATGGCGAAGAAGAGTTGTATTACTGGTAATAAGTTTTGGAGAGGCATTTGTATTTGTAGTTATTTTTGTAGCAAAAATCGATAGTGGCTTGAGGAAAGCTTAAGCAGAATGATATATTTCTGGGAAATTTTCTTTGCATACAATTATAATTATTCAAATAGAGCTGAATTACTTCTGCGATAAGCTGATAAAAAATTAATCTAACAGAAGTAGAAAATAATTTAAGGGAACCTTCTAGTCATTTTCAGCGAGACGTACATTTGCGTCTACAAAAGTATATTAAATTTTGAACAGTTTGTAATGATGTAACTGGATTTAAATAGAAATTTCAAAGGAACTCTTTATACATATACTATATGAAACATTTATGTAACATTGAGATGTACGCAGCTGTTTCTAAAATAAATTTAAATTTAAATTTATTATGCTTACAGTGAAAAACGATTATCCTGCAGTCAAATATAATGCATTTTTAATAGTTAATAAACAAATTCCACAATATTCGAATAAATAAATTCTTCTTCTTTTTATAGAACTTTATTATTAATATAAATTCTTTTATCAATATCACTTCATCCCAAAGATTTTTCCTCAATATTCCTTTTTCTAAAAAATCGAAATCTGCCTTAAACCCGGAGATTCAGAAGGTAGATATAGGAGAGACATCTTTACCTGTAGTTTCTGTTTCGAGCTGGCCAATTCGGGGCCAGCTCTTGTTTGTTCGCCCTGAAGATTTTCAACATTCTTTGTACGTATGAACTTTCCAAACAGTTCCAGGCCTTTCTCTCTGTCCAATTTGAAATCCAGCTTCATGTTGCTGTAACAGAAAAAAAATTTTTCCCTTATTCTCTTTGTGAAAGTGAATCTTTATTTATGTTTCGAAATTTCGTACAAGTACATTTTCAGAATTGCCAAAAAGTATTAGTAATTCTACTGCAGTACAAAAAAGTTCTATAAATTAAAAAAAAAGTGTATTTTAAATGTTTTATCCTTTAATTATTTATAAATTAACCCTGTTGAAAGTTTTCACCATTATTCGAAATGGCTAAAAAAAATCTGAATATTCCAACAGAGAAATTACTCGTAATCTCGGGCATTAAATTTTTTTCCTAAACGTAACGAAATTTCCTCCATCCGCTACTAATAATTAACTCCTCCACTTCGTCGAAGAGCCGTAAAAAGACAAAAAAAAAAGGAACAATCCCCGCCCCGAAATTGCAATCCCCGTAATAAAATTCTCCTCGAGCTTCCTCGACGCGAGCGCGCGGCGACCTCATAAATCCCCGCGAGCTCCCTCGCAGTAGGCAGAGAGAGCGAACGCCGATTGTGCGCGCCTCGGCAGCGAGCACACGCGGTTTATTTCCGGCAATTAATTTCCGCGCCCGCGCGCTCCAGGAAATGATAGGCCGCGGAAGCGACTGGGAGGCGAATCCATCCGGCTGCAGACGCCCGGACAATGACGACCGGGCGAAATCGACGAACAATAGCTGCGATGTGGAGCTCCGCCGAGCGTCGAGCTCCGCGGAGTGGATGCGCGGTATTATGCGGAACGCTCCGCGATAAGTAAATGGGAGGGAAGGGTAGTTCTTGCGGATGAGGAGTGCTTTTGGAGGTGAGGTTTTTTTGGGATTTTGTGGGACAGGCATTTTGGGAAACTAACCGATGTTAGTGTATTTCGGCTTGAAATTAATTCTTAATTCCGTACTTCGCATAAATGTTCGTAAATAATAATCTTTTCTTAAGATAGCTTTTCCCCCCGTTGCAAACTTTGTTTTTTTTTTAGCGAAGGCATGAAAAGCCCTATTTTCGTGTCAGAAAGTTGTATAGAATATGGTCCTGCATTTCAAGTCGTGCACAGAAATCGTAAATCGTAGCTTGAAGCGGAGGAAAACGACGTTTTTCCCCGGTAAGCCCCGCTGGAAGCGGGAACAAGTCTTTTTTCCAAAAAATTTTCTCAAACACTGGAAATGCTCGATATTCTATGCTATACTTTCTAGCGTGAAATCAGGTCTATTTCACGCCCGAGTTGGGAAAAAGTACTTATATTCTGCCTAGGATCTTTTAAAAAACAATTTTTATTCGAAGTAGAACCATTAAATAACAATCCGTGGAAGCAAAGCGATTTTCAAAAGCAAAAAACTTCCAAAAATCAAACTTTCCCTAAAACGCGAATATACAATCCAGAAACACGAGTACTCAAGCGAATAAACGGAAACAAGAAGAAGTACGAGAGCGGCTAGTTAACAGAATACAAGAGAGCACAGCTATACCCGACGGAGCTTTCACTGAGCAACAACCTCTCTCGCAATTCCGCCGTCCCGCGGAATACACAGATCCGTCTAAACGCAAAAGCGCGCGGGAGAGAAAGGAGCGCGCGGCGTTTTTGCCGGAAATTAAAGCTGCTCTTCAAAAGGGACACGCTTTTTGCTGCCGCGCCTTTTTACCGGCGCCGTTAATGCCTCGCGAATTCTGACGAATCTTCCGCTTGTTGCTGGCCGGTACACTGTCCTGTCTGCTTTTTGCACGCGACGCGGAGAAAAGGAGGATTTTATAATTATGCCTTTCAGGAGGGTCAGTCGAGGATCTGTCCGTGATGGAACTGACGGATTTTATGTAAGTGGTCCGATGATTCGAGGAACGCATGATTAAATATTCTTTTTAGTAAAAGCGAAATAATTATTAAAGTTATTAACCGTTTGATAGGTGGGAAAGAAGAGCAAACTCTATAATGTCACGTTATGGTAACGATTTACATTTATATACAGTGAAAATGGAATTATAAATTTTATGCATTGGCATCATTCAAATAAACGGTACTCTGACGCCTCTATAACAGCAATGCTGAATTTACATAGATTTATAACTCGTCAAGTTGCAGATTTCATTTTAAATGACGTTTTCATTTTGCGAATGGTATTCATGAGGCACTGCTTAAACGACTCTCTTCACTGAACCAGAATTATCGTAATTTATTATGAATCTGCGCATATACATTCATGTTAATTTTTAACCGGGAAAGTCGTTGAAGAAAATGTTAGATTTGAAAAAGAGCACATTCTGGAGAAGACAACCATTTTGAAATATCAAGAAAAATGATAAGGATTCTTACTTTGCGGAAGAAATGTTTGAATTCAATGCAGATTTTTAACCGACTAGTAACGGAAATCCTTTGACATGAAACTCCAAAGAAGTCTCTCTGAATAAAATGTTTACAGGCGACATAAAATTACTGTAGAGCACACTTTTAATATTATGTCAAAAGGCTTAACTCTCTCAATACTCAATGCATTTATTTAAGAATTTAATGTAAGTGGTTTTTATCTTTTAATAAAAACCGAACGGAATTTTAAAACCAAAATTATTTTATACAGTTATGGTTACAATAATTATAAAATATTACCAGCAGAGATTTTTATCCATTTTTCGAATTTCAAATCCAACAACTTTTTTAAATCTTCAACGACCTATATTTTTCAAACTGGATTCAAGTTCTGCGCTTTAAAATTTTTATAGGATTCGGAGAAAAAGATAAATCTCTTTTTTTATAAAAAAAGTTTATTCATTTTGTAAAAGTATTTTATTAAAATCAAAATTAAGTTTCCATTAATTGTGCTGCAGTGAATTATATCTTTAAATTAATTTGCGGTAAAACAATTTAACAAGCGTAACTTATCGCGGAAGAAGCATAAAAGTTTATCGAAGAAAAATTCTTATACTTTTTCAGCTTAACAATTATACTATCTAAACTCAATTAAACGCAAATGTACTCGAAACAATGCGATTCTCGGATAAAGCGCCGACGCAACAGCAGCTTCGCCCAAACATGAACCCTCGCCACTTCAACGATCACGAAGCAAAAAACTAAAAGCAACGTCCCAAAACCAGCGTACAAAAGCGTCCTTTAACCAGCTTAGCTCGGCGGCAAAAATCGACAAAGGCTCGGCGGCGTATATCGAGCGGCGGCGGCCGCGGGGGGGCGGTAAACGGATAAAGTCCGCCGTGCCGGCGCATGCACTCGCGCGTAATTGCACGGCCGTGCGTTATCTGTGCCGGGGCATTAATGCCGGCTAAGCGCTCTCCGAGCAAAGACACATACGCCCTCTCCTTGGGAAATCCACCTGTTAAGGCTGCCGAGGAGCTTAGGAAAGAGAGATAGAGATAGAGAGAGAACCTTGATTAAAATCGCTTTGCTACTCGGAGGTTTAAGCGGCAGAATGTGCGGGAGTTCGGGGACGTTTGTGCTCAATGGTTCCTCGAGCTTTTTGGATTGAGATCGATTTAGGCGTGTTTTAGGTGAAAGGGTAGCTTTATTATATGTTTTTAATGTGCGGATGGTGAATGCTTTGATTTTCCTGGTTATTATAGAGGCGAATATTCAACTGCTTTACAACTTATGTTGATATTCCATATTATATTAATTAATGCGGTACGTCCATTTTGAGTGTATACTTCGTAAAGTTCAACTTCAAATACTTTATCAGTAAATACGGCTAATATAACTGCAGTAATAATGTATTAAAGTTTAAATTAATATAACTGCAATCATCAAACGAAAATATTACCACCCCAAAACTAAAACCATCCTTCAGCCACACATTTTCTTTCCCCGAACCAGCGAATTCAATTTCGCGCCCCAGAAATATCGTTTTTGCATACAAATGACTCATACTCGCGCTCCGCGGAACGACGGCGTAATACTTCATGATCCATCACTGTCAAAAAAAAAGGGCGCTTTTATAATTGGAACCCCGTTGAACTCTAAGCGGACAGAACGAATTAGCGAAGTACTTCTAGGGCGATTATATAAATAATAGAAATATTAACGTCCTTTTTACAAGCGGCCATTAAAATCCCCGAGCTCGTCTCCTTCTTCAACTCGGCGGACAAACGGCGAGCTCCCGCGAGTTATTACGGGCGAGTTCTCTACCGCCTCTCCGCCCGCGATTCCCCGAATGGAGAACTTTGCTCTTGAACTATTAGACCGCCTCGCGGCGGGCAGGTCGCTCGAAGCGGAGTGCTTTAGCTCTAATAAACGTATCGTGTTCGCGCCTGATAAATGCGAGCTTATGCAAATGAGTCGAGTGCAATTGATATAATTTAAGTTGAACTTGGGTAAATATAATTAATCAGGGGAATATAAACTATTTCTGAGATTTATGTATGGGTTCGGAGAATTTAGCGTTTCATTTAAATAAAAAAGCAATGTGTATGACGTGTGGATGTAGCTATACATTTTTCGTATTCGTATGAATCGTAGAATAAAATAAAGCTGTCTGAAAATTTTGAATATTAATTCTGTCGAAGTTGCAAGTCATTATTTAGTACAGCTCGAAGCGGCGATTTATCCTTAATTCAACGCGAAAACTTCAATGATCTGCATTTTTTCAAGCTCAATTTTTCATCACATTTATACACTTTTACTGCCACGCGTGCAATTGTAATGCCTCATAAAAAAAACATTTGACATACCTCGTGCTCGCATTTTTCATTATCAGATCGCAAGATATAATTCTAAACCCCTTTGAAAATCAAGCAGCTCCGTCATCATCAACGAAGAGACACGTGACGGAGTACTCCGCCACCCAATCGTCCAGCCACTCGTTCAAAAAGCCGAACGCAAACGAGCACGTACTCTCACCCGGCGATATTTAACGCTCTTTATACGAGCTCGCGAGCAGCGATGTGTACGTGCCGGACGGAACTCCGTAATGCCGCGGGCGGAATCGCGCGAGCGCCTCCGGCTGCCGGATTATTCAGAAGAGTTTTTTTGGAGAACTTCTTTTCGGGAGAGGGCTGATGGACAGGTTTGCGAGGAGGTGGATATTTTTGAGGCTTAGCGTGGATACTTTTCTGTTTGGGAGGAAGACGAGACGAGTTGAGTCTTGCTGCTTTGCAAATAAGGGGAGGTATTATAAGTATTTGCTAGTTTAGGGAATTGTTTGAATAGCGAGATTATGGAGTAAAGTTGAAATATTTCAATTTAACTAGTTCGTTATTCGAAAGTATGATAATGCTGAAGGAACTCGTAAAGAGGAATTTGTTTAATAATTCTATAATATTTATAAATTGTAAAGAATTTTGAAGACTTTGTAAATTCATTTATCTTTACTTTATTGGAATAAGGAATAAAAGGAACTAAAGTCTAGCAAAAAAAAAAACATTAAAAATTTACCTCCTATAACATATAAAGAATGTTACATAACGACCCAGAATTCCTTCCCCATAAAAATTTAAAGAATTTTTATTTTAGCATTCCTCTCACATCCAAATATGCAATAAATGATAGTTAAGACTCCCGAAGAATTTCCGATTCACCACCAAAAATACTCACCGTATATGAAAAACGCCAGAGGATCGTGCGTCAGACGCATTCTGTTTCCCGGGAAACAAGCCCGAGATAAATATTCAAATACACATATACTTCAAACAGTTTTCGAGCCTCGCTTTTTCCGCTTCATTATCCCCGCCATACTAATTAAGCGAGAGAGGCGCGAACGCCGCGGCTTTTTCTTCCGTCCAATTGACGACTCGAGAGAGCTTTGAAATCAAGTGGTTAACGTTGCGGAGCGAGCGCGACTGATTGTAATTTTATACGCGAGCCGTCCGCTGACCTGATTCCTTGAAAAATTTTCCACTTCTCCGCCGCCTCGGGGCCTTTTAAATATTGAGGAGGCAGTTAAAAGATGAAGCCCGCGGCTCTGATTTCAGGCGAGCCGGGGACGGATTTAAATCCCCCGGAAAAAAAGGGAGAGCCTGAATTATTTCGGTTGCGCGAAAGTCTAACCTTTATTTTTGGAAACAAGCGCTGAAATATTTAACGGTTTTACCGGCAAATGTACGTTAATTAAATGGCGGTGTTATCGCGGTTTAAACTTGACTTTTAGACGGAATAAAAGCTATCTCATCCGAATCAATCCTCGATAACAAGCTTCTCTCGAATAACTTTTTTTTGATTTTCAGATAAAGCAAACAAAACGTTGACCAATCCACGTCCAATTTGTTCCCCCGATAAATCGCCGTTCATTTGTATCGATTATCCGAGCGAGTGCTCCCGTCAATATTCAATTAAGAGCTTGAAAAAACTTAGAAACCCAATTGTATACGCGGACCGCTAAAAAAAAAAAAAAGGAAGGCGACTCGCAATGGGAACTCGATACAGGAAATGAGCCTGACCGGGGCGATTACGTCGTTATACGCGAAAACTGACGCAGAACTGCGATATTAGATTCTCGAACTTTCTACGGGGGACTCCTTCGAGGTACCGGAAGTTTTTTCTTTTTTTTTTCGAGTGTGCGAGGAGGAAGTCGGCGGGGAAAATGGGCGCAAGTTCGAGACAGTTGGATAAATTTAGACGCGTTGGGGGAAAGTTTATATTAGTTCGTTAGTTTTTTATGTGGAAATAAAGTTTTTTTGGGCTAGTTTTAGATTTAGGAAAATTGTTATATTTTTTATAGTTAGTTTTATTTATTTTTATGTTATTGATTTTTTTACGGTCGCAGAGATTCTATATTTACGACGTGCTGAAGCAGTTTTTTCTAATTTAAAAAATTTCGCAATCTTCAGCATTAGACTGTAAAACAATATTGTAGCTTATACTAAATCAATTGATTTTCCAGATTTTTAAATAAAATTGCCAATCATTCGCGCGAAAATTATTCCTATTCATCTAAACCAATTATTTATCTGAAAAGCTCGCTAACAAGTCCACTTCGCTCACCATCCGACCTCTCTCTCTCTCCTACAACGGATCAGCTCAAAAACAGTCGCGCGAAACGTCAATTCGCGCGGCGCAGTCAAATCACGCGGCCGAAATTGTCGACAATTCCAAAATCGCGCTCAAAATTCCGACCGCGCGACGGTAATTTCAAAACTTCGGACGGGATTTAAAGCGCGATAATCGCCGTCCGATTTTCTCGGCGCGCGGATTGTCGCCCCGGCCTGTTTATCGGTGGGAAACGTTCGAGGGGAAAAGTTCGAGGATGAGAGTGGAAAGCAAACGGATTAAGACTCCGACTGACGGGCAGTAATCGAATTATAAGTTCGAGGATGGCGCTGATTTTTGTCCGCCTTAGTTGATTAATTTTGTTTTCCTCGATTTCTGTACGAGTTCTTTCGCGGTCGCAGATTCTGCAATGATTTCAATCAAGTTATATAATCATGAATTAAAACTGCTTCAAAAACAAAAACCCTTGTCGTCGCCAGTGAACACTTTCGCACTCCAACCCGCTATATTCGTCACCCCGTCACATCCTTACTCTCCGACAAGTGGATAAAGCCCGATAAAAAAAAAAGTCAGGCGCGCCATCGATTCCAGCCGTCCTCGTTACCCTGAAAAATTAATTGACTCTAGCGGCGCCTCTACCACCGTCATACCGATGCGTGCAGCCAACTACGTATAAATACTAATTGAGTTCCTTTGTGGCGCAGGTCAGCAGCTCGCAACAGAAGAGGGAGGGGGGGGGGTAAGTCTCTGAGAGGTCGGTAGGGTTGCCAAGAGGGCTTTGTAAGCTTTACTTCCTGGACGACGCGTAATAAGATAAGAGAAACGGCGCGTTTGATGGGTAGAGTGATGGCTTTCACGAGTGGGTGTCGTTAGATTAATTAGTTTCAAGGGCGCGAATAGCCTTTTTAGGCAATTGTGTGAATTGTCTCTTGCAGGGTTCGTAATTCTCAGTAGCATTAAAATTCTCATTATTATTAATATCTGTAATAATTGAAGTTTTCCCTTCATTTATTTGAAAACTAAGAAAACTACAAGTAAACGCAGTAAAAACATTATGTGTCATCAGTTTCCAGAAAGTTTCCCTTCTCAAAATACCATCTTCGTGCCGCGGAAACTCGCAAAACTTCTATTTGCACTTTCCGCGCTAAAAGTATGACTCGGTACATTGGAGATTTCACGTCGGTGAAAAATCACCCGGAAAAGCTTTGTTAAAGCACGTCCTGTACACCGATTGGAATACGTCTAGAGCTCCGTCATGAAAATATTGACAAGTAAAGCTCGCTGGTGATCGTTGCACTTTCGCGTGTCGCGATCAGTTTATCGTGGGACATTCTATATCTGCGTGTCTAGAGATCCGAATATTAGAGATCCGAAGTCGATTATTGAATGGACTATTTTTTACGGACGATGTTTCTATTCGAAAAAAAGAATTTGCCTATTCTTCTGGAAAGCTAAAATTGTGCAGTAAAGTAAGATGTCAATTATTATGTGATAAAAAGGACAATTGTTCAAATAAGAAAATCATTTAAACTTTTAAGGCAGTATAAGAATTCTTAATTTACGAATAAAAATAATTTACGACGCAGTAACAGTAATAAATATTTGCTATTCTAACAGCAATATCAATATTTCACCTATTAAACTTGTTTTTTTTTTTTTTTTTTTAATAAAAGTAGATTTACGATTTTAATACAATGGAAGTCTCTTTTATACCTCAATAAAGATTAAAGTTATACGCATTACGCTAGAAACCATTCCACCCACTTCCCTTCCGCTTGCACGAAAAAGAAAACATAAATAAAAAGCTAAGTGAAATTTTCAAAATATTTCCCCGACAAACAATTTCCTTACTCGTTCCTTTTTTTTTTGCACCGCACTCCGGCGTTTTAATCGCAGCTCACGTCCAGCGTCGCGAGAAAGCTCGCCCGGAATTAGAAGCGAGTAGCCGCGCTGGAAAAAAATTCAACCGAGGCGAGCCCCGCGGAAAAAGCTGTCCGCCGGAGCCAATTTGAAAAGTGAGTTCAATTTTACGGCAAGGAAGTGCGGTCTTACAAGAGGCGTCTCTCAATGAAGAGCGTAAAAAGTACTCGGTAGTAAAATATGAGGTCCGCTACGTGTCCTTTTTACTCTTCCGTGCGGCGAAGCTCTCAATTTTTTTTTTTTTATTCTATTTGCGGTGGTTTTGAATGGGTGTTTCAGTCGTTCTCGAGTCCCTTTAATGAAGAAAACTACTTCCGTGTGAGAAGAAACGCTGCGCATTAAAATTTATCGTTTAGTTTTCTAAAAATTTTATTAATCCGATGGTTAAAGTTATAGATTTCTAGAGTGTCTCATATTTCATTTGATACTTCGAGACCGCCGGGATCCATTTGGCGAAGTACGAGAATAATTGGCTTTTCAGAACTCCATCTCTCAAAAATTATTATTATTGAATGTAAACGTAGGTTTGCTGCAGGTCTTACGAAATTACTTCCATTAAATTTTTTAATTTACTGCACTCCACCAATTAAATTAACTCCATCCATCGTTTACTTTTAAATTAACGATAAAATAGTCCACTAAAAAGAAACTTCCAGTCAATAATCAAATAAAACTCGACCACTTCTCTCTAATACACAGACACCAGCAGTACTTGAAAAGCACAAAAGATCCCCTAAAGCTCAAAAATAAAAAAAAAAACCCAAATCATCCATGCACGTTAACGACTGTCAATCGACGGTGCGCCTCGGCGCACTCCCACATTAACCTCCAAAGCAGCGGAGAGAACCTCGAAACCTCAAAGCTGCAAACTCGCGACAGCCGAAGACGCAGTCCTTCCTCCGCGCTACACAAAAGGCAGCAAACGCGATTAGGGTCAGGCTCGCGCAGACTTTGGCGGCCGGCCAGAATGCCTCTCGCTCTCCGAATAAATTCCGAGCCGCGCGCGCACTTATGCATAAAGCGGCCCCCCCGAAAATTCACTTCGCGGGAACACGCACGGAGAGAGAGAGAGAGAGAGAGGCTCGTTTGACGGTCGATCTTTCGCCGGCGGGTAAAGGGTCGCCGGGGCTTTTTGAGGTGTGCTCCGTCGAGGATTTACGAAGTGGCTCGTCTTGGGGGCGCATTTTTTTCGTTTGTTGGTAGGTAAAGGGGACGGTTGGTGAGTTGACATTTTTTCGGGCGGTTGCTCAGTTTTTACTTACTAATAACGTGGTTAATACCGACGTGATAAAAAATGAATAAATAACTAGATGGTGCTTTTAAAATAATGTTGACTTGTACGAAAATAAATTATATAAAAGATCCTTAAGATCTTTAATATATGAGGAAAAGCTTCTATTTTAATGAAGCGGTAAACGCGTAGACTGTGGCTGTTTTATTTTCCTTTCCGAATGTCTGACGAAATTTTGACTTTTCTACTTATTAGAAAACAGTCTTCTTACTCTTGGTATAAGTGAATCATTTTCGCTTTCAACAATTTTCAAATCTTCTTCATTCAACATAATTCTTCTTTCAACTCTAATTTTAATAAAATTTTTTCAATTTCAATACTAATAAGTTCGACGGCAAAGAAGAAAAAAACGTAAAAACACCTATTTTTTTATTCAATGAAATTTTTTGAATCTTCGAAAAGTTCCCTACGTTCATATTTCCATAAGCAAATATGTAAAAAGACACCGAGCCACAGGTTCTAGCACATTGAAAGCCGGGAAAATCGCTCAGATCGATACTAAAGTGCCTTCCCCCAACTGCTCCCTAATCCAATTCTCCCCCCGAAGAACAAAAAAGCATCGATCCCCGCGGCAAGACAAACATCCGTGCGTATATTTATTAAGCCCTTACTTTGCGTTTTCTCGCCCGAAGCTATACCGGACGACATCGATTTTTCCCCTCCCGAAAGAAAAAGAGCTTCCGCGGGTTGCATCGCGGGGCGCATCCGCGGTGGATTTCGCGCGACCCACATTTCTCCCGCGCTCTTGTTTTTAAATGTCTGAAAAATGCAAGCGCCGAACGCGCCTCTGAAACGGGAGGGGGGGAGGGGATTCCATTATCCTTTTATGACGGTCTGTACTTTTAATAAAACATTACTTGTCGGGAAAGGAATAAAGCCGGTTTATTAGCTACGCTTCGGGGATGGATCGAACGCTCGTTTCCGATATTTATTTAATGCGGTTTCTCTGCGCTGGCTTTTGTCAAGAATTCATTAATAAAACCATGTCGTAAATCTTAAAATGTATTTATAAACGTGGGAGTTTTATAGTGAGTCAGTTATAATATATCTTTATATTATATCTTGTTTACTTTATTTTTTATTAATAAATGCACGATAAACCGAAAAATACTTTAAATTGATTTTAGTAACGTAGCTTTTGCTACATTTTCTCGTACTATAAATAGTACGTTTTACCGGAATTCTTAACGAAGATTATATTGCGAATCATAATATCTCCAACAAAGCCCTCATTGTCTTCCAATTAATAATTTAAAAAAAAAAATTCATCTTCAGCAAAAGCGTCTGACCCAATTCACCATTTTCTCCTTAAAACTTCTCCACCTCCCTTTCCCAGTCCTCCGAAACCCGTCTTCTCGCAAAATCACGAAATTAACAAGATAATAATAATCCCTCGCGCCCCCCCCCCTAAATCCTCGTTTTTTTCCTCGATTAACCGACGAGCAAACGCGGCGTTCCGGCTAAATCGAGGCCGCGCGGCTTTGAAATTTCCCATTATCGGCGGCAAAGCTTTACGCTCCTTCGAGGACGCGCGGCTTTGACGAGAGCCGATGGGCTCTCCATCGTGAAACACCCCCCCGCACTTTTGTATTCTGCATGGCGGAGAATCGACGCGTTATTATGAAAGGCGCCGAGCGCTTTGTGGACGGGGATAAAGGGATTGTCCGAGTGCGCCGCGCTAATTGAACGACCGATTTTTTTTTTTGACTCCCGGGTGAAAGGATTGACGTTTTTGTCGGGTCGAAACTAAAGTTTTGTTTTGTCGGGAAATCTGAAACGTTGCTCTCTTTCGTTCTTTCGTGGTTTTTGTGTACGAAGAGTTTTTTCTGCTTTTTATTGTTGGAACGATCGATAACATCCTGAATTTTTTGAGAACGAAGAATTTTTTACGAGCTGTTGGAAAAAAGATTGTAACTTTAGACTTACGATAAAAATGATGAGTAATCACCAATTCAAGAGAGACAGGAAAACGTACGCAATATTATCATTATTAGCACTATCAATATACCTTCCAATATCTAAAAAAATGCTAACTTGCTGTACTAGTTTCAGAGGAAGATGACGTTCAGTCATAAAGGTGAAACTAACGATCATTCAATTCCTTCATTCCGCTGCAGTCGCCGGTGGAATACGAATTTCGCATTTTGGAAAAGCCGGAGTGTGCTTAGCCAAATGTTGTGCTGACCCAATTCACTCAGGATTACGCGGCTTGCATTACAAGTTCTTTATCGCCGGTTAAATCAGGACATTGTTTCACTCGTTGCTATGTAAATGACTATATACTTTTGTTCTCTAACCGCTGATTATTAGGGAGCCGTTAACGTAATATCGAGTTGAAATAGCGTTTGCTGCACTAAGGGCTTGCAAATTTTGTTGTTTACTTTTGACAAACGATTCTGGGAGAACTTTTTTGTTGACATTGTGCCGAGACAAATAACGGTTGTGGTCGCTATTGTGTGGTCCAGCTAATTATAGCTAGACTTTTATTGCTGACTTACGCACTGCATTTTTATCCATAATAGTATATATCTATGTAGTAAAGGATAAAGCTAATAATACAGTGCACGTCAGTGTACGGATTAATCGAAAAGACAATAAAAAGTGTTCACGTCATAAATAGAGGTTAAAGAAGAAAGAATATCAATGTTTCCTTTTTCATGCATCAAATGAAAGTCGTAATAAAATATATATTCAAATGCGTTTTAAATAATTGTATTTTAACAGAAGTGAGGAGAAGGAAATTCGCTTTGAAGATCTTTCTTTTAATTATTTCTAGAATGAAATTAATATTTGCTTTTAATTAATACACGTCACATATTCTACTATCACTGGCCAAGATATTATAAATTTCATGGTAAGCGGGAAACATCACATTTATCTGTACGCCCATCAGTAATCACATATCCGTATATTAAATTAAATTATATTACAATAGTAATTTGTCTCAAATTACCATATAAATATATTAAGTTACATTTACGAGGCACAACAAAGCCAATCTCAATTTCAATTCAATCAACCAGCCACAATTCCTATTAAAAAAAAAAAGTAGAAAAGCAAAATTCATTGAGAGCGCCATCAGAAATCGGCCTCATTTCCACGAGAACCGGAAAACTCGTTCTTCCATCTTCAGCCGTCTCCTGCAAACGGCTATTTATGCAAACGGAGAAAAGGATCGATGAGATGAAAAATGAAAATTGGCGCATTTGTTGTCGCGCGCAGGGAGCTTCTTCCTGGTATTGAAATGGAAGGTGAAGGGCTTCTCAATTACCGGCCGGAATGGTCTTTCTATGGGGGGAGGTAATTACGTTAGGGCTGCTCAGGGTTCGTGGTAATTGCACTACATGCACGCAGGCGGATGAATAAATCGTGTCATCGCCGTGGCGTCACCTTCATTAGCTTTTTTTTTTGTGAGATTGAAAATGTAATTACGTCTTTGCTGATGTGCAACATGACATAAACTTTTTTAAAATTCATTCTTATGCATGAATAATTGTGTAATGCAGATATCTTGCTACGTTACTTTTTTAAAAATTAATTATGTATATTTATTTTTTGCACAGTTATATCTTTATCTTTTATTTTATTCAGCTGTTTTATAATCGGACTTTCATTGACGATAATTAATTATACTTGTTTTATTACCTTGTTAAATTAATTATTCTGTAGTGCTTTTAAATTTATAATATAATAATCACTTGGTGATGGCAGTAATAACCTTTAGAATTTCTCAAAAAAAATTTAACTTAACAATTTATGGAAGATATTTTCTAAAATAAATAAGAATGATAAATTCTTCTATGATTGCAATTTATGATTTATATTAGTAACAAAACTAGTTTATGATCAATTTTAGAGTCATAAACTTATATATAAAATTTCTTATATTAAAATTTTTATTTGCTCAATTTTATTGTTACAATTACTTTTGCAATAAAACAAACAGCCCGTAAATTACAATTAAAAACGAAAACCGAAAGAACTTTTTTCTTCCCCTTAAAAATTTACGGATCCCTTAAACACCAGAAACCTTAAAATTCCCAAGGAAGAAGCATCAGAATTATAAATCAGCCATTAAAGGACGAACGATCTCATGTGGGCGAAAGAGAATCCATTCAAAATCGAGTTTAGCGAGGGGGAGGGGTGTCTTACTTTTCATTCCAAAAAAGGCGGCCGGTTTCCTTGACTACTGCATCGATTCTCGAATTTCATCCCCCCGTGACCGGAATATCTCTCGAGCCTCTCTCGTCTTGATATCGATATCCGACGCGTTGCAAAGTAAGATCTTCATTGTAACGAGCGCAGCTTGAAAATTTACGAGGCTAATCTCGTCTTTTAGGACCGGACATCGTAATTACGAGGGAGTTTTTCTGTTCGATTTCCCCGGGATTTTATGCCTGCTTTTCTTATACGGCTTTACGGCGTTTATTTGCTTTTATGGAGGATTATTCCTCTTTTTTTTTTCTTTTTAACTTTTCTGGAGTTTATAACGTATTTTAGCGACAGTAAGATTTTGATGTCGTGTAGTAAAAGCTTTAAAGGGATTGTATAGCATTTCTGTTTGCTTCTGAAAAATAAAAACGTTCCCTGAAAACTAAGTTCAGATATTTTTCAAATATTAACAAAAATAGTAAAAGTAAGTAAACATTAATTAATTATCTATAAAATTCGTTCATAAACTTGTATTTCATGTATTATATAATACTCAAGTATTATATATTATCTTTCTTGTTTGACGACTTGTCAGTTCCAGAAAGATTCCTTCCAGTAATAAACGAGGTATTCAACTCAGAAATCAGCGATATTCATCATAAACCAACCATAAGGAAGCCCTCTCTCACCCCAAAACTCTCCCTTTCCGGAAAAGATGAAAAATTGTCGTCAAACAATACTTTAACTGTTTCATTGAGCTCATTTGTCAAGAGTTAAAAAAATGTGAAAGTATTAAAAATGCTGGTTAATAATTGAATTTATATAGATTTTGATAAAAATTTTAGAGAATTTACGGTTTTATTTTTGAATGGATAATTTACTTTAGAAACTACAACAAAAGTTATTATTATCAGAGAAGCATAAAAGTTTCTCCAATACAATTATATCTATCATCTCATTTACTCTCCAGAACACAATATATACAACAGACAAACAACGCAAGAACCTTTTGTTTTCACGTCCTAATTCCCCGGCATAACTCACAAACGGCAAACGACGGATCCACACGCGGGAAGGCAAACGGACAAAGAAAAGCGCGTCCAGCCAAGCGCGCGCTCGAAAACTCGGGCTCGATTAATGAGATTAAATTTCGCGCGGCGCGAGAACTCGACGGCAATTAAAGCGAGGGAGCTGCCTTGCAAAAAGTCGGCACGCAATATAATCGAGCGAGCGGCGCAAAAAGCGACCTCCAATTTTCCCGCGTCGTCCTTTATCTCTTGAGCCCCTTCGGGGGCTTCGAGCGGCTCCGGCGGATGTTTGCGCAGCGCGGCCATTTTGAATTACAAATCGAGCGGCGTATTCCCGACAAAAAGCGGGGTAATTACTGTTTAGTTGCCGATGGCAGACGAGAGCTTTAAATAAACCCCCCGAGTTTTTTTAGGAGTCGCGGACGAGGTTTGCAGAGGAGTTTTTTGTTGATTCGATCAAACATGATTTTATGATAAGATGATAAATCTGAGGAATTTATAGAATGAAAATGTGAATTCGCTTGTTTTTATCCTTAAATCTTTACCAGGGTGTCTTTTTTAAGTTATATTCACTTACGATTACTTTTTAAAATACTTGCTGCCTACGTTCCGCTGATTCCATTTATCTAATATATCCGTTTTTAATAACTCCATTTGTCTTCTCAACAAACAAAACCGTCTCTGCGCCACTAAAAACCGCAGCTACCGCATTCACGTAGATTATTGACTCAACTCCCACCTTCCGCGAAGCATAAAGCGGAGTGCGCGGCGAGCACAAAGGAAAGCGAGAGAAACAAGATATACAAATTGAACGGCAAATGCCACGAAGAGGCGACCGGTTTCGTTCTTTTACGAGTCGCGCGCCGCGTCGAACAGCGTTCAAATATCGTCCGCACTCGACGAGCTGTAACTGCGGGCTTTATGTAGGTTATTAACGCGTCGAACGCTGAAATTTCGCCTTTCGCGAATAATAAAACGTTTTATCGCTTATTGAAAACTGATTTTATACGGCTCGTCGGGGGTGATTTATGATCGGGTATGGCAGTGTTATTTTGTTTTTTTGTTCGAGAAGTTTATCCGGTGGATGTAAATTTTAACGTGGGAAAAAGGAGATTTGTTACAGATCATCGGTGGCAAATTAAATGCAACAGCAAAATTCATATTGCTTAATGCTACGATAAGTTGCACCGTATATAGTAATATTTATTATTTTATATTCATTTAATTCCCCACGAATACCATTAAAATAGCTATAAGTTTCTTCGCCATACTAAATAAAACTTAGAATAATGAAATACAATTAATAAAGCTTCGAAATCTCCCAGTTAAGTCAAACCTAAACCGAAGCTTATGAACAATTCGCAAGGGGAGATTTTCGAGCCTCTCGTTCGACGACGCATTTGGCTTTTGCGCTTCCGGGTGGAAGCCGAGCGGCGGCGCGCTGTGAAATTTTAAGCGAGAGACGATCAGTCACCTGTTATCGAAGCCGTATTAACGAGCAAGCGTTCGAAACGTTTAATTACTAAATTAATTAATAATGCAGCAGGAAAACAGTGTTTGAATCAAAGCATAACAAATGTTAAATCGTGTACGTTCGATCAATTTATTGCACGTTCGACAAATTAAACTTTAAAATTTGGAGGTGTATTACTATTTTTAAGTACGTATAATAAATTAATAATAATATTTTAATAATAAAATATTTAATTATCAAAAATTACATATTTTGTAAATAAGTAAGTTAATTAACTAAATCTGGAAAATGCATGAAATAGAACAAGAGTATAAGCTTTAATTAACCCGTTTACGCAATTATTAACTAATATAGTAATAGGCGAGTCGACTTCAGAATTTTTAACAAGATAATTAAATCCACAGAATCCGCCACAACTCCGATGCTCATCCCTGCCCTTCAAAAAATATATGCGCTATAAAAAAAGTTACCCGCGCGACGACAAAAGAAAGTCGCGGCGGATTAAAGCCGCCGTTAACCGATGAAAATTTCGAGCATAAATCATTCCCAAAGCCTGGCGATATAACCGGGGGAGCGAACTGTGATTACGCGGCACGTAACGACACTTTTCGAGCGGAGATCCGTTCGGGGATTAAAGCGCGACGTGACTTTCCGCGAGGCTCTTGGAAATTCTATTATTTCAAGGCCTGACATCGTTTGACTTTTTAAGAGGTCTCGGGGGAGCTTTGTGGTCGCTGCACTTTGGGAAAGGTGTGGGTTGAAATTTTTAGGCGAGGAACTACAGCGTTCGACGAGGAGGTTTGGCTATTTTTGATGGATGAGTTTTTAGACTTTGCTGATCGATTGGAGGAGGTTTTTATAGAATTAGGGGGCGGATGATGATGAAGCTGCTTTGAACTATCTGGGGATTAACAAGCCTGTTGCGACTCTTTTATTTTTGTGCCGAGAAGAAGAAGAACGTTTATGAAACTGAAGAATTTTTGTCAATTTTTGCAGATTTTTAGATTTTGTAAACATTTATTCCAGGCGAAACGATGTTGAAATAATAACTTAAAAAGGTTTATTTTTTTCTTACACCAGAAGGCTTTAAAAATAAAAAGTCCGATTGAAAACTAGCTAAAGTTCTGAAAAGTTGTCTAAGTCAACGTATCTTTCCGAATTTCTCTTTTCCTTCTACAATAAAATTTTAAACACGCTTTTAAAAGTTTCCTCCGATCAACTAAATTTCACGTTTTAAACAATTACAAGATGAAATGGTAAACAAATTATACACTGAAAATTTCATTCAACATTCATTACACCCTCGTAAAGCTTCAACTCCTCGCTATTTGCACTTACCACTGAATAATTGAATAAGCTCGAGAAAAAAAATAGCCTCGCCTTATCGCCTCCTCTCGATTTACATACTCCAGGGCTCTTTATAAATCCCACTCATACCACAACAATTACCATAAGAGCATAAAATTATCCCCCCTTCCTCCCACCTGCAAAAAGCAGGTCAGCCCGCTCCCTGCAGGTTAACTTCACCCCCCTCATCCCATCTCATCAGCGCACGCAGCCAGGATAATTAGGATAATAGCGGCTCATTAACGAGTCGTACAGGAAGAAGTCTCGGCGGGTAAATATAATTCGGGGGGTGTGCAAGAGTGCGCGCATTCGATAAAGGCTGGTATATCGACTCTCGAGGCCGCCTCTGCCCGTGCGCGTTCAACGGGCGCAACAGGCGGCCTTTCGCCCCCGACTCTGGAATTTCGCGCCGCGGTTTCCAGTGGCCTCCGATATCCCCACCCCCGCTGCGATTGATAAGATTATGAGGGCCGTAAGTGACCTACCGCCGACTCTGGAGTGCCTCTGGAGAGCGATCGAAGGGCCGCGAGCGCGGTTTTTCATGGCGATCGAGTCGGGGAAACTCGGCTGGTTTGTGGGTTTTGAACAAGTTTTTTTTCGAGGAGATATTTTCGAGCGGTTCATCAGCGGAAGTCGAGTTTTTGAGAAGGTGCGAGTGATTAACGCTTGGATTTCAATCGGTTACTGGGTACTTGTTGAAGAGAGTTTGATTGCAATGCTTGCTACGGATACTTGAAAGAGTTTTAAAATCTCTTCGCGTGTAAATAAAAAGTTTTACCTCGTTTACATCGCAAAAGAGCATAATTTCATTTTTTCAAAAATCTTTTTTTCGCGTCATCACTTTATAGTGCTTTGGTACAAATACAAAGAGACTAAGAGTTTAGTAATATCTAGAGAATTTACGTGCTTAAATTTTTATTAGAGGTTTCGAGAATATTTATTAAAGTTTTGCATATTTATGAAAGGAAATGAGTTAATACACACAAGAGAATCATTTTTTAACTTTTAAAGAAGAGAGGAGTAAATTTATGTTGAATTTTTGAAACTTTATTTTACAACTCTATTAAACGTAGTCACAACGGAACTTTTCAAACAGTTTTTTTGAATTGTGAAATTAATGAGACAGAAAAATTTTTGTAATTTTATTCAAAACCATACATCACTTGTATGAAAAAGTAGGCTTTTAAGTTTTTTTACAAAAGTTTTCTACATTTACAAAAATCTTTTAAACTCAAAAATCTTTTTCAATAAAAGTATACTTGACACATTTGATGAATTTTGTAAAACTTAGCTTAAGCTTCACTAATTTAGTTAATCTTATTGAATGGATAAACGTTAGACAAAGAAATAAAACGCAACGAGAATACTGTTTAATTAAAATTGAATTGCACGAACCTTTAAACTTATTTAACCATTAAAGAGTTAATCTATTTCTTATTCAACCACCGCAAGTGAAAGTCAAGAATTTAATTAAGTTTTTTCAAAGCTCGTCTAACGTTCAGAAGTTCTGCAACACCGTACAAATCCCAGCTTCGAACCTGCAGTTTAAAGCGACTTCTCGCGTAACGCCGCATTTCCCTACAATTCGAGACCCAAAGAATCAAAGCCCCTTCGCATCTAATGATACGCTTTCGCTCGTGACACTTTTAAAACAAAGCCCTCTCGCTCCATCCCAGATCCGACTGCCTCTCTCTCTCTCTCTCTCGCCCGGCGTATTTTCAATTTTCGTCGTTCCATTTATTTCTTCGATTCGGCGGCCGCGAAGTTCACAACATCGAGGTCAGCAGCGGCAGCAGCAGCAGCTGGGCTCTCGCGTGTGTGCAAACCGCAGCGCAGGCTATATATCGCGCGCGGAACCGGGTCAGCTGCCGCCGCCGCCGCCGCCGCAGTCGAATTTAATCGCCCGTTGATTTTTCCGAAGCCCCGCGGGATTTTTAGCGGATGCTATAAATGTACACCGGCTATTCTGGATAAAGCTTCATTGATTTGTACGTTATTTCCGGAGGTTATCTTCGGGTATTTAGTGCCCGGGACTCCCGACAACGGCTCTCGGCTTATCTGGAAGGAAACAGACTGGGGAAGCGTCGAGAGAGGGGTTTAACTTATAGGTTTCATGCTTGAATAAATTGATTTTAAGTCGTGTTTCGAGGGGATTTAAGACTCGAGTGAGCGAATTTCAGTTTCGAGGGAAACATTTTTTTACGCGCAAGCAAAATTGTTATCTGAAAAATCAAAATACGGTACGCGATGGTTTAGAATGTAAAATACGAAGATTGCAGAGTTAACAATGGGGGGGATTCGAACTATAGTTCTATTTGTGCTTTCATCAACAACATGCTCATTTTGTTACTTGTTATGAATTGAACCATTGCGAATATCGAAAAGTTTATCAGAGCAGAGATTCAAATCCAAATGAGGTATTCTGAGGTTGAAGTCGAAAAAAAAATTCCAAGATCTTTTACTTTTGCACAAGTAAGGATTAGAATCATATGCGAATGTCTTTTAGTACAGTAAATCCACAATCTTTATCCGTCATTATTTGATCAAACCCGGGTTTCTTCAATATTTTGACAGAATAATTAAGGTAAATTTCACATGTAAAGGGATAATGAATAGATTGTAACAAGAAATTGTATAATTTCATTGTACATTTAGTAAACATTCATTGATTTACAATTCGACTACAGAAATAAGAGCGAATTTGATGATGTTAAAAGTTTAATACTCCAGCTAATTGGAGCAAAAACGCCGTAACCTACTAGTTAATTTGCGGAAATGTAATCAAATAAATTTTGATACGTTAATGTCTTCACTTTTTCAACGTCGATTAACGCTAAATGGATTCGTGCCAAAAGTTTTGAAACGCTGACAGGATGTTTGAAGCAAAAAAAAAAAAAAAAACAGTTGTTTCGAAAGAACAAAAAGAATTTTCAGTTTCTACTATCGACAAATAAAATATTGACTTACAGCTATCAGAAAAGCTGTTCGTGGCATAAATCCAAATATTTAATACACCAAATATTTAATCAATCAATATCTTTTGAGCGCATCAAAAGTAAAATAAACAGCTAAATATTTCAATATTTAAATTATAAAATAAACGATCAACTGTGAAATAACACGAAATTATTCAGTCAGAAATACACGTTATAAAGGCAAATAATTTTTAAAAACTATTCAATACGCCGAATTCAAATCGTCCCAAGCTCCCCCCACATTCGCATATCTTGAAAAAAAACTCAGCCGATCCTGTCCGTTATGAATTCCGCTCGGTCAAGCCAGGGGGGATGCCTTCGATCCCCGGGGCTATTTCGCAATCGGCGTCGAGCGTTTGTCTTTCCCGACTCGCCCCGCGTTTGTCGGCCGTCCCGAAAAATCGATACCGCCTCCCAGCTGTTTGGACGGCAGATCCGAGCAGGACGCGCGCGCTGTTTGCTTTCTTTCGCCGAGAGCCGGGGACACGTCTTGTTTTAGCGCGATGTTAGTTTAAAAGTAATTTTCTTCGGCTCGGTCGGTGGAAGGAGGAAGAGTTCTTGTTGGACGAGTTGCGATATGTTTTAGCTTTTGGGTTGCGGTAAAAATAAAGGTTTGAGAAGGAAAAGATAAAGGAAAAATATTCAAGTTTGTGAAATTTCACGTGGGTTTTGAAAGCGATAATAGAATAAATAATGGAATAGCGTAACGCGAATTCACTCCCAATAGAATACCTACCGCCAGGCGGCTACCGGTAACCCGTATGCAAACTAGCAGTAAGAGTATATTTATACCGAGCGCTACCAGAAAACAGAGGCAATCTCACTTCGATACCCGCTCGAAGTAAGTATCGCAGCTCTAGGTTGTACTTCCAGACTGCATAACTCGTTTAAGCCTATGTCGTCTTATCAGGTGCTTCTATGGACGATATAACCCGAAATCCTGAACTCCAGATCCGACATTTGTTCCTGACCAGTATCGCAGCTTCAGGTGCTCCTAGGCTGCATTCCTCGATTAAACTATATCACCCTACAAGGGCTCCTGTGGCTCTCCATGGCCCCGCTGCAGACCATGTCCTCACTGAGGCATCTGACGACCGTGACAGCGCTGCCGCAGCCTCCCCGCCAAGACAAGAAAACCCGGCTCGACGATCCACCCATGGTCGACCTATGTCCTCCGGCAACCGCCGGGCAGGTGTCGCAGATCCATTCCGGACCAGCCGTAGCAGCCGCAGATCATCAGCCACGTTACCGAGAGGCCACGGTGGACGGTCACGTTCTGCGCCTGCAGATCGGAGTCGGACGCTACCGGGTCTGGGTAGATGGCCACAAATACGCGCTGCGGTTGAACCATCGCGACGGTCAGATCCGCACCTGGCATCACGTCGTCAAGGTAAATTTTCGATCAATATACACCCCGTTTCCGATAAACTAGAAATCTAATAGATCAAGCCATCCGGCAGCAGGCCCTCGGCGACGCACCGGCCGCCAGCGAATAGGTCGCCGTCGAACCATCTGTCGCCACCCCGGAACCGTGTACGCGCACCGGACCGGCTGCCGCAGCAGATCAGCAGCCAGCCCCCGATTCGCGGCGTTACCGAGAGGCCATGGTGGACGGTCACCTTCTGTGTCTGCCGATCGGGAGTATACGCTACCGGGTCTGGGCCGGTGGCCGTAAATATGCGCTGCGGTTGAACCCCGATGGTCAGATCCGCAAATGTCATCGCGTCGTCAAGGTAGGAGATTGTCTGTCGATTCGCCGCATTTCTGATGAACCGAAATCCAATGTACTAAGCCGACATGTATGCGTATCTATATGAGTAATTAATTTTGTATGTACAGGAAGAAGCATAGCAGCTACGCCGCTTTGGGAGAAACCACCTCCCCTCGCCATTTATTGCTATTTTGTATCGTTGGGCTGTGAGCCATTTTGGGTCTTCAATAAACGGCACTTAAAACAAGTTTAACTGCTTGCGTCGACCACAGTCTTAACCCGTACAGAATCCGTTTCCTTCTCAGTCTTAATAAATTTACCCTAGTTGAGCTACGCCGATCCGGAGGAAGAGGAAAACTTCACAATAGTAATGAAGTGCTATTGTTCGAAATGAGATAGGTTTTACGATTTTAGACCTCATAACAAACTACTTTAAATGAGAAAAGGAATAAAGAAGTAAGTGTCAAAAGTAACGAGAATCGCGAAAAATCGTGAGATGAGAATGATAAAATCAGAAAATTTCTATAGTAATACTAAGCAATAAATATGTTTTCTATCTAAATTACTAGATTTCTAGTTTAAAATGCAATGCGATAAAAGCCTGATAAAAATTTAATTAAAATTAAAACTTCGTACTGCAGGCAGGTTTACTTTAACTAAGAAATTCAATCCCGGCAAAAGACAACCATCTCCTATCAAAAATCTAAAAATTCAATTTGGCAGTACCATCGCAGATGGCCAGCTGCCAGCGAGAGAAAAAGAAAAGCAAGAAGACGAGCTGTGTCGGACGGATTACCCCGCCAAAGCCCGCGGCTCAAGTAATTTAAGCACTTTTCTCGTTAGGCCAAACAATCAATAATGCAGCGACGACAAAGCCAGGCGCCTCCGTATTTCGAGGCCGCCTTCGTTCACACGCATCTAACCCTGAATCAACCCCCCTTCCCCCCCGCCGACCAATCGATTTTCCGGGTATTGTCGGCTGGTAAATCGTGTTAAAAAGTACTCGCCCAGAATACGGAAAGCCGATGCACTTTATTGCGCCGGGCCTTGTTTACTACCTTCCTACTGATTGCTACCTCCGACGAATTCGCTTCCACGAGATAACGGAACGGCTTTGTGAATGGCTCGGTGTTGAGATAAGGCGTCCGGGAGCTTCCTTTGTTTTTTTTTTTTTTTTTTGAAAAGTGGAGGCTTGGAGACGGATGATTTTGTAAATTGGAAAGAAGGGCGGTGAGAGGAGATAAGTTTGAAAAATGTGGATGTGTGTACGGAGAAGTATTTTGCGCGTGTTACAAGCTGAAGTAGTTAAAAGACAAGACAAAAGTGTGATTGATCATTGCTTTACAAAAAAAAATGTGCTCCTGCAGAAAAATTAGCAATTTTTTTTAGCACAAATTGATATTTTTTATCAGTAACGTATTGTTTTACAGGCTGCGCTAAAATGAAGATCACACTTTTCACACGATTAATCATAGCAGCAATTTAAAAGATTTTTTGTATAGAATCTACATATTTTACAGTAGCAAAAACCGGTTATAAAATACAATATTATTTTCTCATTTATAACTTAAATATCTTCATAATGATTTTAAAGAAAAATATTTAAATAAGACTTCTTCCTGACTTCGTAAATAAAGAGCTACGTCAGAACAGAATCTCTCTTGGCGCGGAATTCCACTTCTTCCATCATCATATTTACACGGTATTCATTACTCCTTTCTCACTCCTATTTGCACAGTCTTTTAGTAGAAACGCGCTATTTTGATGTGCCGTTGCTTTCTATCTTGGACGTAATAAAGCGAGATAGCAGGATTTAATAAGACTTTTCTAGGCGGGAATCGTTAACTTGTATTCCATCTCATATCCATAGCAATATACGGCCGCCGTGAAATTTTAATACGCAATTTTGCTTTATGAATGAATATAATCTTACGCGGGAATTACTTTTCCTCGGAGTCGCAATTATTTTCAATAAAACAGTGCTTTTAGTTCAGCGATGCCACGTTAATTACTGTATAATATTCGACGTATGAAAATAGATTTTTTAAAGACAAATATTGTTCGATAATTTGGTTTCTCGCACATTTGTTTAGTTAAAAATTAATTTTCTCTTCAAACATAGATACAAGTATTTTAATATATGAAATAGATTAAAGGTGTGTTAAAAATAGATCGCGACTTAATCAAGATAAACTCTATAAAAATCCTTCAATGAACGTTTTAACCTATATCGATTATCGGTTATCGACTTCACTCTAATAACGCTTACAAACATTCTCCCAATCCGCAGTGCCCGCCATTAAACATAAAGCACAACTCCCGTCGCCTCGAATTATTACGTCTACATTTCCGACGACTAATTCAAATATACGGAAGCTATACATCCCTCTCGCTAATGCAGAACGTTCATCCAACTTAATTACAAGCTCCAGTCGGTCCTCAGGCGATTCTGCTCGGTTCTTGAAAAAAGAAAATGGGACCTTGAAAATTTTGGAGTGTGCCCGTTTTCCGCATCGCCGAGCCTCAATGCTGAAATCACTCGCGCGTTTTGCGCGCTTAGGAGCGGCGCTGCCTCTTATTTTTATCTCCAAGGCTATTTTAAGGTATAAAAATCTCTGCGTGTCGTTTTGCGATCTATTTTGGTTTCTTTTTTTTTTTTTTTTTTTTTATAAAACGAGAATTTTCGAGGGCTTTTTCATGTGGCAGATGAGTTTTATGAATAAAGAAGAGGCTTCGCGTTGATGAAATTGTAGAAAGTTTTTGTTGCATTTAGTTTGGCTTGTCAGTCTTTAAACCCTTGCATTATAATGTAAAATACGATACAAATTTTCAAATATATTCATGACTTTGTATCGGACAATAATGAAAAGTTCAAATATGCAGAATGAAAGTTCGTTGAGTCAAAAATGTATACTTTAAAAGAGTTAAAATGCAAAAGAATCTTTAGTATTGAAGTTTTGTAAATTTGATTTAAAAGGAAATTAGAATCAATAAAATTTCAGTTATCAAAATACGTTTTCAGAACTAAGAATTAATGAAAAAAAGCTTTTCTTATCTTTCGCGCAAGTGTCTAATAGATTTCGATTGTGAGCATCGTTTATGCAGACAAACTACAGGATGAAGTTTCTTAAAAAGTATAATAACACCCTACACACTGCAAACCATATCTCTATCACGTCTTCCAAAAAAAAAAATCATTCTATATAACATCTACAATTTCCATTTTATCATTCCTCAAAATCAAATTAAACATCTAGTTGCACAACTCCACTCCCAAAAATCCCAACCGCAGCAGGCAGCAATGGCAGCCCTACAGCGCAACACGTGAACCGAGCTCCCTCCCTACCCCCCGAAAAAAAGCGGCTCTCCTATGCAAAACGACAGGGCAGGATTAGATCTCTCTCTCCCCGGCGTTTGCGCGGAAGCTCCGGAAGGGAGGGGTAACAAAGCCGAGGCGCTCGCTCTTTTTCGTCGCCGTCTCAATGCACAGCCGCTCTGCATTCAGAAAATCTGGATCAAGCCGCGCTTATCGTCGCTCGAGGGCTCTGCCCAATTGACGCGGGAGCTCTCTTTCTCCGAATTTGGCAGCTCTGCTCTTTTTCTCGTCCGGGAGAATGGGCCGAGGAACGTGCTCGTCTTCTGCATACGTAAATATTAGTGCTGGGCTGGAGTGGGTGTGTGTCGCCTTTGTGGGAGGCTTCGGTTGGGCACGAGTGTTTTGACGCCTTTGAGAGGGTAAGGATGTTTTTGAGATGGAAATGCGTTGATTGCGGGTTTTTCACTTTCGGGTGAAAGAAAAATTCACGGTAAAATGTACAAATAAATTTACTTCTCCTCTGCAATAAATTCAGAATAAACGAGTTTGAAAACAATTACTAGAACTTTGACGTTTCATTTTCACATAAACAAGTGTAATAGAGTAGAGTTAGTCGTCAGGATCAAATGTGGAATCTCGAAAGAAGGATATACCGGAGAACACGAAATTTACGTTGAATACATATTTTGCTCGCTTCCTAAATTATGGAAAACACGTGCGTACTTCCCTCAGAGAACGTGGAATAGTCTACGCGAGATTTCTGCTTTACGAATCTCTGAATCCACGAACAATTTTCAAAACTGGGAAAAAGTTCCGAATTTCACTTAAACAATGTCATATTTTATAAATAAAAAGACCGTCAGTTGCTCTATTGTTAAATTTTCGAAAATGCATAGCCGCGTCGCATTATAATCCGTCAAATTTTGATGTCGAGACGAAAAACTGCATTAAAACTAACAGTGCCCGCGTTAAAAGGCAATCTCATTTTCGCCAGTCATCCGAGGATCATATATTTTTATAACGCCGCTCTAAAGAAAAGCGAAATTCACCCTCCATTTGATGTAATTAATCTTGTATGAATAGTGCGTTTTATTAGAGTAATATATAATTTGACGACACAGTGGTGTATTCAATATTATAGTGCTGCTAATAAATGCCAACGATATACGTGAGAATACTTCTTATGTATAAGTATATATATATAAGTCCAATATTTGACAAAGATAGTCGCTTTAATGTTTCAATCAATTTTTTGCGTCACATAATTTTTACAGCTAATTTTTAATACGATGATTTATTATTCTATGTTTAATTAAGTGGAGTTAGGTATTCTAGTTTTGTGTCTCTAATAAATTTTACTACAATACCTTTATTAGCGGACTCGTGCATATCGAATAACCAATAAATGACAAACATTAGTAATTTACTATACCAGCAATAATTTTATCCCAATATCAATCAATATTCGCGTAATTTTCAACAGTAAATCCTATTTCGCAAAATTTATTATTATTTTATTCCCCTATAAAACCCACAGTTTCAGACAACTAATAGCGCTATTTTCACATTTTGAAATGCAATAATTAATAGTAAAACAAGCTCTGTAAAAATAATAGTAATTGACAAGATAACGAAAAAACATTAGCGCGTGAATCCTAAACCAGTCATATACCATCTCGCGACACCGCTTTAAAAACACCCTGCACCTGCCGGCAAAGCCCGTCGATCCCATGGCAAAAAAAAGCACGGCAGTTCGGAAACAAGCCAGCCGAAGTAGCAGCAGCAGCAGTATCAACAGCCGGCTTACTTTCCAAAGCTCTCCGGAATCGATTGTTGATCTTCGCCGGCAGCGCGGCGGGACCCGATATTTTCCCTATTCTTCCGGTGTGCTCTCGATGCACAATGGCCCTCCCCCCCCCTCGACGTCGTTCCTCCCCCTTCGTCGACTCGCACTATTTTAAAGAGCCCGCGACGTGAATTACGAGCCCTGTATATATACGCACAAAGGCGCGACGCTCTGCTCTCGAGTGCCGGGGAAACTTGCGAGGGTAGAAAAAAAGAGCGACCTGAACTTTGGAAATGATTAAAAAACTTTTCCTGCCGAGAGAGCGGAGAGTTTGAGTTTGCCCCGCGCTCTTGTTCTTTTTCTCCCCGTTGACGCTGTTTTGTTGCCCCCCTCTCGGCTTTTTGTTGCTTCGGAGGTAAGGAATTAAAGAAGAGGAAGGACGCCGTTGGCTTTGTTCCTGGCCTTTTTCTCGACCGGAAAGAGCGTCGGGGATATATGCGGCAATTTACGCTAAGAGATAACTGCTGCCATTGGTGTGGGAGATTTCCTGGATGAGGATGTCGATTTTATCAAGCTACCTGTTTCAAAATAACCGGATTAACGTTCTGTTGTCGTGTAGAATAATAAAGGATAACTCGCGGCACCGAAGTGGATTAAAATATATTCCTGCGACACGATTTCAGGAAGCATTTTATCTATTATTCAAGCCTTATTATTTATTCTTATTCATTATTTATCTAATATATTATTCAAGCCTTCAACAATTAATCATTTATTAAAACGAGTTTGACGCGCGCACAAAGAGGAACCAAATGAAGTGCGATGTTAATCGAAATCTATAATTTATGGAAAACGCGAGTTATTCATCCAGCGGACTACAATCTACAACCGAGTCACCATTCGTCAAATTTTAATTGATCCCCTCAGACTCCCAGTAACGACGTCCTTCCCGGAATAATCAATTCGCCTCGATAACATTAACATCCTGTCCGCTTCCTGCAAATCTGAATCCTTCCAACGTAAAAAAACCTTAGACGCTTCGCCGCTTATCCGCGGACTGCGCTGTTTTACATCGCGTCGAAATTCTCCGCGCCCGATTTAATTAGGGCTTTGAGAAAAAAAAAGGAAGCGTTGCGCGTCGCGCGCGAGAGACTTTTTTTTTCGCCGCGAGTCTTCTCCGAATCAATACAGTCGCACACGCGAGACCGTCGCAAATTGATTCCGCGATTCATTCGCAAATTTTTCCGAGAACGAGCGCGCGCGGTGCGTACGGGAGTGCGCGCTGTTTGCGCTTGTTTTTAATGTAGGTTGTGGTTTTGTTCGAAAGCTCTCCTGTTTTATGCGAGAGAGCGGACGAGGGAGGAAAGTAGCGCGACGTGCGCGGAAGTCGCGGAATTGTTTTATGAATTTAGAGCCGTAGCTTCGGTTTCTAAAAGAAGCTTCAACGCTCGCGGCGATCTCTGTTTTGTAAAAAAAAAGTTAATACCTTTAGACGCGCGGATATATTAATAAGCAATGTAGATTGTACTTTGTGTTACTGATAAGAGGGTAAAAATTCAAATGGGAAAGTTGAAGTAAGAGAAAAACAATTTTCAGTAGTTGCTGAAAACGTGATTCAGCCACTTGCTTTCAGAAGAATATTTTTCATGGCTCGACACGAAATACCTGAAAGAGGTAACGTTTTCTATTCCTTTGAAAATTAGTCTTTCCGCACTCGTACACACGGAATTCAAGGAGTACTTTCCAAAAATAGCGTATTTCAACGTCATATCTTTAAAAAACTCTTTTAACGCGGCGTTTTTTTTTTGTAACAGGGAAACGGTGCACATTTATCGATCACCCCGAGTCCTTTGACTTAGAAAAAATAGTGCAAAACATTATATTTCCCTTCCCCCTTCCTCTCCGCCGCTTTCGCAGTTCAACTTCACCCCCTCTCGTCGTCCTTTTGCTTTTCTTTTCCACTTTCCCAAACACCCCGTTCTACGATCCCAGAGAGTTCCCTCTCAAAAAAGCCCCTCTAAAATCCACCTTACCCCGGTCGGTCCTAAAAAAGCAGGCCCCTTTCATTGCCCCTCCGACAAAGACAAGACAATCGAGAAAAAAAGACAATCGAGCTCACTCACCCTCGTCAGTTCACCGTCGCTCTTTAGAAAACTCTCTCTGCTTTCTCTCTCTCTCTCTCCCTTCCTCTTCGTTCTCTCTCTCTCTTTTACGGATAATTGTCAGCGGCGCAGGACCGCATGAGCTCCTCCACAGGTGCACTGCTGCTGGCGAGGCTGATCGCTGCTTCGGATCGGTGGCTAAAAATCGAGCCGTTGCACTCTCTCTCTCTCTCTCTCTCGCTCTCACGGCGACTAGCGCGCGCTCGCTCCGGGTCGCATCGCGCACTTTCACTCCCCCGCTTCGGATCTCGTACTCTGGCTCGACGAGCGGCGGGCTGCAGCAGGACGAGGCCGAGCTGCTGCTGCTGCTGCTGCCTGCCTGCGCCGACAGCTGTGCGTGGGGGGTGGAGAAGCCGGCTCGTGCGCAGGCGCGCGGGGGGGAGGGCTCAGAGCCGGAGCTACCCACCAGGATTCCATGGGGTGCCGCGGCGAGGGAGAACGATCTCGCGAGATATTGGCGTGGGCGAAGTTTCGGAACGCTGGCGATTTTTATGAATGGCACTTTTTTTCGGTTTTTTTTTTTATGGTAAATGCAGGGGCTTAAGAATTGGTTCGGGAGAATGGAAGAAACTTAATTCGTTTGTTAATTGATTCGGAGTAATTTATGATTGAAGACTAAGACATTTTAATGTAATGTATAGTACAGTAAAACATTAAATTAAGTCTTGGTAGTTTTTTTCTTTTTTATATGTATAAAGTATTAAAATCTAAAATAACTTTATTAAAAGATTTATATTACTATTACATAAAGCAGGTGCTCTGAATTATGTAAAACAGACAGTTCAAGTTCAAAATTGTGAACAAAAAAGTACTTTATTTTCTTATTAATATATTTACATAAATATTTATAGCATCGAAAATGTGACGCAAGCTATATACTATCATTATTTTTAATTATTTATTATTGCGTGTATATAGTTTTTCTTATAATTTTATTTTCAGAAAGGCATTTTTCATTTATTAACTTATAAATTTGAATCGTAAAGAAAAAAAGATTCTCTGAAATTCAAGCGTGAGCACTTTAAACTAATACGAAAAATACGTGAAGCTATAATATATACCTCGTTTGATCAATAATCATTGATCAGTTAAGTAATGAAATCGACGTTGCTGCCTAGTACATTAGATAGTAGCACACATCCTACCTTTAAGAGCTATTCAATGAAAAAAACGTAATGAAAGAAATCCCCACAAACACCATTAAGTAGAGTATCCAAAGTCTTTAGACTGCCATACATTGCTAAACATAGTAGAGACATGCCGCTCTTCCTGAAACAGTCATGCAAACTAAAACAAAGTTGTTATCTTACATAGTTGTAAAGCGGAAAATGTGTACCGTCTGACTAAAACAGGTCCATTCCACTAGTTTAACATTACACTTGTATTCTCTGGCTGAAAAAATTAATTCGTTATTCTATTTTCGTAACTCGTTTCTCGAAAATAATCTTACTACTTTAATCGATATAAATATTATTTTTAAAATTAAAACTTGAAAGATATTTTTATCATACCGCGTTAGAGGTACATTTTAGTTCGATCCGCTGATCTACTTGTTCAGTACTACATTCTAAATGTCACCTATAATTTTACTCTTCTCTTTCACTTCATCTCAAGATTAAAAATCGGTCTTCGCGAAGTTAAGCTAAAATTCGAGATGCGAGCCCTTTAAAAATAGTTCGAAGCTCAAAGTAGATTGCTTCCGCGCGTTCCCGCCATTTCCTCGGATCTGGATCAGGTTTTGGTTCAATTTCGACCTTCCCGAATTCGATCAGGAGATAACGCCGTCGAAGAATTGATCGATACTCTAAAGAATTCAAAGCGATTGCGAAATTTCTCCCCCTCCCCCCCTCCCCCCTGCCGCTCTCCTCTCCGTTCTTTTCTCTAGCCCTCGGCTTCCTCTCGATTTAGCTGACCCTTTTATTTATACTCGGCCGCGTGGCTAACTCCTATTTGCTACATGTTGCAAGAGAAATTTTCTTGCCCGAGAGATGGACGATATTACGCGAAGATTGATATCCCCGCTTCGGCGGGTCGTAAATAGAAATAAATGGCAGGGGCTTTGAAGGAGAGACGAAGGAATTTTTTTTAGAGGCGCGACATTTGCTGGGGCAATTAGGCGGGGTAATGTTTGACTTCGAGTTTTCAAAGTTCTTGAGAGGAGGTATTTTATACTTCGTTTCTTTTAGAGTGGCAGTAAAATTAATGCCCTTCTTGAAAAAGTTTCTAGATGTGGGAGGATTGTAGTAATGATTTCAAATCGTTTTACTCGCTTTCGTAATTGATTATGTTAAAACCATTATTCAAACGTAAATTAATAGAAAAGACGTTTAAAAAATATCCTCAGTTATTTATTAATTAAAACAGTATGTTTTTATTCCTATGGGAAAAAATATTTCACAAGAAAAACGCTTTAGTTTTCAAAATTTTCGACTGATATTTATTTTACGAATGATGTAGCAACACAAAATTGATTTAAAAACTACTGTATTTAAACGATGTTCTTGCTTGAAAATTTAAAAAAAAAAATAGTAACGTAAACTGAAATTTTAACTGTATCCATACTCTCAAGCTTTTTATAAATGATAAATTAGAAAAAGCTGTGCGCTTAACCATACATTGCCACCGCGGTCATGCCACTCAATCATTTTTTTAATCTCTCCGTAGTCATCACTTTATCAAGACTTACAAGCTCATATTAGTCACTGCTAATTAATTTCAAAAAATATCCTCGCCACATTCAACGATTTTCCTCCTCATATTTTCAAAAACCTCCTTCACTTAGCTTATTAAAGCGTGTAAATCTCGAGTTTAATCTAAAATAAACGAAATACATGGAGGCTTATACTCAATTTCATTTGGCGACCGAAAACTCAGCTGTAACGTATACGTGTTTCCGCAACAGCTGTCACACTTTCGAATCCAATCTAAGCAACCGCCGTAGTAAAATAACAGAAGCGTAAAAGTTGGACAAGATGGGAGAGAGCAGCGACTCGAAGTAGTAATTTCCGAGTTGCGCCAGACGAATCTTAAAGACACTCGAATGCATTTGCGTAACTTTTCACTCGATTAATTAAATTCAACGCGCTTCTCTTTAATTGAGAATTAAAACATTATCCCCCTTTTATACCGAGAAATTATGTACTCCAGTTTGTATAAAAGCTTTTAATTATTGAAGGTTTTTTTGTAATATCAGAAAAAAGTATTCTTGACCTAAAAAAAGAAAGTAGTTCGACGTAAAAATTCTATTAAATCAATATGCCGGTATTTAATACGTCATGCAAAATGAATGGATATTAAAAAATCGAACGTAATTTTTCTGACTATAATTTCTACTTTATATTATTTTATAGCAAATTTGATAATGTCCTTTCTATCAGAACATTTTTTTTACGTAATTCAATAAAACATAAAAAAGTTAATTAAATTGCTTCTTGATAATCAGACTACGTGACGTCTACTTCTGCGAGTAAAATAAATTAAATGTTGAATTTACAATTATGCATTGCTTCAAAACTATTTTTTTATATATAAATAATATATTTACATTTATTTACGAATGGGTGTAGATGAAGTTATTTTATTTTATAATAGCTTTGCTGCAACAAACGAATCCTCTTTTCTGGAAAAAAGGAAAAAGACATTAAAGGAGAAAAATGACTACAATATTCAATACCGAGTAGAAAAGCATCCATAAGTCTTCCCCTACATTTCCACTCGATTCGAGGTAATAAATACACATTTGTCCACATAAAACCCGTCTTTTAATAGAGACAAGCATATCCATAAACCAGAAATTCAATAGCCAGTAGAAAAAGCTCCAATAAGTCAGCCGCGTAATCCTCTCCGAGCGGCGAAAATTAACATTTCCGCCCCGGCGGAAAGTAGTCCCCGAAAAAAAAAAAAATAGGCCCGGGCGCACATCCATTCATCCCTCCCAGCTTCGGCGAGTACGGCCCTGGCGGCGGAGCGGCGGGACCTCCCTCTGCCTATTGACGTGCACTTGGCCGCGCGCACGCCCACTGCTCTGACACCTCGTTACGTCAGCGCCGCGAGCGGGGAACGAGACACCGGCCGGTGTGTGCGAGCCCTCGGCCCTCAGCTGTTCGCCGTAGCCGCCGCCGCCACACCGCCTGCAGCCTTTTTCTCGTCCGCGCTGTGCTTATGTACTCGCACCGCGATCATTTCCGCTGGTCGCCCACGCTGCGGGGGTGTTGCGGAGCGGCGTTTATGGGCACTTAATCTTTTGACGAGCGCGAAATTTTTTTGCGAATTCGCGTCGAGTGGCGAGGTTTAATTTTTTCAGAATACGGTGGTAGCTGCTAGCGGTTGGTCATTTTTGCTGGTTCATTGTTTTGTAAAAGATTATTTTAGTCTAGATGAGCAAGTAAATAATTATTTCAATCCAATGTTTTAACAAAAAAGGTTGTAAAAAGAATTAAAATCTTTTTAAGGGATTTAAGATTAAATTATCGTCGCTTAACTATTCTAGTTACCTAAAAGATTTTTATTAAAAGTAAATAACGTAAGTTTCAGGTTATGCAAAAATGTATTTAATTATTAACGTGAAATAAATTGAAAAAAAATAAATAAAATGAAATAAAACACTTTTTGTAAATTAAAATACTTTTTATAAAAATTTTAAATTTTATTTTTAAATTCAAACTCTGAATTTTACTATGAAGGGTTAAAGCCGTTTCTTTTTTATCGACGGTTGGTAATCAGCTGATTTCTGTATTATTTTTAACTTTCGAATTATTCTAGATTCGATGAGTAGAATGCAAAAACGATATATAATAAGAAAACTAGTTTAATGTATTAAAATGTTGTCAAAATTAAAAAAACCGAAACCGGTTTATGCTTTTGTCTTCAGTTTTTTTAATGAAAGTGAAAATCCACATGACGACATTCACGAAGAACTTTTTCCTGAACATACAGATTCAAGTGGATTTACGAGGTTAAAACAATTATTTTTACCTTAGTAAGTATATTCACTTTTTATACAAAAATCAAGAAATCCTACAGTTTACTAATATAATTGTATTTTCAACATTTAATTTATAGCCATGATAATAAATATCATCCAGCATTAACTACAATATTCAATGTCAGTATGACAAGCTTTATTATTGGAGGAATTTATGGAGGGATTACTAGATCAAGAGAAACTTTTATAAATTTTTTAGAAAAAAATGAAGCTACCCAGTTTCGGAATCAGTTTGAAGCTAAAAGACAATTGTCAGACAAAATGTTTCTTAGTTTTTCAAAAGGAGTAATATCTCAAGGAAGCAGAATAAGTTTTTTCTGTACATCTTGCATGTAATTTTTTAATATTTCCCTATTATATACAATTTATGTTTATAATCTTTGAACTATAAAATGTTTTTTTACAGAATTGTATATACACTTCTAACATTTTATCGAAACAAAGACTCAGTTTGGCATTACGCTGCAGGAGCATCATGTGCTGGAGCTTTATATAAATTTCCTCTTGGACCTAAAGGCATGATTTCAGGTGCATTTTTTGGAGGATTCTTCGGTTGCCTTTACGGAGGTTGGAAGCATTTAATGTTATATGTAACAAAACTGACAGAAGAGGATATTAGAAATTACAAATTTGGAAGCAGTACCAGTAGAGAAGAGTAAGTATCATTTTTAAAGATAGTATTTTTTAATAAATATCAAATTTAAATATTTTTTTTAATTTTCAGAGTTGTAACTAAAGTAAAGAAAAACATGACTATGACAAAGGAGAAAGATGAAATGGATGCACTGTTAACCAGTGTAAAATAAAAATAAAAACTTGAAGTTCAAGTTCTACATGAATTTCATTTTTTCATTTATTTGTATGATAAAGAATATTTGTAAATATTAGAGCATAATTTAATGTTGTTATAAAATAATAAATAAGAAATTACTTCTTATTCATAAACAGTCCATGTTTATTCATTTCTTATTGTATATTCATCTTTGTTTAAAAATAAATACTGGTGATGTAACTCAATGATTTAGTGCACTTTAACAGTGCATTTTTTTAAATTATGCACATATTTTTTCATGTATTTTAAGAACTAATCGCACATAAATCCAATTTATTATAATAATAATAAATAATTAAGATTCACAGTTACAAAATAGGCCTGATTTTTATCGAACTATATAAATTTCTTAAAAAATATAATATTAAAATTCTCTTTTTAAATTGATTGCAAAGATTGTTAAAAGTTCCAAACATTTAAATATTTAATTTACACGCGACTAAAGAACGTGATAATAATCACAAGTTATAATTAAAGTAAAAATTTGTAACTGAGCAACAGCCCTCAACCCTGATTGTTTTGCAATAAATCCCATTCTTTTTTTATTTACATAAAATTATAAGTCTTCCTTCAAGAGTTTATTCTAAATTTCCCTCACTTTCTTGAACTTTTGTTATACGCTTGCCACCCCTGTTTGGTGGACCTTTCGGCTTGGCAAATTTTGGTCGGTACAAATTCACTTTTGGATGCAGCTCATCTTGTAGAAAAGCCTCTGTCAGTTCCTTTCCATCATCTATTTCAAGCTATGTAAAAAAGAAAATTCAAATTCTAAGTTTCTATCTTGAATTAACATTTTAACTTATAAGAATTTTTGGACGAGTACTTCAGGCCTATTTTGTAACTATCTTTCTTAACATTCTGTTACATACCATGTTAGAAGTCTTGTCTTCAAAAGCCAAACATTCACAGCATATTGAGGTTGGAAAAAGAAACAATAACTCAAAAAAAAACTAAGTTCCAATATATTTCATGGCATAGCATTTATTATATTTCTGATACATAAAGTATCATTGGCAAGATATACAATCAATTCTTAATTCTTAGTACTTCCTTGACTGTTGGAACCCTATAACTATCAAGAAAACTTTGTTCACCTTATTACAAATAAACAATGGCATTTTTAAATATACATATCAAAACATTACTACAGAATAGGCCTGGAGCAAACGTCACTCTCTTAAAAAAAATTATAGAGCCCCAGGCAAGATTATGCTGAATAATTATGAAATTTCGACGCTAAAGATCAGTTTTGAAAATTTGTTAACAGAAATTTTGAACTTAACTTTATTATGCATCGGTCTGTGCGTTACGGTAATAATTGGAAGTTTGCTGCAGTTAAAATAGAACCTACTAATGGATTCGAAACTTTGAGTATATAAAAAGCTAGCATTAAAAAAATACAGATCACACAAAATAGAGAATGCCTCTTTAATTTCACATCCTTTATATGGCTACCTTTAGGTCTTTCCATCTACTTTAAACTTTTCTTGAAGAAACATGAATGAGTTAGCAAGTCAAGTAAAATATTAGTAGTTTATTAATAATATTCAAATTTAATTAGTAATTTACAACTGAATTAGCTTTGAGAATTACATTAACTTTGACACTCATTCCTATTTCTAATTTACACAAGTGGAATGTTAGTAAGCTTTTTGTAAGTTTATACATCAAGTAAAGCAAAATTAATTGTTTATTGAAGTTTAAAGTAAATGGAATTCACTGGAATCAGTCTTAAACATTACGATTTTCCACTGTCATATATCATTTTTCTTATTAGCACTGGGAACAATATACATATATATATATTTTTTTATATGCTTGAATAACATTTTTGTGATTATCACTTAAAGAAACACTGTCTTAAAAGAATGGAAGCATTGATTGATTGATTTCAAATTTAGTTACCTCTTTGGAATAACGTTTTACATTTAAATATTTTTTTTACTTTTGATTTTCAAACAATTTTGAGAAAAGAAGGCTTTTATTTCAATATCTATAGTATCATAGGAATGTTTATATAAAACAATAGAAACTGTTAATGAATAAATAATTTTCCTAAGAAATAAAAAATAAAACCTTGTTTTTTATTAATGGAACGATAAAAAAAAACGAAAAATATAAAAATAATACTTTGAGTATTTAGGCAGTTATTAAAAACTTTTTTAGAAAACAAATGAATTTTAAATTAATATTAAAAGTAGATAAATATGTTTGTAACACTAACGAAAGAAAACCTAATTACAAAATCGCGATTTTTGTGATCGGCAACTTGTATAATTTAATTTTCCGAAACATCCAAAATACAATTTCTATACCATTGATATTATTATTTACTCGCTAAAATAAATATTGAGATTCATATTCTAATGCGAAGTTGTGTTTAAATAAATAATAAAAAGAATATTAAAAAAATTTCGAAAATACCCTCTTTCCTAAAAATCGTTTTTATAAAAATAAAATTAATAAAAATTGACATCGTATTGTAACTTTCCTTTAAAATGTATTTGCAAATTGGGCACATCAGAGAGTAAACTAACTTTCAGAAATTATTGACGTTATCAGTATCTATCTACTTTCATTCATATTTGTAACTATTTCTTAATAGAATATATAAAGAATTTAGGCAAGTACAGATTACAATACTTCAAGCATTTGAGATATACTCCTAATTTTCTTTCCATTTTAATCTCTCATCACATAAATGGCATTTTACCGAAGCTACTAATAAATCATTGACTATTCCTTAAAAGAACAATTGCTTCTAATCTTAATTATTAAACACTGTTCAAAGATAATTAAGACTAGACTTAAAACAAACAAATCAATATTGAATAAATAAAACACTTTTTAAACGAAATCATGTTTGAACTTGCAAAACACGAACCCTAAGATTAAAAGAAAATTGGTCTTTTAAGAAACAGCTGACCTTTTTTCTAAACATTTCTAAATTAATTCCTACATATATCATTGTCCGATGTCGTGCTCGATTCCAATCCTTTTTACGACGGAAGTACAGACACGTACAACTTATACAGGTAAGTATATCACGCATTTTCAAGACTAGGAACTAATCGGAGAGGCAGTGCATTCGATTATCGTTTGCGTTTTCAGCAAATGTAGAGTTTTGCTTCGGACGAAGAATTTTGTACGTATTATGCAATAGCACTGACTTTTGACCACACGAAATATTAGTAAAAGTTAAACCACAATAGGAAACGATATACAATCACGTTTTGTTGAAGAAACTAGGACTAAAACAAGTTGTGCGGAGGTCTTGAAATCGAGACGAGTCGGACGACTTGGGCCGAGACGAAGACTTACAGATCTCACAACAAAATAAAACTATCATCTCTATCGACACGTAGGATCTCATAATAATATCACCGTTAAATTGTTCAAGTATTCTTTGAAATTGTTCTTAAAAATAATTCTTTCCTTGTGCTTTGTTTCCTTTTCTCTAAATATCGCTACAGAGATTTATGGCCCGAAAAGTGACTATGGAAAATTTAGAAAAATACATTAGGTCTTCTTTTCCTCTGTCATTACATTAAATCACTTTAGTCGACTAATCCTATGATCTCGGGAATTTAGCAATTCAGAAAAATATATATGAGAAAATTCGCGTTATATCACAAGTTTAAAATCCGAAGTTCTGGACGACATTTCTCTTCTGCTTTTCTATTCGAGAACTGTTTAATCTCTTCTCTCTTGGGAGAGGAGGCGCGCTTTTTTGAGAAAGAACGAGTTCTAGGCCTGTTAACTAATAATGCAGGATCGTTTCGGCTTGGATTTCTTTTGGATTATTGTGTTCGGCGGGGCACAAGGTGTCGACGGAGTTGCCGGCGTCGATGCACCCGTATCTTTTTTCACCGGTGGGTCTTCCAGCATGTCTGCCAACTCTTCACCGCTATTCACTTCCAACTACGATAGCACGCAGAATGATAAAGGAGAATTTTTTGTAATTTTTGCTTCTTTTTTTGTTTGAGGCACATCATAGTTAACAAAGCAAACTTCTCTTTAAAAAACTTCTAACTACATCTAATTTTTAAATGCACAATTAGGATAAGATCATTGAAAATCAATTTTTTTTTAAATTAACTTTTATATCTATTTAAAAAAATTAAATTAATTTTAACTTCAAAATTGATTTTTAAGATTTTTTAAATGGAAATCCAGCTCATGCATTTTTTCCCATTCACGATGCAGTTTTATTTAATATAAGACGTAAAAATAAAGCAATAAATACGGTTCTATTTTAAAAGGACGACAAAACCCATAATTTTGCCCAAAGAATTTAAATTAAAGTTCTTTTCTTTTTGTAAATTTGAAACTAATAAGCTTCAAATTAAAATCCTTTACCTAAATTGTAAAATTTATTGTCATTTTTTAAGATAGCACCTTTTTTGATACAAATAATTGTAATTAAAACATTAAATATAGAAATAATTTAAAATCACTCACCTTCTTTGCTATATTTACTCCTAAAGATTGAATTGTTTCCAGAAGGGGAGCCTTACATGACGAATACAACATTCTTTCTTTAATAGTACAACTGTATCCAGGCATACTGTATATGAAAACTGTCAAGTAAAAATTTAAATTACTTTATATTAATAGATTCATTTCATAATTTATATATCTATATATACATTTTAATGACATGAATTTGGTACTATAAAAATCACAGACTATTTAACTAGATTCATGACCTAAATAAATTAAAGTAGCTTAATCTTACCTATACATTCCAAGTAATCTCCTTCGTGAGTGTGCTTAAAATTATACAAATGATATCTAGCAGCATCTGCAGGTACTTTAGTTGGTAATTTATCTAATGAGACCTCACAAGCCATAACTAAATGAATTTTTTCTTCTTCTATATCAATCCTCAATTGCACATATTCATGAATACCTTTTCCCAAATCTGTTATTGCCTCCTTAGCTTCATCAGTTATAGGAAAAGCTACACCACTCAAAGTCTGATGTCTCGTCTCAATGTTGTACTCAGTATGAACAGTTGTTTTTTTCAGTTCTGCTAATTCTTCCTCGGCAGTAGTTAATGGAGCTGGAGCTGCATCATTCTTCTTGTGTCTATGATACCCTTCTAAGCTAATATCCTCTGGAACAGTTCCATGAAGCTCTTCTTTAATAGATGCAGTTCCAAATTCTTGTTTTAAGGTTGCTTTTGTAGAGGCATAGAGCATTTTTTGTCTAACTGGGGCAGTGTCTGGTGACCAAGATATCAGAAGCCAATCATATCCAGAATCAGGTGATTTAGTATCCATTCGGTAAAGGATGTAAGCTGGCTGATTTTCCTCTATCAGAGGCTTTATCATTTTATCATAGTCATTTTGCCATTTTCCCACAGGTTTGGATGAAGCAGATGGAGCAAGTTCCTCTATAAATTATTAAAGACAATTACAGATCTTTCAAGATAAGATAACACTAAACTTAACAGTATAAAATTATAACTAAGATAAGATTTTAGGTTATTTTACGTTTAAATTTATTCTAATATTTATTTCTATAAATTATTTTTTGAGGCTATACCTATTAAGAACATATTCTCTCAAAATCAAAGTTTATAAAGTGAATCCATATGTAAATTTAACATTGGCTTCTATTCTACTATAAACAGATTAGTCTTAAAACCTCATTCTTTTGACTGTTATTTCTAATTTGCTTAAATGTTAAAATTGTTAATTTTAATTTTAATTCAGATTTTAATATTCTTATTTTTATCAAAATAATTCAACTATTATAAAAAAGGTAAAAGAAAATTCCATAATTCCCGTATGAAGCTAAACAGCTGAAGATCATAACAAATAAAAATAGATATTTGAAACCAAAGCCAGTGGCAAATACCGTTCTCAATGGAAACCTTGAGCACCCGGATCTTCCCATCCCTGCACTTGGCGAAGATTTTCTTGAGTGCTTCGTTGGCTACAAATAGAACAAAAAACTGTAAAAATAGCCGCGCTTTCCTTTTTTCCCAAAGTTTTTCAGCTTTCTTTACCTCTGATGCCCGTCTGGTGTGACATTTTCGCGGCCGCTGCTGTTGCCGAGCGCCTCCGTTATTATTGTACTCTTCTTTTACGGTCCAGCCCCAGGCAGCCGACAAGACCGAACTGAATATGCACAGGATGAGCAGAGGCGCGGCAGCGCCACGCACCGATGATGATGCTGGGAGGGAGGGTCAACGAAGCGGAGAGAAAGTCGCCGGAAGTTTGAAGGAGAGCGGGGGACTTTTCGGAGCGGTTTTTGGGTGCTGAGAAGGCACCTGACAGTGTAAATGTAAAAATAACTAATTTGTTCAATCGCTGACCGAAGGTTCGTTGGCGATTTATTTTCGTGAATCGAGTCAGAGTTTGGAAATATCTGCTATTGATTAGGATTAATTTTAGATTTTTTGAGAAGTTGCATATATTCTTGAAAAATTTACGAATATTGGCATGAGGTTTTTTATTGGTTTAAAATGAATCATCAATCAATAGTTTAAAAATTTGTAAACGGATTATGTTGACTCAATAATTTAAAAGCTTAATTAATAATATTTTATAGTTATACGAATATAACTTTTTAATACGAATATAAAAATTTTTAAAATCGAAATTGTACTTTTATCTAGGATAAATTTATTGTCTAATATTTATTATTAACTTATTTTGACAATGAATGACAATGACTTATGAATCCTCACGGCTTGTAAAATGAATTCTTAATATTATGAAAAATTTGGCCAAAATAATTTATAAAGCAACTCATAATGTCATAATTCTCCCATTTTCCGAAACCGCTATATATATAGCCGCTGATCATGATAACAGTAGATGCTTCCCTTTACCACCAGAGCTGCAAGCTCGTATCATCTTCTCCCGTCGCCCTGCACTTTTGTACATTCCTAAATCATCTAACCTCCCTGCCGGCGCGAATTTTCATGCCTCCTTTCCCCGAGCGAAAGTTAGCAGGCCGCGGAGATCCGGCCACGGAGAGAGGTAATAGCAGCAGCGGATGCGTATTCTCCTAGGCTGCAGTTGGCGACTTGGGCGCGCAGTCACAGGCGCACTTCAGCAGCCGATCAAGAGCAGGTTCAAGAACAGCCACGCTTTAGCAGCAGCCGCTCCAGAAGTTGCCTGGGGTAGCAAAAAGAAGCACCGGAACGTCAAACTCAACTTCCCCGTCGACATGACCGATCCCAAGATCGAGGCCGAACTCGCGCCTCTCAGGGCGAGTGTAAAAGCACAGGTGAGTGGAAAAGAGGATGGAATAGAACCATATGGCCATGTGCTTATAGGGTGATTCAATCGTAAGCATTTTGGCGTTTGATATAAATATCTATGGGTTTCGTAGGAGGTGGGATTGGATGATGGTTTTTGTTGATTTTATGAGTTTTATTTCAGATAAACTTTAAATTAAAAAGGATATTTCTGCTCCTTGTATTAACTTAGACATTTTGTTTAGTCTAAAATATAAGGGCAAATAATGTTTATAAAATATTAGATCAGCTGACAGTCTGCATTTTGCAAGGATTCTGATTTATAATAAAGTAGAGAGATACTAAATGAGATTTCTTATCAAGATAAGAAATCTCATTTTAATTAAGTTGAAAGTAGATCAAAAGAAAAACAGTTATTGAATCTGCAGATAATAGTTTGGAGCTTTATTGTTTACTATACATATTAATAATAATAAATGAAGACTGATAAATTTAATCTCAACATTTTTTTTATATGAAAAGAGCAAATTTAATTTTTAGGAAGAAAATTTTAAATTTCAACTAAAATTATAATTCAATTTTTAGGGGGACTTAGTAAGGAAACTCAAAACTGATGGAGCACCAGAATTGGATGTCAAGAAAGCAGTTGCAGAGCTCAAGCTTCGCAAGAAGATATTGGAAGATAAAGAGCTTTCATTGGTTCCTGATTCTGCAACTTTTGATAGATCCAGGATGGAAGATCTCTTGAAGCGCAGATTCTTCTTTGATCAATCATTTGCCATCTATGGAGGAGTTGCTGGACAGTATGATTTTGGACCAATGGGCTGTGCCTTCAAAGCAAATATGCTGAATGCTTGGAGAAACTTTTTTGTACTTGAAGAGCAAATGTTAGAAGTTGACTGCTCTATTCTAACTCCAGAACCAGTTCTTAAAGCTTCAGGACATGTAGAGAGGTTTGCTGATTTGATGGTTAAAGACACAAAGAATGGAGAATGCTTTAGATTGGATCACTTGATAAAAGCACATTTGGAAAAGCTTTGTGCAGACAAGAAAACAACTGAAGAAACTAAGAGAGAATGTGAGGATATTGTTGTAAAGTTAGATGGAATGAATAAAGAAGAAATGGGAGCTGTGCTTAAAAAGTATGAGATAAAATCACCAATTACTGGAAATGAACTAACAGAACCCATTGAATTCAATTTGATGTTTGGTACCCAAATAGGTCCTACTGGTTTAATGAAAGGATTTTTGAGGCCAGAGACTGCACAAGGTATCTTTGTCAATTTTAAGCGTCTTCTTGAGTTTAATCAAGACAAACTGCCATTTGCTGCTGCCCAAATTGGTAACTCTTTTAGAAACGAAATTTCTCCCAGATCTGGATTAATCAGAGTCAGAGAATTTACAATGGCTGAAATTGAGCATTTTTGTGATCCCACTGACAAGAATCATCCAAAGTTTGAATCATTAAAAGATACCTCTATGTTGTTGTATTCAGCTTGTAATCAGATGGATGGTAAAAGTGCTGAACACGTACCTATAGGCAAAGCTGTTGAAAGTGGTCTTGTAGCTAATGAAACTTTAGGTTACTTTATGGCTAGGATTCAAATGTTCCTTTTAAGAGTAGGTGTAGACCCTAAAAAATTAAGATTCAGGCAACACATGGGAAATGAAATGGCTCATTATGCATGTGATTGCTGGGATGCAGAGTGCTTGACTTCCTATGGCTGGGTAGAATGCGTTGGATGTGCTGACAGGTAAATACTTTAGAATTTATAATTTATAATTTTATTAGATTTTAATGTATTTAATATTGCAGATCAGCTTATGATTTAAGTCAACACACAAAAGCAACTGGAGTGAAATTGGTTGCTGAAAGAAAATTGCCTCAGCCCAAAACTGTAAATGTTTGTGAATCTGCGCCAAATCGTGGTATCATTGGAAAAACTTTTCTCAAGAAGGCTAAATTAATTTTAGAAGCACTTAGTGCTCTTGATGAGCAAGCTTTGCTTACTTTGGAACAAGAACTTAATGAAAAAGGAGAATATGAAATACAAGTGTCTGATGATTCTTACAAAATCACAAAAGATATGGTATCAGTTAAAAAATACCAAAAAGTAGTTCATGTTGAAGAATTTGTTCCTTCAGTTATTGAACCATCTTTTGGTATTGGCCGAATTATGTATGCAGTTTTTGAACACAATTTCAAAACAAGAGATGGCGATGAACAAAGGCGTTACTTCAGTCTTCCACCTATTGTTGCCCCTTTAAAATGCTCTGTTTTGCCTCTTAGTGGAAATGCTGAATTCGTTCCTTTTGTCAAAAAATTGTGTAAGTATTGTCTGTTACACCCAGTAAAAAATTTTTTTAAATATTCATTGAATTTAAAATTTAATTATTTTTTATTTTATAGCACAAGATCTAACAAGGGTAGATGTATCGCATAAAGTTGATGACTCATCTGGCAGTATCGGTCGTCGATATGCAAGGACAGACGAAATCGCGATACCTTTCGGTATCACTATCGACTTTGATACATTAAAAGAACCTCACAGTGCCACGTTAAGAGAAAGAGATAGTATGGGTCAAGTCAGAATAAATGTAAATATTAGTCATCTCAAAGTTTTTCTTATAATCTAAAAGGCATTCTTATCAAAAAACTTATAATCATTTTTTATATTTTTTTTTATAGCTGGAAGAATTACCAGGAGTAGTAAGAGATTTATCTCTAGGAAAAATAACTTGGGCGGATGTTGAGGCAAAGTATCCAAAGTTTGAACAGCAACAGACAACTGAAGCTTAATAAATTATTGCATAATGATAATTTGTCTAAAAAAGAATTTAGAACATTGCATAAGCTGCAAGGGAGGTCTAAATACCAGACAAACTTAGAGTAATGACCTAACACACAAAAAAATAATCAATCAAGCTGTGCAGTTATGTTTTAATAAGCATTTACATTTTTATAAAACTTTTGCAAGGCATTGTAATTATTACATGTTGCATCAAGGAATGCATTTATCTCTCTAAGTAATTTATCTTCACTGTTTGAAAATGGTGCATTAAATAATTTATATAAAAAAATTCAAAAGCAATCTTTTTATTTTAAAGTACATTGTTTACTACTGGTTTTATTTATTATCCTGTCATTTTCTTACTTCGTAAACAAATTTTTTTTCCTCTGCTCTCTATTTCTGTCCATATTTTAAAGACTTTACACCGTTGCCGTATAGGGCCTGTCATTTTGTCCCCAAAACTTTAAATCTCAAAACAATTTTTTAATTTATTAATATTTTTAACCGATTTCTAAACTATAAAGAAATAAACTATGATATTCTTTTAATTTTATTTATTATTTATAAAGTATAAAAAAATAAATTCTGATGTTAAAGTAATTTTTTAAAAATGGAGCCACGTATTGTGCAAGTGCCGAATCACGTTGTCCGTTCACTGATTGGCCATAGTGTCCACTCGAAACGAGGAATCGAGAAAAAAACACATGGCAACATCGCAAAACCGGCAATGGAGGGAGACAAAACTAGTGCCTGAATGCTGAATGTTGACATTCAACATGGCGGCATGTCGTCAGTGCTGTGCTGTGTCGTGGTGAGTTTTCCGAGCTTCCCAAGTCCCGTAGATCCGCCAGCTTTGGTCTGAAAAACTAAAATACAAAGTATTAAGCTTTGCGCTTCGTTTTCCCGAACCCCCCAAGACGCAAAAGTATCCCAATCGACTGCATTTAATCTACGACTCGCGCGTTGTGCCAGTTCTCTCTTTCCCCTTCTCAAATGGGAAAAAATTAGAATCCTCCAACTAGCGACGGTACATTGGATTTTTACCTGATTTTCACTTCGGATTTCATTACAACGGAGTTTTCTCGAGTTTATGTTGAGGGTTTGATTAGGATTTTTCGACCCTGAATTTTTTATTGTAGTTCTCACGTTTCCGAAACGGCATTCTTCGCCTTGCTCGAGTCAAGTGATCCAGATTGGACGTGAATTGGTTAATAAAAGCAATTTTTCTGCTAGATTTTTTAACTTTAAAATTTCTTTTTATCGGTTGATTACGGATTTATCGGTGCGATAAATTAATGTATCATGACTTTTTAGATTATTTTTAAAGTAGTGATAAAAATGGTGATAGGTTCAGAATTAATTTTGACTATATTTATAAAGTGGAACAAAGCTTGCTTTTTACCTTGGCCAAAGAGATTTAAATTTTTTTGTTCAAATTTTTTTGTTGATTGTGACAGAAAAGGATCTAGATCTATAAATGAAATTTCCAAAGCTGCCAATTCAGATCTTGCATGTGTATACTGAACCTTGAATTGATAAGTGATTAATTGTTTGTTTTTATTCCTTTCCAGCTTGTGTAATTGTTAGTTTAGGACATTTTTGAAACAACGTTCATTGTAAATTCAACTTTTAAAAGCCGAAGAACAAGAAAACGACAATATAGGAATTATTGAAACAACACAACCACACTCAGCACGCATTGAAGACATCTGAGGATTTCAAGTCAACACCATTTATTCTTTCAAATCGTTAACGTTTTTGATTTGTACCTTTTATAAGGGATGACTGATGTTTAAACAAGAACGCAGTTTTTCTCTTGTCTCTTTCTCTTTTATGCCTGGAGTATCTGTAATTTAAAAATTGTATCAAAACGGAGTTGTTGGGCAAACAGTCGCCTTTTTATAACAAAATCTCGTATGCTTGTAAATGGAAAGTATCATCGTTGGCACACATGAATATTGTGCTAATAATTTTATACGGTCTTAGAAGATTGGTAATATACGATAAAAACAAATTCAATAAATCTAGCGCATTATTCATTCATATATAGCATATTAAAAGTTGTTGTGGAACTGGAACAGAAGAAGTATACGCAAATTGGCGTCTGGAGTATCGTGGAAAGTGCCAACGAGACAGAGGTTGCTTGCCTTAAAGATCGGTGCTTTCTCAATGAATGGTATCGATGATACGTAAAAAACATAAAGTAGCTACCAAATAGCAGCGACGAGATCATCGCCTTCCTTTAACCTTCCCATTAGAAGAAAAAGAGGAAGGTAACACAAGTTCTTTGGCGGCATTTCAAGGAGCCTTCTTCCTCTTTGTCAAGTTCTCGTAAAGTCGTAAATAATAAATAAACGAAGATTTAAGGTACCAAGAACCATTCTGTGATATCTATGTTAACACTTAAATAATTGAAAAGACTAAAATTTCTAAGTATAAGTATACAATATCGTGAGTGGCTGACAAGGCCAACAAGCGCTAAGGGCAAAGAAGATAAGTCCGACTGATCATTTCCATCACCTGCAACGAGAAGACAAAGAGACAGTTAGATAAAAATAAGAGAGAGGAATAGAATAAGCATTAAAAATAAAGAATTTGAGATATGTCCAACAATCCTCAGTGGAAAACCTTATTCCAGTCGCCAATCATGAACTCTGATCCAGCTATATTAAAGTACAAGTCCATGGCCATTTCAAGTCCTAAAGTTATCAGTGGAACTCATCAAGCAAATAATTACAGTCGCAATGGCACCAATTACAGTGGAGATTACATGGACTCGCCTCCTACTTCTGGAAAGAATTCTACAACGTTCAATAATTATTCAGGCGCACAAACTTCTCCTCGCAACGGGACAGCGAGGTTTCCCATTGGTACCTTTACTGGTTTAGAAGGAGGTGTAACTTTTTCAGGGGAGCCAGTAACAACAAATAATTCATCTTATCAATCAGATCAGAACACAAATCAGGGCCCACGTGAAACTGGCATTATTGAAAAACTCTTGGTAATCTACCTTAACCTTCTTATTCAAAAGTTAGTTCTAAAATTTTTACACATTTTTAATTTTTTTATGTTTGTAGCACTCTTATGGATTCATTCAGTGTTGTGAAAGGCAAGCAAGGCTGTTTTTTCACTTTAGCCAATTTAGTGGCAATATTGAACATCTTAAAATTGGGGATCCTGTAGAATTTGAAATGACATATGATCGTAGAACCGGAAAACCAATTGCAAGTATTGTAAGCAAAATCGCTCCTGAAGTGGTAAGTATTTTTAACGAATCGATTTTACTGCTTATTTTTCTCGATCATTTACATTTTCATCGTTATTTTTCATATTTTATAGGTTTTAAGTGAAGAACGAGTCACGGGTAATGTTACAACAGAATTGCAAGCAAACGGTGATTCTCAGGGTCGAATCAGTTATGAAAATAGAGGCGAATGTTTTTTTCTACCATATACCAAAGACGATGTCGAGGGGAATGTAACTCTGCGTAACGGCGATAAAGTTTCATTTCAGATAGCTACAAATCAGCGGTAAGCATTCAATGATATAAGCAAGCTTGTACATTGTAAATTTTATTAATGATATTTTATTAACAGTGGAAACTTGGGAGCGTGCCACGTTAGGTTGGAAAATCTAGCTCATCCTGTCCGTTATCGTGGAGTCGTATGTTCAATGAAAGAAAATTTTGGTTTCATTGAACGTGCAGATGTTGTTAAAGAAATATTCTTCCACTTCAGTGAAGCTAAGTCTATGAAGGAAGAATTAAGGCTTGGCGACGATGTTGAATTTATTATACAAACTCGAAATGTAAGAATTATTTATTAATTTCGTATATATCTATTTGTATATAACTTGTCTGTTTTCTTCGTAGGGCAAAGAAGTAGCATGTAATATAACAAAATTGCCACCAGGATCTATTGTTTTTGAAGAAATTAGCGATGAAGTTATTAAAGGACAAGTTTTAAAACCATTAGAAAGGGGCACTTCAGCTAGACACCAAAGCGATCCGCTACCAGGCCGCATTCGTTATAGAGCTCCCGATCATTCGGAAGTCGAAGTGCCTTTTGGCGATAAAGATCAAAAAGGAGATTTTACTTTAAGGTTGGTATTACAGAAATAATAGGATTCATTCAAGTTTCAAAAAAGTTTTAATGGAATTTTTAATTTTAGACATGGAGACTGGGTTCAGTTTAGAATTGCAACAGATACTAGAGATCAATTAAAGAGAGCTACCGAAATTTCACTTTTACCTGAATCTTTTTCGGTATCTGGGGAACGACGTGAACAGGGTATCATTGCTGCTTTGAAAGATGGGTTCGGTTTTATACGTTGTGTAGAACGCGATACAAAACTCTTCTTTCATTTTAATGAGGTGCTAGACGTTGATAGAGAGATAAGTGTTGGGGATGAAGTCGAGTTTACTGTCGTACAGGTAATTTATTTTAAAAATTCATGAGGAAATAAGTGAATTTAGCAGTTAAAGCATAATCTATCTATAAATCAATTTTAGGATCCTTCTTCATCATTTTCCAATACGAGACAGAGCGGAATTAGATTGAAGCACTTACCAGCAGGTACAGTTCAATTTGAAACTATAATAGAAAGTAATGTGTTGGGAAATGTTATTGAAGACACCAACGGAAATGAGCCTGGACTGATAGGCTACGTCCAAGATGATCAAGAAAAAAGCATTATTTTCTTCACGAAGGATTGCAACTCTAAAAATGTTCCCAAACTCAACGACAAAGTAAATATTTTTTACTTAAATCAGCCTAACAAAGCAGTATCACAATAGTGCTTTCTAAAATCTACATTATTTCGCAGGTTCAATTTAGTATCTGTCAAGTGAAACGTAATAAAGAACTTGTCGCTGTAGATATTTCACTACTAAGTCCTACTGGAGAAAAAATTCAAAACCAAAATGGCAACAAAAAATCTTCTGGACATGTTATTCAAGGCTTTATCGCTGCTCTTAAGGATGGCTTTGGTTTTATTGAAACTATAAATCATGATAAAGAAATATTTTTTCACTTTAGGTAAGGATAACAATTTAGTAAGCAAACTAAACGAATCCTCGCAGATCAATAACATTTTCAAATGATTGCAGCAATTTTGATGGAGATACGAGCACTTTGGAATTGGGCGCTGACGTCGAGTGCACTATAGGTACAGGCAGCAGTAACCGGGCAACCGGAGGATGTACCGCTGCAGAATCCGTACGACTGTTGACGAAGGGCAGCATACCAAGACCGAACGTAAATAGTGAGGTCCTTGGCGGCACGGTGATTCGGCCATTGCGCAGTGCGAATCCCGATCAAATGGAGTATGCCGGCCTGATCAAGGTGAATCCGACGAGCGAAGACAAGGATACGCCGGAGTACGAATTCGGTATTATGGGCCTGTCGAATAAGCGCGAACTGCTACAGTCCGGTGACCCCGTGCAATTTCAATTGGATTCTGACGGCTATGCGTGCAACATTGTCGCCGTAAGAAAAAAGCACCGCGCCACCGTTGACGCGGTTCTGGGGCCTTTTGGCTTTTTGGCCTACGAAGTTGATGAGGGAAAGAAACTTTTCTTCCACATGAGCCAGGTAGTCGATCACGTCAAAATCCAGCCCGGCGATTACGTCGAATTCGTCTTGGTGACGAACCAACGTTCTGGAAAATCTTCTGCCTGTAATGTGGTTCGTTTAAGGTGAGGACACATTGTTTTTTTAAGAATTTGTTTTGATTCATGATTGTAGGTAAGAGTACCAACTAAGTCGTAAAAAAGATAAAAGAATCAATGATTTCTATTGACTAACAAGGATAACTTATTACGTGAAATTCTTGATTGGCAAAACCTTTGAGACAATGATTCTAAATAATTTATTATTTTGCAGCGATGCAGTGCAACAACGGCCAGAACGATTGATAAGTCGACTGCGCACTATCTCTTTAGAAGAATCTGGACCGAAGTTAACCGTAGTCAGACAACCAAAAGGTCCAGATGGAACTAAAGGCTTTAGTCAAGAGCGGCTGCCACGCATACCAGGTGCCATCGATGAATAATGTTAACCGTTGTACCTAAACGAAGGGGATGAAGAGAAATGAAAGAATTAAAACTCGGATAACATACCTACCTTACCTATTTTTCGTCCATGCACGTGTCGACGCCGAGATTATTGTAATAAATAATAATAATTATTATTATCATTATAATTTAATTTTTAAGGTGAAAGAAACGCGAACTAAGAACATTTGCCAAATCCAAGACACTTTATTGTAAAGAAATACAAAATGTGTAACGACAACGCGCATAGTCGGCGGCGACGAATTGGACAACGAGTCTATATTTTTTTTATTTTTTATTTTTATCGGGGAGGAATATGTTTTTAGCCTCTCGTCGTACATACAAAAAAAAAGGAAACAGAACAATATATGCAGACACACTGTAGTTATTTAAATTGAAATGAAATCGCAGGGAGTTCGCCAACAATTGTTAATTATTTGTGAAATTGTCATACGTAAGCAAGTTTTTGAAAGTTTCGAAAACAATTTAGTGTTTTAAGTCAAAAAAAAAAATAATAAAAGGAACAAAAAACGGACAGCGCGCAGCAGGGAAAACGCGGGGTAATGAAAAAATTAGAATTATGAAAAAAGGATCGAGGGGAAGTCAGCGAGAACTAACGTTCATAGAAATTTCAAAACAATTAAAAAAGGCAGAAGCGTTCTGCTGTCGTCTGTTTGTAATTTTTGCGACAATGAAATTTGTCTTGTCTGTCTTTATAAAAATATACGTACATGTTGATACTATTTTTTACGTTATGATTTCTTCGTACTTTTTTTTCTACCCAAGAAAAGTGAGTTCGAAAGAAAAAGAAAATAATAATGAAATTGCAAGTTGACAAAAGAAGCGTAAGGAATCAAAGCAAACGTCGAATAATGAAACAAACGAAAAAGGATCAGGAGAAATAGAATCTCTAAAAACGTGCTTCAACGATTCTGTTGATGATCTTGTCTCGAACAAACATGTAAAAAGACATTACACGGGACGCCTTGTCCTAGAGAGTTTATTAAAGAAAAAGAGAAATTAAAAGCCTGCAGTGCGCGTGCTTGTACGAGTTTTTTTTCAGTCACGCAACCTAAGCCAAACAATCATGTAGGAAACTAATCTTATGAAAATAAACCTTCGAAATGCTTGTACAAGCACCCGCACGAGTCTGTCGTTAAGTTCCTGATGCAATCTCGTGTTGTAAAATCAAATTAGAGTTATGAACGATTTTGTTTTAGCTCTTTGGTTTGATATGGGAAAGAAGAACGAGTGAAAGTAACAGAAGATGTTTTTGTCTGCTCAAAAGACAGCGAACAATAAAAAATGGGAATTATGTTTGAAAGAGTGCATTTTAATAAACGAAATTTCACCATCGTTTTCTAAAACGATAAACAATCAAAGAAAAAACTATTTAAAAATACAAAAAAATGAAATTAGCGATGGAAACGATGGCGATATTTCTGATGGCTCGAACGAAAGTAGCGTAACGAGGACAAAAAAAGAGGAGCAAATAAAAAACAAGCACACACAAAAAGGAAATTAAGCGCTTGTTATCATCTTGTGTCCCATAGATTCGAAAACGAAAATACATCATACCATAACGTAACTGTAAATCCTCCTTTGGTAAATAAACAATGGAAGCATCAGAACGAACAAAATATCAACTGTCCTTAGTAAATTCCGAAAATTGATTGATTTTAATGAAATGATTTCGTACACATTTTTGTAAAAATATTTTTGGTTTAAATATTTAATATTATATCTTATTTACAAAAAACACGTTATTTTTTCAATTTTTTTATATTTTCCATCATTCTTATGTACAAAATTTTTAAGTCTAAATATTTCATGTTGAACCGTCAAGTTTTTTTCTTAATAATTACTTGTAGTTTCTTATATAACAACGCATTCGTATGGAAAAGGTCCTCGGTAATGTTGATTCTCTGGACCAGGACATACTGCAAGAAATTTTTTCATTAAAAAATTTTTTTTTTAATTCGTACCTTCTATTATTTGGAACTTACGTCGTTCACATCGACCTCCAAAGTATCCTGTTCCTTCACATAAACATTTGAATCCAGGATCAGAAGTAATTTGTAAGCAAGTTCCACCATGCAAACACCTATTTGGGATGTTGCAGGCATTGTTACGGCCACCTAAAATTTTGTTTCAAATATAATTTTATATAAAAGTAAGCCTTAAGCTAATAACTTGATAATTTCAAAGGCAATACTCAAAAACTTTTACGTTCTAATAAAGCGGTAACGATGCTTTTGAAAAATTTTCGAGTTTAAATAAAACAAACTGAAATCAAATAATTATATATGTTTTTGTTTACGTTGTTTTGAAGTTTGAATAAGATTTTAAGAAATAAGCAACTTATTAATGCAAAATTATTATTGAAATACGTGTGTCAAATGAATAACGAAATAAAACTTTATCATATAAAGTTCCAAAGAATATTAACAAACGATTAAGATCTTTCAAAGTTTGAGCTACAATATTGAATATCCAACTGTTTGAATTTTTCCGTTCATAAAAACTTCTCTGACCGAAATTCAAGATTCCCTAATCAAATCAAGCATTCTTCGTTAATCTTCAACTTCAAACCGCTCGCATATCCAAAATTCAATATCATTCCAAGTATCCAGCAACCGAACCCGCGTTGAAAAAAGAAAAAAAAGCTGATCCCTCGAAAGAAGAAGCCGTACCGCTAAGCGCAAGCTTGCACTCCTCGAGCGTCGAGTATCTATACTCGGATTTGCATCCGTAGCCGCAGGAGCACTGCCCGTTGTAGATTCTGCAGCCGGTGCCCATCTTGTCGAGCTCGCAGGCCTGCGAAGTCGCTGCAAAAGCACAATTTACATAAGCCATTAAAATTTTTCGATCTCGAAAACCATCCGCGCCGCCGGCGCATCGAATTGACCGACAAAAGCGCGCGCGGCGCGGCTCGGTTATCTCTTCTCTTCCCGTTCGCTCCTCTAATCGTACGCCCTAAAAGATATACAGAAAGGAGAGGAGGACGATAAGAAAGGGTACGGGCCGACGCGGCCGTCCGGATGCGATTGTAGTCTCGTTTCCCGCACGCGAGAGATAATTTCTTACTGCCGCGCTGCACGAGACGCTAATTTTGGATTAAGTGTCGTTGCAACGATTTGCCTTCGTGGCCGGGTTTCCGATGCAAATTTTGGGTACTTTGCGTTTTTGTTAATTAATTGCGAGGGCAGACGTTGGGTTCTGGGGAAAGAGTTCAAGATCCCCTTATCTACGATATTTTTTTTTACTGACAAAGAGAGTGTCCCAACTTCGGGTTTTACGGTTTTTTACTTTAACTTTGAGATATGTTTTCTCATATAAAACTGGAAGAAGCCACCTCGATTCAGTCTAACGGTCGATTTTTCAAAATTTATGAGCTCTTTTAAATGATACAACTTTTTGAAAAATCAGTTTTTCTTTAATCGCTTATAACTTTCCAACAGTTAATTATAGATAATTTTAATTGTTGGCATACGAAAGATGAGATCAAATTCTATCGATTAGAAAAAAATTGCATCCAAAAATTTTTATTTGCTCAAAAGTTATAGCCAAACAAAAATTTACAACAATAATAAATTTTTATAGATCCTTATTTTATTATGCGGAAACGATGATATGTAAATTAATAATTTTTTGTAGTCCATATTTCACTGCATTGATCATAAAAAATTTATTTTCATTTATTACGTAAAGAGAAAATAATGTGCGTTACGTTAGGAAGTGCGCAAAAATAATGACCTTTACTTTTTATTGTTTTATCAAATTGAATGCGTACGACATAAGAATGAAATAATGAATTATATAAAAAATTGTATTTTTCATTCAACTATCTATCATCAATGATGTTTTAAAGATTCTTATGCGCGCTTCCTATTTTTAACTACAAAATTTGATAAACTTTATCTGCAAAACTTTAACACAACGGCATTCTAGAAACTTTATTAAAATTTCAAATTATCTCTGAATAGAAACATTTTGTAAGTCAATCCGTATAATTATTTATCGCTCCATTCAAATTTCATTCTTTTATATCGACGAATAAATACGTCATTTTCTAAAAGTTAATTATATTGTCAATTGAAAATAATTACCTAAGAATACGAAGAGACAGAGAGAAGTCGACAGCAGAAGTCCCCGCATGGCTGTAGGTTGGCGAATTCGTGCGACAGAGTCACCGAGAAGATAAGAGAGATCGTCGAACTTGGTGATCTGAAATAATTAGGTACGTACCGATAAGTAGTGCGGTCAAATACTGAGGTCGTAGGTCAAAGCTTTTGTTCAAGGAACTTGTCACAATAACCCTTCTAACGTTTTCTTTCATTCTTTCGTTTACTGCACCAAGGCAAAACTGCTAATTAAACTATTTGAAAACGATTCTGCATTATTGGTAGGTCTAAAGTTATCTTTGAGCTTAGCAAAAAAACTAATATTATTTTCAAGCACAAAAAAAAATAAGCAAATTTTTATCTCACAATTTTATTTCTGAGCAGTAAAAAATGAAAATTTACACTCGAAATTTCGTCAATTAATCTAAGCTTCGCCAGCAGCATTTTGCAAACAAAATCCACGCTGAAATTGAATCCTAAAATTCGCGCACAATAAAAGTACTCAAACTCTAAGCAACGTCTCAATATACATGTATACGAGTATAAACGAGTACAAGCGCGCCTTTGTTTTCGACTTCTACAAATAGGCCTAAGTAGGCATAATCGAAGCGCCGAATCGGAAAGTCTGAGAGCGATGGAAAAAAGCCGAGAGAGCTGCTAACGATAATAAGAGAAGAAAAAAAAAGAGGAAGACGCAGCTTACTTAGATAGCGGGTGCGTGTCGACGGAGCGAAGCGCGGGAGGCGACTGAGACTCTTCTCGCGCGAGCAAAAGTCAGTGCCGCGCGTGGGGTGCGAGACTCTCTCAGCTGCAAGCATCACATATATACGAAGATAAACACGCTCGGCGCATCTGCACGCATTTCCTTCTTAATCTTCTTCACTTGAATTCGGCTCCCCTTCCTTCAAACTTCCTTTATTTTAGTCTGCCTCCTCTCTTGCTCTCTCGCTCTCGGCGCTATATCTGTTTTTTCATCTCCGGGACGCTCGGAAATTTTTTCAATTTACTATCGGCTTTTTTTAGGCGATAAGCTCGTTCAATGCAAAACTATCGGAAGCTCGAGATCGAATGATAATGGCAATCTTTAGTATTTAGCGCGATTGTTATGACTTAGATTGATAATTTTCGCTTTTTCGGCTTTTTTCAGTATTTCTGTTGAATAGTTAGAAATCAAAGGTTTCGACGATAGGCGGACTTTGTTTAGAATGGAGCAATAATGGTTTACTCACAGATAAGTGTAACGAAACTATGTTTTTAATGCATGCTTACTTATTAAAACAAATGGAGGGATAGATTTCACAGCGTTCGTTAATAGACTTGCGTCGATAAAACAATTTTGTCAAATATAAAAATATGTAAATACATAAAATTATTATAAAATTCTATAAAATTTTAAAAATATAAAATTTGACGAATAAACGGTTACAAACCGCAGTAACAGTAAGTCGATGTATCATACAATATATTTATCAATATAAAAAATTGTAAAACTAATGTTATTAAAAGTCGCCTTATTCGACTTTTAAAACTTCACTTCCATATTTTCTGGTTTCTTCACGACGAAGAAATTGCAATAATACGATTCTTCACAAGGCACCTCTTTTAACCATCTAAATTCTGAAAACAGTATTTTTTAAATGATAGCGTTAAATTTAAAGCAGATTGTTATCGTCCATTAAAAGTTTAAAAAAGACTTTACATGAACGTTTGATCATGCTGCTCGTGAATCATTGTAGATCTCCTAGATTGAACGATTCCTGTTTGACGATCATACAATTCACGCATAAGCCCGTCCTTTTCTTGTTCTAGAAGCGCTATTCGATGGCTTTTTTTACTGACCTCCTGCAATACGTAATACAAATTGAAAATTAACTGTTTTTAATCAGAAAACAATAATTCTATGGCAAAAACGTACCTCTGTTAATCTATGATTCTGCTGTTTTAATCTAGACAGCATATCTTGTTGAAGCTGGGCTGAAGTTGGCGTACTTAGAAAAGCTAGATTCATGTGTAATGGCAAACCACCTCTTTCCCAGCTGCTAATTAATGCTGCAAGATGTCTGTTTACTTCCTGCACTCTAGCCCTTTGTAATTCTAATCTTTCCTGCTGTGCTTCAGTCCATTGTTCCTAAAATTAATTGTAATGTTAGATTTCACCAAAATACTTTAAGAAACTAGTTAACATTTTATCTTTACCACGTGTGAACCCATTCTTCCTAAATGCTTAATCTTTTCTTGTGTGACGGAAATTTGCTTCAAATACCAATCTCTTGCTTTTTCAACCGCCGCAAGACCTTGAAGCAGAACTTCTTTTTCTTGCTCTATCTGTTTCATTCTTTTCATCTACAAAAATACATAAATTTAGAAAAATTATTTTAGACTAAAATAGTTAAGGCTCCCAACAATCTACCTCATAAAAATATATCTTTATAGTGTTGGATTGGGAAACCTTTCATGGAAATGTGCTTTACCATATTATAATCAATACCGTTCTGCAGGGTATGTCGCCTCGGTTCTCGCCGTCTGTTTGGTGACTTTTTGTTTAAATTTTGTGCTTGCAATGCTAAATGTTGTGAATTTTGAATATCTATTGCCTTGCCATCTCCTAAAACTCTAGTAGGTGGAAGTAGCGCGTTTGTATCTGGACGATACTTTGCACCGGGTATTTGGCGTTTATCAGAACCTTTATCCGCTCCCATCATTAAACCCATTTGCCAATTTTGCAATGCAGTACGAATTTCTGACTTATCAAAACTTCTATCTGGGTTTAAAACTCTACTATCTAGAGCAGCACCAGTTCGAGGGGGTTTCGGAGGACCATAAACTGTAACAGAATATATATATTCAAGGAATATAATGATTTAAAATTTTTAAATAAAAGGTAAATTAATGGATTTTTATAAATACAAACCTTTTATAAGTTTTGACTCTGAACATATTCTAGAATCTACATCAAACTGTGGATTTCCTTCCTTTCTACCTGGTAATTGTGGCATACTAAGAGTCCTTTGCTGTGAAATTACATTATTTGGTCTTATAGTGGCAGTGTTTGGTGAAGTCCATACTGCTTTATTCTGATTTTCTAGCACTGGGGCAGAAGGTGGTCTATTTGGTTGACTACCATCTAATTTCTTTGATTCACTTTCAGCTTGAGCATGTAATAAACATATCTTCAAGCCAGCACAAAACCTTTCAAATGACAACAGACCATTTGGTGGTGTGACTTTTTTTAAACCATCTAATACTCCCTTTGGTAATCCTGATGAACCGTCATCTCGCCATCGTGCTTCTATATCTGCATAATTAACGTATCCTGCAAAGATAATTAATTTTATTTTACTTTTAATCAATAGAATTATTTACTAATAGCAGATAAAAAACAAAATATAATACAATATGAATATTTCTAATAATAAATTATTGTTTATCTTTTATGATAAATCTTATAACAAATTTACCTGTGTTTTGGTCATCCATAATATCAAAAAGGGTCCGCATAGCAGACACAAAATGCTTTGGTAGCCCATCGATGCTAGATTTTGTAATCTGGGCCATGTTTACTGAAATTGAAATAACATTAAATAATTAATTAATCTAAACATCTATTAATATAAGTGCAATCTAGGATTGAAACTAAAAATAAGAAAGCTATTAACTAATCCATTAATTAATCAAACGAAATGGCCAAAAATAGTACTTTTAAAAACATCTTTCTTCTTTTCTAATAATTAAACCAAAAATAAACAAAAATCTCCCGAAATCGAAGCCAAAACCCCGCAGCATCCGAAAACTTTCCACTCCCAAAGGCCTCCGAGCCCCTCTCTCCGCACGTAAACAAAGGTTGTTTACCTCCTTGAGTGCGCGCAATATGCAGGCCCGCCACAGCCCCGCAGACTCACCACGCGACTCGGCCCCGCGCTCCTGCTGGTCGCGGGGGCACAAAGGAGCGGCGACTCACCTATTTCGCAGCTAGTGCAGCATGGCAGAGGAGCTCCCACAGGTGGTTTCGGCGACGTGACTCGCCCACGGCGGCACGCGCGAATGCGCGTCTCAGCTCCGGTCGACGTTTGCAGGAATGGCAGTAGGGCCCCGTCCCTGGAGAGAGGAGAGTGCGTAGCGGTGGAGTGTACAGTGAGGCTGCGGAGAGAGAGAGGATTTTTTGTTTGGAATTATGCAAGGCGCTGCAATAGTGCGTATACGCCCTGGGAACGAGTGCGCAATGGGCTTGCGACGGGAGATTAGGACTTTGGAGGAGATTTTTTGGTTTGCAGGGAGATAGGCACTCGTTGCCTAATATGTTTGAAGCGCCGTCGAAGGCAATGTTACGTATTAACGAAAGCTAGAGCGAAGAATGGTGTTTTTTCAAATTTTGGAGAAGGAAAATTACTTGAAACGTAAAAAATTTCATATTGCGAGTATTTTGCAACTGTTAAAATAAAATTGTACGCTTGAATTTTAAAAAATAAATTGAATTCAACCAAAATGTTTATTTAACATAATTTCTAACTAAAACGAAGCACAAATATATAAGAATAAAAGTTATCAAAATGTATTAATTTATTTTAAATTACTACATGTAAAATCATGTACATTCATTCCTGCGTGAGCAATAAATAAACAATGAACAAAAATACTACAACAAACTGAAATAATAATTCAGTTATTTAATAGAAATAAATGAGAAAAACATTATTTATCTTTTAGCTATAAGTTTAAAATTAAAATCATAAAAGATTCAATAATAATTTAAATATAGGTTTTTAGAAGGTTTACATTTGAAAAAAAAATCGATTTTCACGACATCAATAAGCGGCTTTACTCTCTATATATTAGGATTTAGTAATTACATTTTTAATAACTTAAATTTAATAATTTTTGAAGATCAACTACATATTTGTAACGCTGAAATATGAATAACAAACGATAGATAACATTCTAATATCTCTAACTTTATTCTTACAACAAATTTCCAGTCGATAGTTTTACGCCTAAAAAAACCTCTAAAAATCGTCGACCGACCTTTCCCCCGCAAAAATATCTCCCCGCAGCATATCTCTCGTCCGCCTCAAAACCTATCCAGAGAATCGCTTTAATAACTCCCCGCGCAACGAGCCATAAAACTACCGACGAAAAATACGAAATTAAATCAAAAGACTACAGATCTCCCTAATTCCCGGTCTCCCGATTGGGGCTCTTGTCGTCGTCGGAGCTGCCGCTCGAGCTGTTCGAGTTCTCCAGCTGGAGGTCTATGCCCTGGGTGAGGAGGCTGGTGATCCGCTCGACGTTCACGCTCTCGTCCTGCTCGTGAATCTTGCGCAGGGCGTTCGAGACGATGCAGAGGTCGCCGCGCAGCTCGCTCACCACCGCGGTGATCTTCTGGGCGTCGGTGAGCACCTCGACCGACTGCGTGTACGGGTTGTAGCGCAGGCCGAACGGCCGCTTTATCTGGCTGGCGAACTGCCTGCGAAACGAGCGGGGAAAGCGTTTTTATGGTGATCTGCGGATTCTTGGGATTCTTGGGAAAGCGAGTGCAGCGAGTATTATTAACGTGGTTCTTGGGTACGGAGATTATTGGGATCGTATTTAGTTGTATTGAGCGAAATGTTATTGGTCTTATTCGACTCAAAAGTTGAAGCCTCTTGAAGAATGAGAAACAATATGGAATTAGTTTGCGTAAGCTGTTGTATCAGTGCTACAGAAATAGCTTTAAAAAAGGTTTTCTACACAGTTCAGCTGAAATTATCAATGCTAACTCAGCAATTACTCGCAGTCTTTACAATGAATCTGAAGATAATGATAACACTCAAAATATTACTCAACATTCTAGTTACTTATATAGGTTGTAAGAGATTAGATTCGAATTAATGTTTCAGTAAAAAAACCAACCATTTTTAATTCGTTATGTTTAAATTAAATTAAGGTTACTCGAACGTGGCTTATTTTTAATTAGCATTCTGATAAGACAAAGGTTGAAATGAACAAAACTATAAGAACTCGAGATGACCGTCCGCGAAAAGTTTGCTTTCTCGGTTGAAAAAAAGAAAAAGAAAAAAAAATAGTTCACCTCATCTTTTCCTTGGCCTCCTCGATACTGTCCGTATAGTAATACGCATTCTGGAAAGCAGTGATGATGCATTCTTGCTTCACCGTGACATCTGGCTCGAATCGGAAGGTCTTCTCCGGCGCGGAAACTGCGTGCCTCAGCTCGGCGATCGACGAGAGAAGTCCGGCTCCGTAGACGCGCAAGTCTCCCTCTTGCTTGCACAGTCCGAATTCCACCGTGAAGAAGTAGAGCTGTTTTAGAGAGAAATTTATGTCTATTGTTTCAAAGGGCTTTTATTCCTTTCGTACGAAATAATATGTGTTTTTATTTTCAAAAAAAAGAAGTGCCGAACTCTGAATAAGGAAATGAATGTCATGAATTGCACAACCAGAAACGAACTCTTCTCTCCGATCAAGTAAAAGATCTTACGGTAGCCAGCTTATCGATATCCTCGTCCGTCGCTCCGAGAGACGCGAGTCCAAGCTCCTGGGAGAACTGGGCGAAACTGGGATTGGCGAGCAGCGGCATGTGACCCAGCAACTCGTGGCAGCAGTCCCTGTAAACGATTCGAAGGTGAAAACGGCACGTTAACGCGTCGCGTCCGTTTGCGAATTCGGGAAACTCACGGCTCCGGCGTGTAAAAGGGATCCGACGAGTGGCGGATGTACTGGGTGCAATGAAAGACGCGGAAGGCCAGACCCGCGAGAAAGTCGCGGGGGGAGAGGTAGCCCGCCACCGGTCGCAGCTGGAAGCCCGTCATCTCTGTTGGGGGAATTAAATGATTGTGTTATGGGCTTTTTGCTATTTTTTTTTTCGGGGAGAAGGCTTACTTTTTAAGAAGGCGTTGACGTCCTGCAGTTGCGGAATGTTGTCTTCTCTGCGGGAGTGTATATTAAATATTTGAGCGTTTTGGAAGAGTCTCGTCGTAGAAAGTGTGATTTACCTGTATCCGCAGTATTTTACGAGTTTCGGCCAATTTTCAAGGAATTCTTTGCAGGCATGCTTCTGATAAAGTTGGTGGAGCTCCCTGAATATTGTTCCCCTAAACAAGGTTACTGGGGTTAATCGTTACGATTTTTGATAAAATATCGAGCTACAAATTAAAGTTTCTCTCAAATTTGTTCTATACCTATTGTATTAAACCTAAAATCAGTCTTTTTATTACAAATAGCGCCAACCTCAGGCAAAATAACGTCTTCAATGCAAGACAACACACTCCAGTCTGACCTTTAAAACTCCCCGACGGCTTCTAAAAATCAGCCCCCCGTCCTGAAACTCTCCTCCTCAATTAGTTAGCTCTCACCTTAGATGAAGTAAAACGGTTTGTTTTACACTCGTCAGTCGGCGCCGATATAGCAGCTCGGCAGCGCCAGCCGAGCGTCGAATCAAATCAGGGCAATTAGGCGGCATTCAGCCTCGGAAACTCGGTGCACGAGCGGCTGATCAACCCTTATTCTCGGAGGAAGAGTCGAAGAATAAGGGGAAGGAGGATTGCCTTCGTGAGGAAGAATCACGCGCCAGGAGGAGAGGAAGTTTTGTTGGGGAAGGCCATTAAAACGGATGGATCATTGAGAATACCGATTTGTCATTTCGTGACGAGGGGAATCGGTCGGGGTTGAGAGGTGTATAGATTTTCACGACTACGTGGAAGAGAGATTTTTTCAACCTTTTACGTTTAAATAATATTCGTTTAAAAGCCGGAAATAATTAGGTTTGAACAACAAGATTTAAAAAAAAAACTTACCAAGTTTTTATTTCCTCTTTCGTGTATTGTATTTTTGGAATTGGCATCCCGCTAAAATTCAATCGAATCAAATTTTATTCGATGATTTTAAGTTCACTAAAAGATCTTACAAAGAAAACCTACTATTTGTAGTTGCGCGCAATTTCTGCAAATTGTTCTCGGCGTTTGCGATAAATTGGATCCTTGAAACCCTTTTTGAACAATGAAATTTGAATTTAGAATACTAGAGGCTCATAGACGTTCGCTACATTTAACTTACAGGATGGTCAGCATCTAAATCGGAACCGTACATCAGCACCTTTTGTGCTTGATCGAGATCTGCTATTTTACGTGGAAACCAAACCATGTCCACTTCGCTAAAATCTACAAAAGTTATGAAATAATGAATAAAGAGTGCTATCATTATGAGTTATCAAATTTTAATGATATTCTTTTACGTATTATTTTAAGAAGATAAAACACTTTCAAACGTTTAAATAACTAATATTTCATTAAATACCTTTACACAATAGAGTATCAGAATGCAGATTACTCTCTTACCACCTGCATTGTTTATACTTTTTTAAAATTGCAAATTTTCGTCCCTAAAACTACTTTCTTTACTACAAAGACATTATCGCATGCTTAATAATTGCATTGCTAATCAATTATATTAATTATATTTATATAATTGTATCTAAATTATATATAATTTAGATCTGCTCATATTAGATATGTCATTACACGTTTTCCTTGGATATTTACAGTGTCAAGAATAAGTTCTTTCAATAAACAAAAAGCAAGCGTTAATATAGCATTCTAATTTACGATACGATAATGAACTCTTTTCCGTAAGCAAGCAGAAAACGATAACTGACCGAAGCTCGGAGCAGCCGACAAAGGAGGATGCGGGACGGTGCCGTTCTCCTCGTACTGGGCGAGATTAATCGCGGCCACCTCCCGGCTCAGCATCCGCGTAAGTTGTTCCATCCGCTTCGAGTCGCACTCGACATCGACCAGAATTTCGAACTCGGAATCGCGCCTCATCGACTTGCGGGACTCGATGTGCACCACGTTCACGCCCAGATCCTACAACGAAAAGCTGATATTAGCTTCGCGAGAGAATAAGGGATATAATACGTGGTTTAACAAAAGTGCTTCGCTCGCTTGCCTGGAAGACTTGGAGGGCTCGCGCGAGTCCGCCGACTTGGTTCTTCAGGGAGAATACGACGGAGTTTTTCGTGTCGTCGCTCGAGACCTTTTCCATCAGCGGTACCTTTAACAGAGGTTTCCCGCCGGTAAGCTCTAGCTAAATACGGAGATAGTTTTGAGGAAACGAAGGACTTACGTCGCGGCTTTTGTGCAGAGGACTTCCCTCCTTAATAGTCCACTGCTCGTCTCTTCTGTAGAGCCACATCCCTAATAATCCCTTACCCGATCCGCTCATGTTTAATTTGCTTAATGTGGCGGGTTAAATCGAAGGCTCTTTAAAGCGAGAGAGAGAGAGACAGATCTGAAAGTGCATTGTAGGAGTAGGCATTGATTTTTGCAGTTTGACGAATAAGAAAGTTAAAGTTTATTTTTCAAGTTATTTATTTTGCAATCATGTTCTAATTTTAAGAATTTACGAAAAGGCGTCCACTTCAAGTTGCCTGTATACATGATTTAATTGTAAATATATTGAATATTTTTATAATAATGTATTCAACTTTTTATCAAAAGAGTTATTTAAATCATCTTTTCATTCAAAATTTTGTTACAGAAAAGCAATAATTTTAGTATTTTTTTCAACGAATTCATGGATTTTCATTCACTGAAAATTAAAACAATTTATTTCGTTTCATTTCGTTTCATTTTAATCCGAAAAACTAGTCAAATTAATTAATTTTAAAAGTTTTTTTAAGTTTTATCAATGTTTTAAAGTCTAAAAATATTAAATAAAAAAATTTTGCACGCGAATAGCTTGAAGACAAAATGACATAAAATGCAAAATTCTAGAATTAAACAAATCTGAACTCTTTTGACAAAAAGTTGTATATAAAAATATTACAATTTATTAATAATTTTATTTCATTTTTTTAAAGGCGACTCAAAGGGGACACTTTTTTTAACGTATTACACCCCGTTAAACTAACTCTTCTCACGACTTCGCAAACGTCACCTTTTAAAATCACTAAGAAAAAAAATACTACCCCCAGTGAAATAAAAAGTAGCATCATCACTTACCGATCGAAAGCCTAAGCTCTTGCCCAACTTCCAGCACAAAAAACGATACTTACTTCGCCGAAACCTTCGTAGAACCAGGTACCTACTCACTTATATATCACTCACCGAAAAGCGGAACCGATCTCAAAAAGCTCGCAGCTCCGAGCGAAAAAATAAGGCAATAATCGAAAAAACTACCCCGAGCCGCCGAGACACTTGTTGAGGAAGTGCAACCAGCAGTGTCGCTCGCCGGGGGTGGCCTCGGGTACTTAAGCGCTCGCCCCTCCGCGAGGGCGACTCTCGAGCCGCGGCGATCGCAGCCGATTGGTCGGCGCCGCCGGCTCCCCGAGACTTTCTCCCATTGGCCCCGAGAGGACTCGGTGGCTCTCTCCTGGAAAAGCGAGAGCTTTCTCCGGGCGTCCATTCATTTGGAGCTTCCACCTACCGAAGGCGGTTTTTCTCCTCGCCTGCTGAATATATATTCCCTGACGTCAGCGCCGAGGAGGGAAGTGGCGGCTGGGCTGCCGATCGGGAACGGGGTTTTTCTGAACTGCCGAGGGATTTTTAAAGTTTTCAATTGGTCGAGAGATCAGTTCGTTTTATTTTTATTTTCAGACTTGAGATATAAGCTTTTTGAACGTGAAGATTATGAATCTGAACTCCTAAGTCATTTGCGAACCGTTTTTAAACAGAAAAAAAGAAGGAAAAAAAAATTAAATAAAAATTAACTGAATGACGTCGAAACTAATAGGAGAGCTTCTACGTCATTAAAACGACGTATAAAAAAGGCTTGAAACCCAAAGCAAACTCTCGTTCTCAAGGGCGGCGTTACAATAAAACCCCGCTGATTGCAGAGCAAACTTAATACACGGACGGAGGTCCGGCGAGGACAAGAAACTCAGCCAGTCCTCCTCAAGAAATCTAAAAGAAATCTCTCTGATTAGCTCGGGAGCGAGAAAAGCTCTCCTCGGGAGAGAAATGCGGGATTTAAGCGGGCGGGCATCCGATATACAGTCGTGGTGTGCGATAGCGCGTAACCGATGGCCGCGCGGGTCGGCTAATGTGCTGCATCTGCTTGCCGATCGCCGCCACCCTCGCCGACGTCGTTCCCGCTCGGATTCTCTTTGCTTAACGAGCCGGGACGCACTTCTGATTTATCATTTTCTGCTGGTGGGAGTATGTAGGCTTCTATTTTCGGGGTTCGTAATTGAATGAGCAGCGATTTCGAGCTGAGATGCAGAGTATTTTGTATTTATACCTTTGTGGAAGAGGGTAAATGGGAATGTGTGCGTTTGATAAATATGCTTTTATTGCAATTGAGGTAAATTTGTTGCGTTAATTTATCGAATAAGTTTCTTTGAATGTAGGATAACTGTAATTGTTATTTCAAATGAATTTTAAATCTAGGCGTTTAAAATTAGTTTAGAAACTGGATGTGTTCAATAAAAAAGTTTATTAATCAAGCGCATTTCAATTTTATAGCTTTTTTTAACTTCGGTGTAACTTTAACTCTATTATATATGAATAGTAATATAAAGGAAATTAACACAATTCAAATTTAATTCTATAGCTATTGTTATCTAAATTGGCACGTCATCTCCCGCGGAAATCGTTAATGAAAATCAACCCCTATGCGAAACTTCGTTTCTTCGTCCCTGCCGAATGTAATCTCACTCCAGAATATTATAAATTCTAAAATAAATTTCATTCTCTCCGATTTCGCTTCAAAAACTGAATAGACTTTGTTAAGAAAAAGCAGAGAGAAACGAAAAACTGTTGAACGCCACACATTTTCCCTGCAGACGCGAGACGTTATCAGCTTTTCTAATGCTTCTTCCCGGCGAAGTGCGTAGACAGCGCGGAGAGCGCGAGAGAACAAAGGGAGAGAGGGTGCTTCTGCTTTACGAGGGATCAATCACTTACCGCGGAAATTCTCGGGGGGAAACTTGTCGGTTTTTATCGCGGCCCGCAACTAGCCGCGGGGAAAATAAGCAGAAATGCGACTACTCCCGCCAGGCGGCGATTGCGGATGCTTTGGAAAGATATGAAATATTTTCTCCGATTCTCGAATTTTCGCTTTGGCAAGAGCTTGCAATGTGACGAAATTGGTGGCTGGATTGATCGAGGAAAGTTTAAGACTCTTGCCATTGAGAGATGCGTTAAATACGGTGAAGAGACGGAATATTCACGGTCGGCAAATAGTCTTATCCTCTTAAAAGGTCAGTTGGCATGATCAAATAAGAAAATTCATCGACCGTTTCTAAGGAAGAAAGAGAGTCGGAGGGGTTTCATTTTAAAAGTAATTTAGACGATTTTGAGAAAAAATAAAATGTATCTTTTTTTTATGCTAACGGTGTTGCGCAATCTTTTTAAAAGATCTGTTTAAGAATTATTAATATTAATATTATTATAACCGAAGCGACTTATACTGTTTTGCAAAAGCACTTCGAAGTGAGATCAGCTCCTATGAGCATTTATAAACTTTTTTCGAAAAATTTATAGATATAGAATCTGCGAACATCAATTAGTCTTTTTCAATCAATCGATCAGTAATCTTTTCTTTCTTTCTTTAACCTACATATACATGTTTAATCTATACCAACACTCGGTAGACAAAAATAAGTTAAATTGATCTAATTAGAGCAGATCAATAAAAGGAAATTGAAATTAACGAATTGTAACTTATTCCGATCCTCAATTGATAAATTATAATACGGCAAGTACAGCTTTCCACTAGACTATTTTTGTCTACAGATTTAACATTTATAGATTTAATATTATATATAAAAATCACATGATAAAAGAAATTTAAAAACTTGAATACATTACTGCATTAAAAAGATAAAATTAAAATTAAAAAATTGATTTTAAAAAATGTGTAATATTATAGTAAGTAAAAAATTTAAGATTCAAAAAAACTAAAATCACCGAACTCTCAAACTCTGTCAAACACACGTCGACTGATAAAATAATCATTCTAAAAGTTACATCAAGTTAACCCACAAGTCGCAGCGCCAGGTAAGTCATTATCAACAGTCGATGAACAACCTTCCCTGGAAAGCAGCCCCCTGCAACGAAAGCCCTACCATCATCCCGCGGAAAAGTCCCCAGAAGCCAACCCCGCGTCTTCCCCCGCGAAAAATCCCTTAGAAAAAAAAAAAAAAAAAAAATCAATGAAAATGATCCTCGCCGTCCGATATATCCCACCCTCCCAGATAACCCCCCGACTCTCGCCCCCACTCGGTCTTCTCTCGCCACAAAAGACGGGCGCCGTCGCAGTGCAGACCTGCGCAGTGCAGTTCCTTCCCTTCGCTCGGCATCGTCGGGTCGGACGTGTACGTCGGATCGGCGGCGGCGGCGGCAGCGGCAGTAGCCCGAATCAATATCGTCGCGGGCGCGACGACGCGAGCGCTGGGGCTGCTGCAGGCTACCCAGGATGGCGGACACGGAGTTCGAGGAGTTCCGCTACTTCTTCGAGCGGCTGCCCCAGCACCTCAAGGCCCCCGTCTCCAATTATACGTGAGTAGCTCTCGGGCGTCTTTGGGTATCGTCGGCTAGGCCTATAAGGCCGCCCCGTAGTCTATAGCCGTCCTTCGCTGCGAGGGGGATTACATAGCGCTCGAGTCGCGAGGGAGAGGAATTAGCGGGAGAGACGACGATGCACTTTCTCGAGCTCGTCAGGCTCTGCCTCCTGGTGTGCTACGCCTGCTGGACCATCTGATGCAGGTAGGGGGGAGAGGTTCTCGGGCTGGATTCACCTGTCGGCCTGGTCGAGGTGCGAGGGTGGAAAAGGAAGGCGCGCGGCGTATGGCGCGACTTCGGCTATCGATTCGCCCGCTTCATGTGCTCCTGACTGAAGTGCGATTCTACCTCTTTGCCGTTTTTTTTAATGAGGCCTCTCCAGCGAAATTCAAGGGGCCTGCAGACTCGACGTCGCTCTTGGCCGAGCTTTTGTTTAAGTCGAGTCTTTTAGCTGGGGTTTATTAGGGACTTTGGGTTTTTTTTTCGGGGTATACGAGGGAAATGAGTGTATTGATATTGGTGTTGTGCTAAATTTTTTAGCTCCCCGTAGGAGTAAACTTGGGACGCGTTTCTGGGTCGAGTTGAAAAATAAGAGGAGCCTCCAAGGGGAAATAGGTTATTGTTGATGCAAACCTTCTTTCTTAAAAATTGACTTATTCGACATTCAGAGTTTCGAGAATTGGTATAATTCTCTTAAAGCTTATTAAAGCTGTTTTACGCACAGATTGCTCTTTAAGCTCTGGCAACGATACAAAAATGTATTAGCTTTATTGCTTTTGTTGCTTAGCTGACACAATATTGAATATTTTTCCCACTGCATTGGATATACACAACTTTCTCATTCTACTTGCCGTCCTCCTTTATAAAAATGCTAATCTTTTAGCTTTTTTCAAAAGCACTCGTATACCTTATTTACCCATGTTTATCCCAGTTTTATTGTCACCTGCCAGTTTTATTGTCACTTGAAACTTTCAAGCTGCTTATTAGTCCGTTTAAACATCAACACGTAGGTGCGATTACCAAGAATCCGTCGATTCAGCGCCTCAAACTACTCCTCCAATCAATAGACCAGCCAGTCTTAGACCCTCCTAAGAGCTGGCAGTTTTTCGCTTTTATTTATCGGACGAGCCGCTCTATCGACACTCTCGGAGTTCGACAGCATAAACACGCCAACAGTCCACACACCGCGCCGCTTGATCATCGGCTTTTACGAAAGCGGTGGCGTTTAAAATTGCGAGCCCGGAGCTTTGCTCCCTTTCTCGCCTCTCGGCCGCCCCCCCCGTCTCAGCCTACTTTTTCCGCAGCCGCGGCGTTTTCTCGCGCTTGAATTTTTCAAGGCGCGGGGAGAGAGACGGGCGAGTTTTCGTTCGCGAGGCGGTGCAGTATATTGCGGGCGACGGGTTACTGCGGGCTGGAGACTTTGAGGAATTATTTAGGCGTTTCGAGCGAGGAAAGGTTGTTGACGAGTGACCGACTTTTGTTCCTTGTTACTATTGCGCATTAGTTTTCTTTTAATTGAAATTCAGAGGATTTAAGAAATACTGTGCTTAAATGTGTTATGTAACCAACGCCAGAAGCTGGTTTACGCGGTTTAAAGAATTTCACGAAACTATCCCACTTTTAAAAACAAATGTGTACATTTAAATTATTTTTATACAATTCATGAATATTTAAGTAACTGTAAATAATATTCGGTATCCTCGATTAATGAAAATAACATAACGCAACATTTTGCAACACCGTTATAAAAGCGAATCTTCATTAATTTAACCCTTTGATTCACCCTCTACCGTTTATCCTCTACTGAATATTAATCTTAACAAGCAACCCCTAACACTCTCGCTCCCGAAAAGAAATTCTGAAAAAAAAAACGGGCTTCTCGCCCCTCACGATCCCCAGACTGGTGCACGATGTCATGCTGGACGATTCGCCGACCTCGTCGGCGGGTAGCGAGGCGGAGGCCGGCCGCTCCTGCACGGGCACCGCCGGCGACTCCGAGGACGAGGAGGTGGTCGTGCTGCACAGGCACGAGGCCCACTGCAGCGGCCACAGCTCCGCCGACGACAGCGAGGACTGCGAGCAGATGTGCTGTTCGTCGATCGTGGCGGACAGCGACTTCAGGTATGGGGAGATAGTCGACGAGATCGACATGCATGCGTCGTCTTTGACTTTTTTTTTTTTTTTTAAAGGCTCGATCGGCGATAGATTTGGTATTTTGTGCGCAGCTGTTTGTAAGAGAATTTCGAGTGTGGGAATTTATTGTTTCGGAGAGCTGCACATGGAATACAATTCTATGATTAATATCAATTAAATAATCTTTTATTTACTCGTAGATGAATAAAAGTAATGTGGATTGCGTAAATTTTTTAGTGAATTAGTTTATAATATTAGTTTTGTGGTCCATGCTTCGTAATTGCTCTAAACGACTTTATTAATTAGAAAATTAATTCTGAAAAATAATTAATATATATGGGCTAGATTTACAATATAATTAAGTACATTAAATTGATTAAATAATTAAATACATTAATACACAATACATTAAATTTTAATTAATTTACATTATTCTAAGTTTTGGAATGTGTTTTGAAGATGAAAAAAAAAATTAGAATAATTTTTAATTTCTGATCAATCTCTTCTTTACTCTGATTTATGCGCATGATATAGATACAAAATCCTTGCAATTTAAAACATTTTTTACATCCCCAAAACAATAGACCCTTTTCTATTTTGGACTAATTGAACTTGTGCACGAAAGGTCTTGCCAACTAGAATTCAGACAAAATCAGATTCCCGTTCGGTACAGCTTTTTATTTATCATTCGTCCCGATCGATGGACTCATCCTTTTTTTCCGCGTCGCCATCAAAATGTACTAAAACTAAAGGGCATAAATCAGCTTTCGTTTATTTCGCGAGGATCGATAAATTCAATTTTTGAGCTCGTGGCCCATTTTCCGCTCGGCGAATGGAAATATCTTTCTCGCGTCGGGGGTTATAACGTTCGAGGTTGCAAAGGGGCAAAGGTATCATGCATAATTTATACCTTCGAATTTACCTTCGTCGTAATTTCGATCCCCCTGGAAGTTTCAATCACTGAAAATCACTTAGATGATTGTTTGTATCGGGACTGACGGGTAAAATCTATATGTAGGAAACAATCGGATTGACTTTTTATTGTAGATATTTGATACTTACTTTTCTGCATTGAATCATAACAGGATAAATGGAAAATCGATAAAAGGATTATAAAGTGTATGATTTTATTTACCGTTGAATATTGGATTACATACATATTGGTTTTAATCTACTTAAGTCAAATAATAATCTCAATCGTACGAGGGTAAAACGACCCGCTAAACCGATTCTTCATGTCAAAAATTCAATTTACAAAAAACCTCGGAAAATCGGCTTGCCAAATCAGACTCGTAGAAGATCTGCCTTCGCGCCTCTCTCTCTCGCCTGCATACCCTGGAAACCGCAAGCTCCCAAGCAAGGCATGCTCGAAGTAGACCGTAGCTGAAACGTCTCTGTATGCCCTTTCGCCTCGCGGTTGGTGACGCTGTAGCTTGTTCGCCGGGCTGAGCAGCGTCAACGTCGGCGCGGGAGGAGGCGGGGCGAAGGCGCGCGGCGGCCGCGACAGCGTCATCAGCGACGTCGCCGACTCCTGCTCGTCCCTCAGCTCCTGGCCCACCCCCGAGCACCACCCCCGGAGCGCGACGACCGGCAACCCGACCCTGCAGCAGCAGCAGCAGCAGACCGCCGAGCGCAGACGCAGGCGGCTACCCGAGATTCCGAAGAACAAGAAGCGTAAGATTATGATTTTTTGATTTTAGATGTTTTTTTTTTTTGGGGAGGGGATTTTTGCAAGGTGATGAGGTGTATAAGTAAATCGTCCTACTTAAATTCTATTATTTTTTTATCATTCTTAATTATTAATTCTCTGGTATAACTAGAAACAGTTACGAACCTTTTCATTTTACAATTCAATGCAATTTAAAGAATTAATAAACATTTCAATGTTCTAAATTAATTGCCCGTACAGGTCGGTTTTTAATTATTCGTAAAACTAATTTAAACTTTTAACACCCGCCGATGAAATTTACGACTTTAATTCGGTATTGATCAAAAGTGCTGCTCAATTTGGCTGCTTTTCCCAAATGGCTTCAAACTCCCCGAAGTATACTGAATTTTCATTTTTGCGACAACATGCCAGCAGTACGAGCTCTCGAAAGAAAATATATAACGCAAACGCACAATAAAAATTCATACTTCTCTGAAAGCTAATACCCAACTCGGCGTCGTATCTTTCACCTTGAAAAGCCTTAAATCGTAAGAGATTCTAATACTCCCAGCATCGTTTCTCGACCGCGAAACCATAGCCGGAGGAAAGATGAAGCTCATTCGCATCGCTTATAAAAGAACGTCTCTCGTTTGCGCTCGCTGAGTTGCGAGTCAACTGGAATAGGCTTAATAGGATTAGAGAAAAGGTGCCGTAATCTCATTAGCGATTTTTCAGGCCGCGTTTGAAAATACGTCAAAATAGGGATTTGCGATGAGATTTGATGCTTTGATACTTAAAGTATAATAGTGTTTTGTTTAAGGTGTAATTTGAAATTCAATTTAAGGTCAGTGACTGTTTAAGGTTAAATTTTCGTTCTTTAAGGAAGTTAGAATTTGAAAAAATTAGAGATTCTTCCTTTCGGTTAACTTCTCGTGAAAAAATACGCGTACTTTATAATTAAATTTTCATTTCATCAAGAGCAATTATGATTAACTTGTAATCAGTCTCTCTTACTTCGAACATAATTAAATTCCAAACCTGTAATTCCAAAAAAAAAACTCATCAAAATGTCTGCTGGGAGCAAACACTTGACGTTAACGCAAATCCAATTAATCTCGACATTGACCTACTAAAATGTATATGTACTCTATGAACACGACTAAAACTTATCCTATAATTTTTATATATATTTATGTGTTTTCATTCCAAATATTAATTAAAACCATTTAAAAAGTATTTACCACTATCGTTTCGAAGATCAATCAATAATATTGTGTTTGAAAGAGTCAATAATTTTTCTAGTCACCGATAAGTTTATTATTTTTGTAAACAGTCTATAAGTATAATTTAACTGTGTTCTTCAGAAGAAAAAAAAACTACCAAATTAGTTTATTATTATGCTTTCTCAAAAACCAAGCGACCTCCAAACACCTCGACTAACTCAGTCTCCGATTCTCAGCAGTATCCTGCTCCCTGTCGATGCAGTCCTCGCCTTCCCTGGCGGAGGAGCTCGGTGCGGCGGCGGCGATGGCGGCCGCCCGGCCGCACCTCATATTCCGCAAGTGTCTCCGGCACGAGGACAGCTCGCCGGACAGCGAGCGGATGGCCACCGACAGCGGTCACTCGACCGCCCACTCGCCCGAGAACGGGCCCAAAAGCGTCTCCCCCATACCCTGCAGCTCGCTGCAGAACATCGATTCGGTGTCACCCGACAGCACACCCGGTAGGCGTTGCGTTAGTTGGTTTTTTGGCTTGGGTACTTTCTGCGGCTTCGGCTCGCGTTGGGGTGGTGGTCGTCGACGCGGAGGGGAATACGTTTTGTATCGAGAGGTTGTCGGGAAGCGATTGAATTTTGTGAAAGTTTCAAACCGGAACTGAGGACTTTGTACTAAGAAAAGTACTAAATTAAGAAATTTATAAAACCATTATCAAAATACATTCAAAATTCGACTTCTCTATCTGTAAAAAACATGATTTTTGTAATCTTCAGCAATCTATAATTGACTTAAAAATTGTTATTTTAATTACTATTAAAAGGACACGTTAAGAAAAATATTATTATTGCTACGTAAAAGAAATACGTAGACGTTATACGCCATTTGCACGTTGATCTCTCGCTTGGCGGAAGATTCGTAGGGGCAAAAAAGCCGCCCGCGGGTACGACTGTAGCCCAGCCTATCAATTTCCTGACAGCCGGTAATCGAAAGGGACGAATCTTCGAACGCGCGTCAATTTCATTTCTCCTCTCCTACTGCCTAATAATGCTGTTCAGCAAAACGAGAATTGAAAACGGCTTTAATTAATAAGCGGATTCAGCTCTTGTACAAAAATTACAATGGTTACGTCAATTGAGTACCGTAACTTTGTTTAATCAAAATAATTATAGCACATGGATAGATATATAGATGATAATCGTTAGTTACAGTTAGAAGTTAGGCCAAACTTTAACGGATTTAACTTTTTCATTTCAACTATATATAGCTGCTATTAGTAAATTATAAAAAATCATTGACCATTAGCAAGATTGTTTTGTCGACGAGATAATTGCGCATTTCAGGAAGCGGCGGAGTCCCCTTCATGCAGCTGGAACTGCTAGAGGCGACGCATCGAGGCTTGCACAAGTTCGTGCCTCGGCATCGGGATGAGATCGATTTAGAAATCGGGGACCCGATCTATGTACAGAAAGAGGCGGACGACTTGTGGTGCGAAGGTCAGTTCTTACCTCCTCATACATCTTCCAAAACCTTCCCCCGTCGAAATAAAAAAACGCCGTTTCACCGTTTCCAGGCGTGAACTTGCGAACGGGCCGACAAGGCATCTTCCCGTCGGCGTACGCGGTGGACATGGAGTACAGCGACTTCGACCCGGCGGCCCCGAAGGTGAAGAAGGAGCGCTACCTGCTCGGCTACCTGGGCTCGGTCGAGACCCTCGCGCACAAAGGTACGAGCGTCGTCTGCCAGGCGGTGCGCCGCATCGTCGGCAACACCTCCCAGGACTCGCCCGTCTCCCAGAGCTGCATCCTCGAGGTGTCCGATCAGGGACTGAGGATGGTCGACCGCAGCAAGCCGCGTAAGACCACCGGGCCCTGCCACGACTACTTTTACTCGTTGAAGAACGTCTCGTTTTGCGCCTTTCATCCGCGGGATCATCGGTATCTGGGATTCATCACCAAGCACCCGACCATGCAGAGGTTCGCCTGTCACGTATTTATCGGACAGGACTCGACGAGACCTGTCGCCGAAGCAGTCGGGTGAGTGTCGCGTTTTTCGCGAGAAGTGTGATAAATTCTGTTTTATGGCTTGAAGAATCGCGAGGTCGATTTTACAGTGTTTTATGTCGAAGCTTTTCAAAATAACTAGAAGGCTAATATTTTCATATATATGGTACAAAAAGGGTGGAAGGAATTTTAAAAATCCTGATTGTCAATATAGATAATAGTGGAGAGGCTCGTTAGCTTCGCCTAGTACATATTTGCCTGCAGGACGCTACCGGCCTCCTTAATATTCAAAAAGCCCATCCCGTGTTCTTAGAAAGTCATAAAACAAAATTTGTGTTTTTTTTTAGACTTGCACAGTTTGTTTTGTGAAATTACATGAAAATTTTTAATTTTTCATTCACAGTCGAGCCTTTCATCGATTCTACACGAAATTTATCGAGACTGCTTTCCCAATAGAGGACATCTACATTGAATAAAGTTCCCGCCATCATCCCTTGTAAATAATCCCATAGTTGCCAGCGCTCGGGCAGAGAACTACAATTATATTATACATGAAAAAAATTATATAAACAAACAATTAAACGCGAGAATCGACGTGTTTGATCTGTCTTTCGGTTATGAAAAAAGTTTTGTAGCTTCGAAGAATATCGTACTCGAGTAGCTACTTTAAACAAATCAATTAACCAATCAGTACATACAGGTGAAATTTGTATTATATACAGAAAAAAAAAACATACGAAGCTTAAAGTAGCGCTTTGGGTATTTTTTTATTCTACACGGAGACACAAAATGCGAGTCAATTTAATGACATTCTGCTCCGAACATTCGAAATTGCTCGCGAATGCAAAGTTCTTAGAAATATGTCTATTTTCTAAAAAGAGAGAATTTCATTAAATTGACCAAAGTCGTTCGATTGATGTTCTGTTGTTGAAGCGCGAAATTCAAATTGTATACCTTTTACTATGCATGTTCGAAGTGTCCCTGTGGTATGAAATTTCACAGTTATTAAAAATCAATGTATCAAAAGGACCATTTCGTGTAGCGATGCGTAGGAGACGACTAGTCAAGTAGAAGTATTACTTTCCTCAAGTGGCAAACTAAAAAAATACTATGATAGAGGAATGGACGAGTTGCGAGGGCGGAGTCTAAATTTCACCTGTCTGTATCGCTAATCAGTGCATACTCGGAAGCAATTGAAAGATATTATACTCTTTACAAAGCGACCTTTAAGTTTAAGCGCGCGATTTGTTAATTGTTTACATTTTTTTTATTTAACGTATTTGACTTTTGTATCTCTTCGATTACGGTATCATTTATTCATCCGAAAACTCGCTAGAAAAGCTCACAAACGTATTTTTCTATTTGTTAGCGAGACGTGTATGCGAATGCGAAGGAGCGCCGAGAGGCGCGTCCAGCGGAGACTTGTGAATTCGACGGCAAGGCGAGATTTGCATTTTATTTTGTGAAGAGGAAATAAAAAGACTTATAGCTTACAATTAGCTGACTACTTGTCGATGTAATTAATAAAAATTATCTGTAAGATTTAAACCAAACGTGAATACAGCATTTAAAATTCAGAAAGGAGATTGTGGATTGGCGGAGAGCGAAAATTTATTGTAAACAAATAAGTTATTTTTCTTTCTTATAATTATCTTATTTCCTTTCTTTTTCATAATGTTTACATATATATTTCTCATATCAGGCAGCATTATTTACAAAAATGTTCCACCTCTACGAAGTCTTGATAATTCAGTCTTGACACAATAACTTTTACGTGTATAATGATTTGCAATCATTATAAAGAATTCATTATTTATTATATAATAATAATAATAGTAATAATATTAATTAACCCTCGTCTCCTTCTATTTTTCTTTTTTTTATAATTTTTCAATCATTAAAGATTCAGGCTACTATAATTTTCATTTAATTTAGTAGGTTAACGAAAACATTAAAAAATATTTATATATTTGAAATATCTATGCCAAATCAACTATCCAAATTTAATATTTTATAAACAAATATTTAATTTATAATTTTAAGAGTTTCGTTAATTTCACAGGTACTACTTTTTCCAAACATAATTTCAAACAACGAGGAGCATTCAGGATTGCTGCGCTATTACTGATGTGCTACATGCAATTTTGTAAACGAATAGACATTATCGTCAATTTGACTTTTTTTATGCATTCCTTATCTAAATCGTAGGTAAAAGTAAAAAATCTTGTAAGTCTTAATAAATTACAAGTCTTTTTCCTTAAAATATTTCAATTGCCTTTGATAAATGCAAAAATGAGACCTCAATAGTTATTTTTTTTTATTTCAGAATAAAAATATCTTTTCTTTGATTTCTCAATTTTCGACTAGAACTTTGACGGTTTTTCCTGTTTTTGGTTTCGCGTTTAACGTCGAGGAATGCACTTTTCAATGAACAGTAGCACGTCAGACGCAGACAAATTGGAAGAATTTACATTTCTTTTTTATCGCTGCAACTTCGTTGAGATTGCCAAGCAGAACTGCGATGTTTATGCATCTGATTTTTGGAAAGTCTAAGTTTTCTCGAAAAAATGGTTGTCTCCCTCAAGATTTAATTAAGTACACAGTATACAGCAATAAAAAAGTCTAAAAGATTTTATTCGAGAAAGTATTCGTGAAAAATTAATTTTTTTATAAAATATTCATTTTCAATATCTTAATTAACGAAATCTCCAACATTTCACAATTATAATAAAAGTTAATTTGTTACGGACAACCTTACTCACGAGAAAACTATAATTTTTTTTTCGACTGTAATCTTAACTATTAAACATTTTTATAAATCTCTGCGAGTATCTCAATTATCGCCCGTCTCTCCTCATAATTCACAATGTTGACGAGTGCCATCAATTATTAACATATGTCCAATTTTCGATATTCGTTAAATTTACAAGTATTACAATACAAAAATGTCGATTGTCGACAGTTTTCGTACAATTATTGCCCAATCGCGTAAACCATCGATGTATGGAATTCGCATGGCGCGTTGAAGTGGCGAGAGAACACTGAGATTATCGAATAAGTTGAGTTTGTCTTTACACAAAGATCGCCTCCGCGCATGTACATATTCATAACAGCAATGAGACGATCGATGAAGAATTACACTACAACATACGACGGAGATATTAATTCTTTTAATGCGTTGAATTACATTTCCTTCATTATGAAATTCATTTGAGCTGTAATAGGTAGCGTTCATTTACATTGAAGACAATTTATGTACAGTAAAAAAGATTTTTTCCACATATCGATCGTTTCATCAACCGCTGCCCTCATAGTAGTGTCGCAATAGTATCATAATAATATAATTATAATATCGCAATAATAATAATAATAATAATAATAATAATAATAATAATAATAATAATAATAATGATAATGATAATAATAATGATAATAATATTAGAAATAACACGAAATTTCAATATGTTTGAAGCATGTAAAAAAATATTCTTACATTGTAATAAGATAAACTTTCATGCTTTAACAATTTATAGAGAAATCAAAAGTGCAATGCTTCAACCACATTATCGGATAACGTAATCATTGAAGTAAATATAGAACATCGCAAGACAATCCAATGATAAGGTACGTAATAATTTCGTCGACATAATGCATTATTTTCATTAAAAATCGTTGAAATCGTTGATTAATTTTGGAAAGTCTCGCGAGTTTTGCATAAATTTTAGATTGCAGTCTTACGGTGAGCCAATTAAAAACGATGGCAACAACTTCCACTCTATCGTTCCTGAATTAGCATTAACATTTTAAACGCATAGTAATCATAAATCTAACGTATTGTACAACATTATTTGCGTTATTTGCACTGGTAGTTCCAGACACGGGTCCGTACTTAAATATTCGAACACCGTTCGGTAGGTTTACTTAAAGGTAGTTTAACTATTTACAATTCTTAGCATTTGTGAAATTGTCGGGCCCAACGGTTCAGGACATATTCTAAGTCCTTATAAACATAAATGTATAAAACGTCCTTCTACATTTCGTATTTTTTTACATGCAAAAAATACTTTAAAATGATTGTATTCACATTAAAGAAATACTTTACGAAGGTAATTACAACGAAATGCTTAATAAAAATGCTTTTCAAGAATAATTACACGCTTTTTTTTACATTGATATAAATTCACAAGACTAAAAATTTACTTCATTTTCAAAAAATATACAAATTATTTAAACAATGAACAAGTATTATTAGAATTTCAAAATGTATTTGCCATTTTATTTTTAAAAAGATTAAAATTGTAAAATTTCCACATAAAAGTGTAAAAATTAAAAATATATTTTATTCATAAATTTTGCTAGCTCTAATTCATTTAAAAGTTGTATTTAAAGTAGAAAAAAACTACTTGCACTTACCAGGAGAGGCTTTCTTCATGGTTTGAACAAAATTCATGACCCAAACAAGTGATGTTCTCCTGGTTAGTATAAAAAAACGAACAATTTTAAAATTCGAAGAACTGTGAATTTGCGTCCATGACATTTAAGTACTTCTCTACTTACATTGTAACATTTTACTGTTTACCGCCTTAAATTGTTGCAACTAGTTAAATAATGAATCGTTAGATTATCGTGAATAATGCGTCAAATTCAATCAACATTACTTAACTTTTAAGAAGTATTGAACACTAAACTGAAAAATAGAAATTTCAAGAGTAAAATAATATTTTAAAATACTAACTATAAAAATATACATTATAAATTTAAATTCTAACGTAATTAATGAAATTTAGTTTAATTTGTACATTTTTAATAAATAGAAATAATAAATATAAACTGAGGTCAAAGGAGTTTTTTCAAATTAATTTACGTAATAAAACATACGTATTTTTTATAATATTAACCTAGATTCACTTAATTTAAATGATTCCTAATTGACAAGATAAATTAAAGTTCGATAATCCGTGGTAGCAAATAAAAAATTGATTATTTAGCATGCACCATATTTAATTATCAAACTGTGAAATTATATAATCATCCTCGTCACCTCAGTTTATAATATTATACTATTGTTGATTTCCAATTTTTTAAGCAATTCTCTAATTTGAATTACAATCATATGCATCAAATTTTGCTAATAGATCCTTTAGAATATGCCCTGTTTCGGTCGTCTAGTCTTTTGATACAACGAATGGAAATTTTACATTAGAAAATATTTTTGCTTTATGACATATCTTGTCTTATAACTGGTTGTTCCTTCTTTTTTGTACAATTACAATCAATCGACTAGACACGACACGTTTATATGGCAATATTTTCGAGATTGCACCAATCTTCATGCTTTTATAGAGTTTTTGTAAAAGGAAACAAAACCAGCTATTATTAAGCTGCTGCTTATATGATCTTTCTTCTTTACACGTCATTTATCTTATTGACTATTTCAAGTTTCCATAAAGTGAAAGCCAATTCACTTTCACTGTTCGTTTAAAATCCTCTTGTCATGTTGGACGTTCAATTGCAAGCTTTCAAAATTCTGCTTCTCAGCATTTTCTTCCGACTAAATAGAAAAATATCTCTAAATTGATAGTCACTTTACTTTTTTTTTAATTTAAATGAAATTTGGTATTACATGAGCTTGCACGAGATTGTCACGTTGAACTTGATTTCGGGCCACGTCTGTGTCATTGTATTGCGTTGGTTCGCAAAAAGATGTACTATCGACCATCTGTGAACGTGCAGGTCTCCTTTGTTTTTTAACAACAGCAATATCGTGCTGTAAAGTAGATTTTAATTATAGTCCTGTATTATTACGGTGCAATAAGATTAGAAAGTTATTGTGTTGTTGGAGTGTCCCTTACATCACTAATAGAGTATTGTTGTGTAGGTTCTATATTTCCTTGAGTAGGATCTAAAATTGTAGAAAAAGCGTGATATTATTTTTTTCTATACATGGAAAGTAGAAACCAAGATAGAGAACTCACCTTCAATAAGTGTTGGAGGGAGTGTAGTCAAAAATTTTAGTATATCTGAAATAATATTGTAATTTTTTATAGAACAATGTACAATCTAAGAGAAAAATTCAATTATGATGTAGGGTAAAATGATCAAACTTTACCTTCATTTTGCTCAAAATCAGCGTTCAGTGGCTGCACAGGTTGAAGGTCTGAAAAGTCAATAAATTCAGGCTCCACAGATTCCAAAGATTGTACGTTAGTTTCTATTACTTCAACATTAGGATTTGATATTGTAGGCGGAACTTCCAAGTATGTTGGAAAAACGTCTCCACTTGTGCACGGCATATCTTTATCAACATTTAATAAGTCTTGATTAGATACAAAGTTATCTGTAGTCTTTTTCTTATGATAAACCATATGTTCGCCATCTTCATTTTCATAGGACCTTTTTAAGTTAGTTTGCTGCAAATAAATGCAAAATATTGATTATTTTTATTCTTATTTAAAAGTTTAATTTCAAGAGAAAAGGTTTTCTTACAGCACTACTTCTAGATTGTAAACTACTGGCAATATTTGTTTGTACATCAAAAGACAAAGAATTATCTGAAGATCCACTACAGGCCGTAAAATTATTTGTACTTTTTTGAGGAAACTCAACCATTTCGTTAGTTCGAGTAAGTTCAGGATAAGTTTCCGTCTCGGTTGGCGGCAAAGAGAAGGCTATAAAAGACAGATATTCATATTTATTATCAATTAATTTACATATAACTGATACTTAAAAAAAAAAAAAAAAAAAAAAAACTTACGGGTTTCTGGAATCGGAGTGATTGTTCTAGTAGAAGCAGGACTCAAAGGGTCATCCATTTTCGGCATCTTTTTCTCAGCAAAATAGGTTCTTTCTCCGTTTGACTTATGACTTGAAGTTGAAGAAGATGAATGCTCATCAATATTCTTGCCGGAAGCTGACGATTTCCCTTTTCCACCTTTTCCACCCTTTCCCTTTCCAGTTAAATTGTCTATATTTTTTATCCCTACTATATTCGCTTGAATCGATGCAGGTGGTAACTGTTTTGAGTAAACTGCAGCTTTATAGACTTGATTATCTGGGAGAGGAGTTATTGAGCGCCGCTCATCCACTTTAAGTGGTGACGGTAAGTCACCAATTATTCTGTTAATTGCATAATGAATATCATCCTCGCCATCGATAGACGCGTTATCGTCTGTTGTAGAACCAAGAACTTCATTTTCCTATATTTAAAACATATGTCATTAAATAATAATTAAGTATAAATCAAAAGGAAATATTAATTATAATGTAGAAAAGCGATTTTAAAATTAAAATCTGTTTACTTAAACTTAATAAATAATTGTTTATCAACTTTATTCTTCACTATGAACTACAAAAAAAAAGGTATTTTTAATGCCTATAATAAAATTCTTTTAGATCATTTATAAAACTTTTCTGATATTAAAATGTTTTTTTGAAAACTAAAGAAAATTAACTTACTATTCGTGCAACAGATTCAGCAGTAATAGCAGCAAACCTGCTTTTCATGTCAGCTGTAAGCTTTTTTCCTTCTTCTTCCCTGTATTATTCAAACACAGTAGTTTAGTATATTAAGAAAATTTTAGTAGTTGAATGCAATTGAAAGTGCTTACGATAATAATGTGTTAACACATATGAACGAACTGACGCTCTGCGTTCTCTCATCGTATTCAAGATAACCGTGCGTTCTTAAGTATATATATTCTCCAGTTTTCGTCACCAAACGATAACACGAGGAGCCGTAGTTGCCCTGATCATACACTATAAACAAATATAATCGTTATTTTGATCTGTCATTAAAATTAATAAAACCGTGAAAATTTCAGAAAATTTAGTCATGTTTTTGAAATCAATCAAGAAACGTTAATTGATGACACAAAAATGTTTCGAACTCAATGTGCAAAATTAAAAAAATCAAATAAGCACTCACTGTGTTTTAAAGCAACAATAGTCCATCGGACATCGTCTTTGTGCATAAACTTGAAGGCGCTCGTTCCCGATACCTCTTCGGACATATATCCGGCAACTATCGATATCCTGTGATCGCAGAAAATAATTCTGCCGTCAACCAAATGCCTCGTGAAGTATTCATCTTTGTTGGCCTCCAAAAGCGAGAGTTCTGCAATCTTCTTCGTTTGAAGTACTCGACCGGTACCAACGAATATAACGTCGTTACTCGTAGATCTGAATTCTATAACAATTAAAGAGATATAAATATTTGTTTATGGTATTCATAATTATTTATAAATATAAGATGATACTACTGTCACCAAGTTGTAATTTGAATTGAAATAAGAAACTGGTCGTCACTGCTGTCTGATTATTCAGTGTTTCTCATTTCAATTCATAACTATTTATGACAACTTATAATAACGGTCTGTAATTATAAATTATAAATGAAATATTTTAATTAAATAAGAACTATTCTATGTTCAGTATAACTAGGATTATTTATATTACTGTTATCAAACGATATGAAGAAATTTAAAAAAATCCTTACTCTAATTAAGTTTTTCAAAAACAGTAATACGCTACGTCAGTGCTAGTCGATAAAAGAAAATTTTCCTCGACTTAATCTTATACTTTGTTTCTTAATCAGTGCACACAATGTTAAACACTGCAAATAATAATTGACTTATGTAATTAAGCGTTATTTAATTTTCAATAAAGTTTATACAACCACGACTAATTACACTTTTTTTGATAAACGAATAGACATTTTTTTTTTATTATGAATTTTATTTTGTAAGAAAATTTTTTAAATTTTCCAAGCTGATAACAGTTTGAAATAACTCAAATTATACTCTTCACGAATCAATGCCCAATTTCAACAAACACTTTTTATCAATCTCTACCCTCGAAGCCAGTACCCAAAATTCGACTGCCACCCGCTCACCTTTTCTCTTCTGAGCGTTGGTCAAAATGGTATTGGCGAATTCGTGCGCGAGCTTGAGCACGCCTGACATGAGGACGCTCTGATAATACGGGCACTCCTTCCGCGAATTCGGCCTGACCGACATGCGTACGCAGAAGGTCCGCCGCTGGGGCTTGAAGCTGAGGTACTCGGCGACGTTGCCACTGTCGTCCGAGGAGTTGGAGCCCTCCTCCAGCGAGTCCGAGTTCGGCGGCTCGAAGCAGCCCCGGTCCGGGGTCAGGTTCAGCGTCAGGGCCTCGTGGTCGTCGGGGAACACGTACTTGTACAGCGAGTCGCCCGTCAGCTCGTGCTGGAAATTAAAGGAGAAGCCTCGTTAAAAGCGGACTCGAAAAGGAAAAAAAAGTTCAATTTCGAGAGATGCTGAACACCGAGCGTGCAATTGAATGCCGGATTTAAAAATATATATACTACGCACGCGCGCCTCCCTCAGTCCTTAACCTACGACGGGAGCTTGCGCGAGAAAAAGGCGCGTGCAGCGGCGGAGTCGTTTTCTCGGCGGGACGCTGTCTGCCGACAATACCGGCTGATTGTAGCAGCTTCTTTAAAAAAAAAAAAAAAAAGAAAGAAAAAAAGAAAAAAGAAGGCGAAGATCTCCAAAGGCTAACGAAGGGGAACGTGCATCATCGATCGGCATCAGCTGCGCGAGCTCTCCGTTTTCGTAGGCCTTGAACTCGATTGTTTGCTAATTTTTTTTTTTTTTTTCGACCGCCGCCGCTCGACTGATTGGTTTTTTTTTGGGTTTCGAAAGCATTGGAATTCATCATAACTGCACGACAGGTTCTAACTGAGAGGGTCGATTCTAATTGAGGTAATTCCAAGAAAATTTGTGGTTTAAAAACATGCAGAGCTTCGGTTCTGAGGTTTAAAGCAAAGGTTAGATCTTATTTAAAGCCAAACCACTCAATTCACAGCTCTATGTTTGTGTTCAAAAAAACCGCACAGCGGTGTAAAATTAACAATTCGTATACTAAATCGTTTATTCTCTTATTCCATTACAAGACAAGTAAATAAAATATTTTAAAAGCAAGAGTCTTTTTCATGTCACCGATGAAATCTCATCATAAAGCTCTTCGTAAATAATCCTCTTCGAATATCTCTTATAGAAAAGCAGTCTTGTTACGGAAAATATTGAATCCGCCTCCGAAGTGTGACACTACACAAAAGATCTCACGAAGTCGAGCCGGCGAAGTGTTGAATAATAAAGGGAAGCTTCCCACACAGCGCTCGAGTACTTCTGCATCGATATTGCATATATTCCCTCCCAAAATAACAAACAAAAAAAAAACAAAAAAAAATTAAATAAAAGAACCTGGTTGCCAATTGAATCTCGCGAAAAAAGCTCGCGCGCGTCAACAATGCCATAATAATAATGCAGCTGCAGCAACGCCAGAGAGAGGAGGAGAGCTCTACTCGGAGAGGAAACAAATATCCGCGCATGTAGAAAACCGAGGCGGCAAGTCCGGGACTGAAAGGTTGCCATGGGAGCCACTCGGGATGCAGCAGCTGCATTTCCCTGAAATTTGATCGATAATTCCCGACTGTTGCCGCCGGGACTCTCCCCGGCCAAAGCTCTCCTCTTTCTCTCGTTCGCTCGTGCCGGTCTCCCTCCCCCTCCCCCTCTGCCCACCCTCCCCCTCTCTCTCTCTCTTCCTCTCTGTTTTTGTTTGCGCTTTCGCTCTCTCGCGGATTTCACCTTTTCACGTGCGCCATACTTTGACCCGGTTTTCAGCGCCAGCTGCACGCGCGCGCGCGCTCTCGCCGTGTGCTTTTCGCTTTTGTAGCGCTTTATGCGCTCCCAATTGACATGCGCGCGGATTATCAGAAAGGTTGTTTGCGGATGGTACGAGGCGATTGAAAGCAATCGGTGGCCGAGTTTTTTCGCGGATCGGCGAGAGGGAGAATTGCATTGTTCGACGAGGGGAATTGGAACTTTTTGGGTGGGTTTTGCGAAATTCTAAAATAGTGATAATAGAATAAATATCGTTTTGGAATTAAAAGTAAACACGTTTCACTTTCGACTAAATTTTTTTTTCATTATAGAGATATGAAAAATTACCAATACAGCCTCGAAAATATTGGTTTAAGAAGAATTTTTTTTCAAATATAGTAACTTACAAACTTTTAATCTAAAGCTTGCGTTTGTCCTTTATAAGGTTTAATACAAAAAGTCTTTTTATAACTACAATTTAAATTTACAACAAAATTACTCCCATTATTCGGTTTCTAAAGCGTTATAATTAAATTTTCATCAGCGGTCAAATTATTTCTATACCAATACAAACTTCACATAAACTTTCGATGAAATTTCGAGCCAGCCATCAGCCAGCGCTCGCTATAAGCGCATTCGTTAATTTCGCTAAAACCCGGCGTGTCCCATTTTCCGCGAATATTCTCTCCCTCGTTAATAAAGTCGCCGGCGCAGCCCGAGAGTACGAGCCGACGCGCAATTACGAGGCGAAGGCCCCATCGGCTCTGCGAAATTAACGAGACGAGATGTTAATCAACGCGGCAGCAGCACCACCACCGCCTCTCGCATATAACATCTCGAAATCGACGGATTCGCGGCGAGTGGCGCACGAGCATAATCGCCGCGATCAGCCTTCGCTCGAGATGTCGCCGCGAAGGAGAGGCGCGACGATCCACGTGCGCTTTTTTCCTGCCCGCGATATTATAATCGGAGAGGAGTTTCTAGATATATATTAGCATGAGGTGGAAGCGGAGAGAGAGAGAGAGAGAAATGGCGATGATACTCAAGTGGGTCAAATGCGTAAAATATTTACCGATTCGTGGCCGAGGTGCTCCTCGACGTGCCGGCTGACGTAAACCACCTTGCCGCCGGTCGTCAGGACGATCAGGAAGTGCGTCCAGCCGTGCAGGATCTGCAAATTAAAAGCGCCGTTATATATTCATCGGGTTTCGATGGCCGCGCTGCAAAGGTCGACATCGGAGTGTATGCTAATGCTCGAGAGAGTATTTTTGTTACGAAACGCGGGGATAAAAGTTTTTTTTTTAGTGTGTTTTAACGATCGTAGATGATGATGGCGAGGAATAAATTGGCGTGCAAATATTTAAGAAACTTTAAGTTCGATAATGATAGTTTTTAAATGGTTTCCAGTTACTTTGAGCGCTAATTTTTTTTACTCAAAGTTTATTTTATCGGAAAACTGATACTTTTAAAGCCGGTTAGAAGCTGCTAAAATAATTGTGCTATATCGAACCGATCCATTTACAAAAATGTCATCAACGCGGCTTCACGAAGTAAAACTCGTCAATTTTTTAACAAAGCTACTATATCAGGAATTCCTCGTGCAACGTTCATTTGAACGTAAAACGAATTCCTTCTGTCAAACGAGGATTGCAGCGACAAGAATCTCTTTTCCCGAATCAAATCGAGCAACTCGACTCTCCAATAAATTAGTCAAAAAGCTTTCGGAAAAGCCATTATTCGCCGGAATTATCAGTAACGTTCAAGGCTCGCTTAACAGAAAGTCGATAAAGTAATTCCGCGCTCTTCAACCACACATATATATATATACGTATATTCATCAAATTTTCGAGTGCGCGCGTGTCCTCAATTAAATCGAATCCGAACAGTGTGTCCGATAAAAATCTACACCGACCAAAGAGGATCCCGTCCGCGGCTGCAATATAAGTTATAAATCATCGCCGCGCCGATTGAATATTCATCCGGCGTTTCTCGAAGTTCAGTTGAAGTCAAGCGCGCGCCAACTTGGACGTCGTAAAAATGGAAAGTACAGCGGCGGCGGCGGCGGCCGGCATTCGTATTCGAAAGTTCGCTCGTCCGGTACGGGAAGACCTAATCGACTTCGGCTCCGCCGCCGCGGCTCCGCCTGACAATGAGCCTGACAAAAATTTTTACGTCAATTCAAGGGAATACTAATATACTTACGTCGATCATCCAGTTCTCGAGGTCGATATCGTTGAATCGCCGGGGAAGAAACTCGGCGGGGGCTATGCCCAGAGCTGCAAAAATTTTAAGCTGATTTTAGAGAAGTCGGAGTGTGTGCGTGTCATTGGTATGGGCCGGCCGATGCGGAGGTAGGAATTTCAACGCCGAGACGAAGCTCAAGGCCGCGAGGACATTGATTGAGAGGAGGTGTACACCGATTCTTTTTTACTTCTAATGCATTTCAATTGGATGGGGGAGGGATATGTTTCGGTAGCTACTTCGTTGGGAACTGCCGCGAAAGGTGAGTCGAAATGGGAGATTTTATCGGACTACTGAATTGATCTATTTTTGACTCATAAAGGAAAAGTTTTTGGTGACTTTTATATGAATATTTAAGAAAACATTGAGTTTCCTGTTTCTGCTGCAGATGATTTTTTTTTAATGCGTATAAAAAAAGTATCATTTTGTAGGAGTCCAAAGTCTCTTTTAAAAAGTTATTTTTTTTTTTGTATAATTTAATGCGGGAAAACCTTTTTTAGATTTAAATTAGTTTTAGATTTAAATTAAAAAAGGCGCATGTCATTATATCCCGTTCATCCTTCAGCTCCAAAAGCCCAGAATAAAATTAAATCCTTAACATTACCAAAAAAAAACTCATCATATTATGCTATATGCAAACGTACCTCCACGAGATTTAATTCGTTCAAAAAGCAGAAAGCTCCAGTTACTTCAACATACCCGAGAGAAGCATACAATAACAAAGCTAAAAGCTGCGTTAATTAAAAACAGAATCTCCCGGGGAAAAAAGTCTCTCGTTATATCGGCCGAACTCGTGCATGACCCAGAATCGCCGCGAGAGCGCGCAATATTCCAATAACCGGCCGCGTAAAAAGGAGACTGGAGGAAAAGGACTGTCAGATCGGCGGGGGTATATTCACGTACTGTAGGCAAGCCTGAGGTGGGCGGCCGTTAGCCTCAGGATGGATATTTTGTCCTTCTTGCGGGCGCCGCCGTTCTGGAGGGTCGGCACCAGCGACGCCATCGTCGCGATCTGCGTGTTGAGATTGTCCCTGCGCTGCTTCTCCGCCAGGTTTCGCGCCGCTCGCGGATTGCTGGAACAGAGAGACAGAGAGAGAGAGAGTGAGATAAAGGATGCGTCACAGTAGTTCGGGCTGTCAAAATGGCAGGAGAAAAAAAATAAAAACAAGCTCGAGAAAAATGGCGGACGTCGCCGAAATTAGCATATTATCCGAGGACGTAAGCGAGAAAAGCGAACGGATTAGCATACTTTATAGGAATTTTATAAGGTATGGTAATTGCTCGATTTTTTTTTTAGCTCTCGCTTCGACAGATCGAGTAGCGGATAGTGCGTAGTATGGTGTTTGTATATATTCCGTAGCGAAGCTTCCTTTTCACGCATCTATTTTTGTTCATGTAAATGTTAAAAGTTCTTTAAGAAAGAACAGTGCAGCATTTACAGTTTAACTTGGTTTTTATCTCGATTTTATTGCGCAAGTATTTTCCATGGGTTTTAGTTATCTACAGCTTGTTACATAATTAAATTTTCTATGACGCGTAAGCAGCTGTAGCCGGACCTTGTATTCCGCATAAGGCTATCAATGGCTGGCAGATATAGTGTTTTCTTAAAATGAAGCAGTCTGTTTTTTATGTTAAAATATTCCGTATTTAAATTAAACCTCGCAGACGAAATATTTCTCCTAATACAGTAATCATTTTAATGTTAGTAATAAAATCAAGAGCTGTACGAAGTATAGTTTAATATGGTCAAAGCTTGGACTATTGTAATAAAGTTTTGCAAAGGCTGTACAGCATTTACAGTAAAGAGATTTAACTTCGTTTCGAAGTAAGCTAAAAACTTTGCGATTGAAAAAACACAAAGAAGCGGCAGAAGAGAGAACGACGGAGAACGCAGGAAATCATGTAACGTCTATTATTGCTTTTCTTTTAGGTATTTCAAGCCGCTCTTGAATTAAACATTTCAAGACCCCTTTATAATTCTGATTCACAGACCAAACTAATAAAAACTTCTATTTTTATTTTTCCAAAAAGTAGGGAGAAGATCCATTCTTCGCGGACGCAACACCGGCGAACCAGTTCGGTCTCTCCCTCCCACGCGTTCCGTCTTCGGAATTCCACTTTGAAGTTTAAGTTTCAAACCCGCCGCGCACCTCCAAGGACGTAGGCTAAAATACCGTCCTGCAGAAGTTTAACCGCCTTGGCCCAGATTTTTTATGCACTCCGAGCGGTGCATTATGGCGCTGCAATTTATTACCTGATAGCCGCAGTTCCTTATGTAATTTGAGCAACAACTTTTCTTTCGAAATTGCCCTGATACTTTGATTTTTCAAAAACAAAAAACCAAGAGCAGAGTCTCCTTGGACTAATTGTCCAACGTTTTAACGGCTTAACGTAAAAGGAACTTCGCGTTCTACTCGCGGAACTTTGTATCGTCCCATTTGGAGTCGCTGCGCAGTTTCTATCAGCTGTTCGGCACATAGTCACTAACATAAGCATAATTGATAAAATGAAAGCGATCGGTCGATGCGCATTGCAGTCGTGTAGGGGAGTTTATACCTGCAAGTTGGCCGTGAGAACTGTCGGTTACAATCTAGTCACTACTTAGGCGTAAATATTTATAAAAACGCCTTGAAAATAATAGGTTCTTCCTTTCCTTTTCCATTTATTGGAGTACATCTTTAATATTCAATGAATTTTTTAAGTTAAAAACATTTTAAAAGATTTGCTTTCTTTATGGTATATACTCTGAAAAAATTTGATAGATTAAAAAAAAAAACCTAGTGAGTTGAATGAAATCATTACACGAGAAGTATTTTTCAATCGCATTCGTCGCAAATAACATAAATACTGCGGTATTCAACACAAATACCTTTTTTTAAAGGTTTGTAAAAGCATTTTCTTAAAAAGCTCAATACGTGAAAAAAATAATATTCTAAAGACAAATACTTCTACGTCCTTTCGTCGTATGCAAAATAACGAAATAAAATGTATTATTCAGCAAATCGCTTCAATCGCAAACTTCAACGAAAATTACTTCAAGGAGTTTTTTGTTTTACAAGAAAACAAGCTTCTACATTTACCGTTAAGACGGCGCAGCATTAGATCTCATTCACCGATATCCCTTAGAAAAAAAGCTGCGCCAAGCCCAAAATAGATCCCAATCACTCCTTCGCACAATAAGAACCTTTCAGCCATACTTGTCCCACCTAAAAATAACCGGTACTCCGTAATCGCCTCATAACCATAAGTAAACAACGCAGCAGCCGCTGCCCCGCATCATTTTCCACGTTGCATCAGTCATTAGCAAGGAGGCAACTGCGCAGTTTCGAATATATATCTACGCCGCGGGAAATTCGCGCCAATGTCGCGCGCTCGACTCGAATCCAGTCGAGTGCGATATTAGCATGCGGCGACGAGCGCGAAAATCTGGTCCCAGACGGAGAAATAAGAGCAGAGTGCCGTAGGTCGCCGATTCGAATGCGAGACGCGTAGCCGAACGCTTTTTTCTGCGTCTGCGGGCCTACTTGACTTCGGCGAGGAATTTCTAAGCGTGCCGGCGGCCGGTATGATTTGACTATCGGACGGCTGCGAACTTTTAATAAAAAGGAGCGGAGATGAATATGAAGGAGCTTTTGGTGATTGGATTTTTTTTTTTTTGGAGGCGTCACGGACGTGTATAAAGAGGGGTTTGAAAGGTTATATTTTTGGAAAAATTTTAGTTTTTTATCAATATGGTACATTATTAATGAATTTTGTTGCAACTTTTTTATCCGTCAATATCAATAGAGTTTAATTAGAAACAGCAGAATACTTATTTGATTAAAAAAGTGTATTTATTTTACTGCTACTCGGTGATGAAGGAATACGATGGTATATCAATATTTTCTACAGATTTTATTCAGTTTCAGTTTATTGGAAATATTATTCACTGACGATACTAAATATTTAGTAGAGTCACGTACATTTTATATAACAGTTACATTTCGACCATAAAAATTTGAAATTCAAAAGCAATTATTATTTTCCACAAAAAAATATTTTACGATCAGCCTTTTTCGAAAGTTGTAAAGACGCTTTAATGATCCATCGCTTGGAATTGTAAATTGGATATACAGTATTTTTATCAATACTGAAATCTCGATTTTCGAAGAAAATGGAAAAACCTGCCAAATTTCTCGATCAATCTTTATTATCGCATTAAACGGAGTGTGTTATTATTTACCTCTCGATATCATAAATACTGTCGCGGAACTAGGCCATTAATTCGCAATTTACTACATGGAAAAGGTAAGTAATAAACTCCAACTGCCTTTTATCAGTTGAGCACTCCTCAAAATTTCTGATAATAGATCGCTTAGTTAACGTATCGGAGGAAAAATATAGGTCTATTTAAGCTGTCTTGAAAGAAACGTTGACGAGGTCCTGGACAGTTTCGACAGCAAAGTTTCATTTCATTATTATTCATATAAAAGTGAAATGTGTTCGCATAGAATATATTGCACTGTTAATGTTTAGATTATGAAAATTATAACGTTTATGAAGTAATTTTGATAGTATAACAGAAATTCTACAAAGTATCTGTAAAAAAAAATATTAAAGCTGCTATCTCAATGATATTCGCATTTTCAACGACCTTCTCTTATTTATCTATATTTATTTAACTATAACCTTATTTCAAATTTTTAATCCAGTTAGCACATCAGCCACAGAAATCTTCACAAATATGACAATTCAAACGAAAATCCACATTATCTTACGAAAAGCAGTTCCACGAAACCGCAAACTTCCCGCCAGTTCCCCAATAACGCAGCTTTCAGATAGCTTTCATCGAGTTCGAAATTAATTTCCCCGCCGGTGTGCGGGTCAATCAAAACGGAGGCGCTCAATTTCCATTTCACAATTTCCGTACACAAAAGACATCATCAGCGCGCAATCGGAGAGAGTCCCGTTCGAATTCGCGCGGCTAAAATTCCCCGACGACCCGAGCGCGCGAAAATCTCGCTCTCGATCGTCTTTCGCCGCGCGGCCTGATAAGAGGCTCTCTCTCTCTCTCTCGCGTAAACAATAATTTTCGCTCCCAAGGCCGGAGAGCCAAGTTTTATGCGTCACGCAGCAGCTGCCGCGCCAAGTTCGAGAGCGCAGCTTCGCGCCGCCGTATAATTGCGTCGTGCACGCGGACTGCGCGTCGTGCCGTTCGTTTTTTTTCATTTCTATTTTGAATTGTACCGAGGAAATTTTAGGCGATGCTTTTTGCCGAAGGGAAAAAGTAGGTGAAAGTTTCGGCGGGAGCTTTGGCTCCTCTATACGAGAATCGAGGGTCGATTGGAATGTTTAGGAGGTCTTTGTGATGCTGCATTGTTTTGTTGCGCTGCACTCGCGGGTGGAGAGTAATGATAGAGGCTGGATCAAGTTAATAGTGAAGACGATACGAAGTTATTTGTATTATATTACACGTCGGCCAGTTGCAGGATTGGCTCTGCCAAATATTTTCATTGACGCGTCAGAGCTTCAATTGATGAAGTCTTAAAAATATATTTACGATTATATAACGATGATGATTATTTCCCAACTGGATTTACCACGGATACACAGAAATGCATAAGACTTCTTTAATAACATTTTTATAAGTTTTACATTTCCTCGGAATTTCAAGCACGTATATGTGCGTTACATTTTCTTATAAATCTTAAACTTTATCCTACTGAAAAGATCTGAAAAAGGATGTAGAACTTACTCTTACATAATTTTTATATCATACTTTGCGCTTTAAATTTTGCTCTCGCCCAAGAGCTTTCATAATTTTTAATCCCCACTTCATTTTCAATCCACAATTCCTGTTCAGAAACGAGGAGAAAGTTGTTTTGTTAATAAAACGAAGTCCATATACGTTTATTCTGCGTTAAAAGTCTTTCACTTTGGAAGACTTATAACCTAGACTAAGTGTATATAAACTTATTCTACGTTAATTTCACTTATTCATTTTTAGAGAGGCAGTTCATCCCAATAACCAACAATCTCGTAATCCTTCCCGGCCAAATAAAAAATGAATTTCGGGTAAAAAAAAAAGGGGGCAATCTATTATTGGCGATGCAAGCTACAAACGCAGACCCCCCCCCCAACCAAGGATCCTCCGCAAGAATAACCCCGGCAACAATGTCTATCTGTATCGAGAGTTCGCGCTTAACGCGATCCCGACCAAGTATACGCAAGTTCGCAGCATCTGACGTCACGGCGGTCCGCGCGCTTACCTCCCGCATTTAGCGGCGCGGGGGCGCGCGAAAATAGTCGCTTATATTAAAAAAGCGCGTACGCGCGCGCGCGCGCGCACCTAATTATATACACCGCCTCGCCGAAAAGCGCGCGCGCAGCCGCGCTATCAATGTATATACGCCGGGGGAGCCGAAGCGTCGGCGGCGGCGGTGGCAGAGCGGTCGATAACAGAAAAAAAAAAGAGAGAAAAAAAAATCTTCTAAATTCAAGGCTCGGCCCGACCCCCTCATGGTGTTTTCCCCCCGTCGAACGAGGGCGCCCTCTCGCCGTCAAGGTCTCCGGAGGAGTTCGATCCTCCGCGTTTTCTGCCCGCCCGCCCCCCTCCACCCGCGCGGCAACAGCGCCGCGGAGAGAAAACATTCAGGCGGCGACGTTTGCCGTTATGTTCCCAGTACGGGACTCCCCTGAATATATATACTGGCGAAGTTAACGCCAGACGGATTCGAGTAACTGTAGTTCCTTCGGCCGGACGATGCGATTGGGCGGGGTATATATCTCTCTGCTCTTGCATCGATTATTTTCGGTGGAGAAGCGTGTATGGGGATCTCGAGGCTTTTGTGCTTCAATTCGACGATTCGGTGTCGCTACGCGGATATTGCGGGAAAAGGGCTGAGTACTGATGGTTATCGATTTTTTTTTTTTTTTTTGAAAACCGGGAAAAACTTGGATGTGGTTTCGCTTGTGTTTACCTTACAGGTTACTATATAAACGTTTCCGTATTGAGTGCTAACGAAATTTAGTCCAAGCTCATAACAACCGGCATATTTTAAGGGCTTTACTGAAACGTATTAATATTTCAATTGGCGAATGGAACGCCGTGTAAAAAAATTGTTTATTTTAGCAAATTATTCAGTTTCAAGGTACTGTAAAAAATAGAAAAAAAAAACCGCTATCTGTTATTACTAAAACATCAAGAAAATTATAAAAGTTTAGCACAATGCGTAGTTTTAACGATAATGTTCAGTATCTTTTTCAACCGAGCATAAAAACCGAATGCCTAATTCAGCCATTAGTAATAATTAAAGGCAAAAGTTGGAAAAAGCTCCTTCTCCCCAGAAACAAAAAGAAAAACTCAAAGACACCGAGAGAGAGAGAGAGAGAGAGCCGAAGTTCCCGAGGGGAAGAACCGTGAGCGATAATTCAGCACATTAGGGTCTCGAACTTGCCACGTACATCCGAAACTCGCCGTGGCCGTTCTATTTTTAAAAAGAAAAAAGCGCGCTCCGCGCCGCGGCGCCGATTTTTTTTTTTTTTTTTTTTTTTCGCTTCTTTCCTCCTCGACAAAACACTTCTGGGCGGCGGAGAGAAATTTTTCACGCGTGGGCAAGCTTTGTATTTGTTTATGCCGCGGGGCGCGCGCTTTTCCTCCTGCTTTCCGATACACGATCGATCTCTCGCACAGCAATGTCAAGCCTTTGTGCCTCGCTGCGAGGGAGGGGGAGAACTGTGCACGGGAGGCCTCGATATAGCCCGGTGGTAATTATTTTTTCTCCACCCCCGTTTACCGCGCGCGGCGCCTCGCGGCTGTATACTCACCCGCGTACGTACGAAAACTTGTCAACTTAGCCCCGCGCGCGCGGCTGTTTTTCGTTCTCTCTCCCGCGCGTGGAAGTGGAAGTGTTCCCGCGTTCAGTGGGGAGAGGGGAGAGAGAGAGAGAGGGCGAGGACAGATCGATAGAGATGCAGATAACGGGAGCTGATACGTTTCCAGGCGGTGGAGCCGAGCGCCGCGCGCGCGGATTCGAGATGTTTGCGCTAAGCGCGCGCGGCGAGTCGGCTGAAAGAGAGAATATAAACGTTCAAGAGCGCTGATTCTATAGGCGTAAGAAGAGCCGAAGCTTCGGCGGGGATTTGGCGCGAGAGCTACTTGATCTGCGAAGCAAGATTTTATTTAAATCTGCCTTTCGAACGATCGGCTACCGCGGGATATTTGTATTAATACTTTTTGAGAAAGTGAAGTTTTAAATGAAATAATGAAAAGTTTTCGATGTGGGCTTAGAACCTTTGTGAAGTCTTGATTTTATTAGCTTCCACTTCTATTGTCTACGTTACGAATCAATTACTTTTTTTTATCACGTAGTTCCTTTACCGATCCGTAGTAAATATGATGATATAAGTATGTAATAAGAATATAGTTAAGTTTTTTCTCGGCAAAAGCTTTATTAATAGAGTATGAATTTTAATTGAAAAATAATAATAATCGTTGATATTTATATTGAAGGTCAATTAATCTCTGAAAGTTTGAATCCTTCAATTTACGTCACGCAAGTCTATTTATGTACGATATAAAAAAGTAGGGAACAATAAAGAAAATTATAGCAAGTAAACTCGACGTTACAGAGTGTAAAAATAGTTAATTCATCTATTTAAAAAGTATTTAAAATTGGGCTAATTCATAAAGTTATTGTACATCCGAATGCAAGTGCCAACCGATTAGAATCGACTTCTTATAACTGAAATTTTTGCTAGATTTCTATCAAACGTACATAACGCTAATGAATATGTAAGAGACAGGAAACCCCGCCTCAGAATCCGGATTGAGGTGTAACAGAGTTGTAAACTCTGCGTTTTATCGCTGCGAGGCGTTTGCTACTTTCAAGAATCGAACATTTTTGCTTGCAGTTTTAAAAAACTTTTGTCGATTCTTCTATAAAAAGTAACATGTTTTTTGTTTTAAATTTTAATCCACGCAGTTACATTCTCGAATACGCTTGTTTTTTTTTCTCCCCGATCGACAAATTGTCTATTAATTCGTGAATATAACGCGCACTTTTGACACTTGGCTACTTAGTATGAAATAAAGGCTTGACTAATGAATTTCATGAAACTTGAACCACACCGTTTCGATAGCCTATAAATTATCTTGCTTTACCATACTAAAGGAAAATGATTCAAAAACATAAAGGAAAATGATATCGAAAACTAATTTAAACTAATTTTTTAAGAAAATTTTAGGATAATGTTGGAAGAACAATTTATCGTATATTAAAAAACTCTTTTATAAAGATAATTAAAGACGAAAAAATCCCGACATCTTTTCTCATGATAAAGTTTTTTTGCTCGTTAGGTGCTTTTTTTTTCAAAACAAACTTTGATCGTATATCCAGCAGAAAAAGGTTGGATCAATTTTTATACCTTTTTCCACCGTTATATTTTCTATTTGAAGATGTGGAGAAATACGATATTTTTGTTCAGGCCAATTTCATTTCCCGAGAAAATTACTAACTCATTTTCTATTCTCCTTTTTTTTAAAAGTCACGGCAAACAAACGTGCATGCGAATTCCTGGAGTCCATTTGAATACTTTCAAAAGGACACCAACGTACAAGAGGCGGTAACAAATGTCCTGGCACCGAAAAATCTCAAAATATATCGCGAATCCAATAACTCTATCGTCAAAGAAAACCATCGAATCACCGAAATTTTCCAATTTCGCCGACCGAAACCCGTTCCAAACTCAAGGCTGCCAAAAATCACCCAACACCGCCCAAAAGTGCTCGAAACTCGTCGGCGCGGCGAGTCGCCTCGCCGGGCGAAAAAAAAAATTCGATCGGGTTTCTGCAACCTGGCAACAAGCGCGCCGGTTGAGAACCGCTGCCCGGCCGAACCGCGCCCTGCCTCACTGCTCGCTCCCTCTTTCTCCCTCTCTGTTTTGCCTCGGAAGGCACCCCCGAAACCGAGTTCCCTCCCTTTCCCGCCTGATTTTCGCCTGGGTCGCGAAGCAGATCTCGTCGATGGCGGGCTGATGGCTATGCAGGTTAAAAGGGGAAGTGCTCGTGAATTTTTGCCGAAGTCGAAGTGGGAACTGTTAATGCTATGGGTAATGATTGGAAGGTAATATTATTTATATCGATTGTATTTTAATAATACGGGTTAATTCGAGTACGAGGATGTACGTATAACGTTAGAAAATATAAATCGAAATATATATTTTATCGTCACTCAAAATTAATGTGAAAAAAGAAAAGTTTTTTTTTAAATGTCACGAATAGAAATAAATTAGTGCAAAGTTACTATTCCGGTTACATATTTATGAGTGTACTTATATTAAGGAACTGAGGAACAAAAACGGTGGAAAATTACCGCCACATTGCAACCGCGTTGACAACATATTTTAACCATTTTAAAAAGTATCATTGACTTAGCAATCAACTGCATTTCTCTACAATCTAATCTGTTTTTCCAGATCTAAAATCTAACCAAAAACCCCGATGACCCTCGCAAAGTGCTCGTCGCCATTGCAAAATTTCGGAGGCTTCCCCCCCAAGCGAAATAAACAGCAGCGCTTTACATTCTTTATCTCGGCTGTCTGTGTACATTTCGCATTAAATTTTCGACGATGAGACACTTGATTTTACGGAAAGATATCAAGCGCGGATTTAGATCGCGTTTTCGGCGATTACCAAGAAAAGACAATGCTCGAGAAATCCTAGTTAGTCAGAGATTTTATCGCGCGGCGGCGCCTTGAAAAGTTCATTATTCGGCCTTTCAATCGAATTCGCCGTAGTTTTACACATGTTTTATTGACGCAATATCTCAAGAGCGAGTATGAAGTAACTTGGGGGGGGGGGGGGGGGGACGATAACCAGTTCAAAAACCGGGGGTTTA
>JAWWEO010000001.1:30952783-30992871 GCA_035582975.1 Ormyrus labotus | reverse complement strand
CCCCCCCCCCCCCCCCCCCGCCCCCCCCCCCCCCCCCCCCCCACGAGAACCAGTTCAAATACCGCGGTGTTATTAGTAGCGTCTTCTCAATAATCGTCGAGTTTCCGAGCGAGGATTTTAATGAGAATATAGTCGAGTGGGCGAAGACGAGTGTAGCGAGTGTTATTATTTTTATCTGACTTGCATAGTTTCGGAGGTATACGATACATATTTGCGGACTATAAAGTCGCGAGCCAAGAGCGAAGATGTCAGCTCGCGTCTGTAGAGGCTAATAATGAATGAAGAGACGAGCTCGCGACAGCTAAGATTCGAGTAAACAGACTGCTCTAGAGTTGATAACGACGTCAAATTAGAATAAATTTGTTCTTGAAGAGGGGATTATTTAAAAGATTGTTGCTGCAAACGGTACACTGTGCTTGTAGTTGTCACATGTCAAAATTTGCCGAATATTCTAGTGTCTTTTGGTTTATTATTGACAAAATGCTTCGGATTACGAAACTTTGCAATGAAAAACATTTATAACCTTGCGTTATACATAATTTGTTTAGAACTTCATGCTTGTCCACCTTCCCCAACTACATCAATCTGTTAATCCAAATAGAATACTATATATACAACAGTAAATAGCAAGTATCCAAGCACAAAATGGCTTTTAGCAACTCGTAAAACTCCACAAAAGCGTTTCGCGCTAAAAATATTTTCACCGAAACGAAGTCCCAAAGCTCGAACGACAGATCCGCCAAGCTCTCTCTCGCTGCTCCGTGCAATAAATCCATTATTGCGGTAGGTCAATAAAGGTACCCAAACCTGACCCTTCCCTCTCCGTTTCTCTCATTCTCTGCTTCTCCCCTTTCTGCAGTTTTAGCTGCAGCGACGCTCGAAAAGGGCGAGGGTTCAGACTATATAGACGCGGAGAAGTCGCGGAACGAACGGAACGAAGAGTGAGGAGAGGGTTGGCGGAAGGTGACCTTGTCGGATATCGCTTTCTTCTCCTTTTTCGCGCGGCTGTATTTGGCTTATACGCGCGTTTTATTGCTCGTTGTGCCGCACTCTTGACTCTTTTGAAGACTGGCGCGAGAGCTTCGAGAGTGTTTGGAGGAAAGGCGCGAGAGGATCAGCGATGCAATATATAATTGTTTTCTGATTTGATTTTTAATTAATGCGAATATTTTCGAGATGAGTTCACGGTTTTTTTCGCGGTCTAGCGGGAAAGAACGGTTGATTATAAATATACAAAATGGAAGATAAAGGGGGAATTTATATCGCAAACTTTCTGTAAAAAGTCATAACAATGTTCCGCTTGGCTTTATCGCGCAGATACCAAATCACTATCTGCTTGCTTATATAGTTGTACGATATACTCCATTCTACTTTTAATCAAAAGTTCAGTAGTCTAGTCTAGTAAAACGTTAATGTTCGAGGCTTTATTTATCAGTGTGCTTCGCTGCTGAAAAGTCAGAAAAAAGTCTGCGAACGAAGCGTTCCTCTTAATTACATAATTATAAATATAGCGGATTTTTTCATTTAAATACATCCCTTTTAATGTCGTTTATTATTCTTTTTAATAAACGAAAGCGTCAATTTAGAAGCGCAAAATTTTTAAATAATAAAAGAGACAAAGGCTTTTTGTAAGCTCGAAAGATAAAGCTCGTAAAAAAGGTGCGAGCGACGAAGAAAGACGATGGACTGTAAAGAGAAGTCATAAAAAGCAGATAGACCACTTTCACCCGACAACAGCTTCGTCGGCCGAGAGAGAAAAATATGAATGAATATTAGCATCGAATGATGAAGTCTTGCGCGGAAATTGCGATGAAAGGAACGAGGATTTCGTCGAATTAAGAGCGGCGACTTCGCCTCGCTTTTCTCGATATAAAAGTAAGGAATAAACTAAATTAAATGGCACGTGGAAAAACAAAAGCTCGCCGTGATATAATTTTGAGGCGAGCTTTATTATCGTACAGCTGCTGTATAAATTTCAAAATTTTCAAAACGGTATATATATATATCCGATATATAAATTTCATTTGAATCGTACGTATGCGATTTATTTCAGCGCAGAATGTAAAGGTAAATAAAGAATTATTACGCTCTCAATCGCTGGCCTGTGTATCTGAATAAATAAGAGCTCAATTGTGCACATCCTGGATTAAAGAGCGAAATTTCGTCGTTCTATTTTTATGCTCTTAATGAGAGGAATACAGAAAATAATAACTTAAATATATTGAAGTTATTTATGGACGAGCGCATACGTTGGCAGTTGTTAAAATAGAAGTTTTTAGAGCATTTTTAGACAGTTCCAAAATTAAAGAACGCGTCATTATATTTATGGGTACGATGAATATTTTAAAATCTCGATAATTCAAAAGTTTACTTTTTGATGCGACTAATCTTTAAATTAGCGAACATAATTGCTTTTAAATGCAATTTTACTCGTTAACTAAAAAAAAGCTTCAAGCGAGCGAAAAAAATTGAATAGTAAAAACGTCCAGCATTCTCCCTCAGATTCGCCAGGGCGAAAAAAGCGAAAAAATACAGCTCCCCCCCTTTGGTATCAGGTATATTTCTGCCTGGAATATGTGGGAAGGTATAGTTATTTTTGGCAGTCGTCGACCTCACCACTCGGCCCCATTATTATTTTACACATTTACTTCGTGTCTTCCCTCCTCGTCTTCGGACTAGACAAATTCGACCGCCCGCTTGGCTCCGACGATCGAAGCGCGCGGCGGCAGGTTGCTTATTTTTTCGGCGCGGAGGGGGAGAAGGGCTGAAATTGCGTTATTTATCCAGCCCGACGTACCTACACAATCGGCTCGTTTTTGCTTCTTAAAGCGTCCGTCGTAATAACGGCGACGTGGGCGCTTCGGTAATTCGGCCCGTAGTTTGCCCGCTATTCTCGTTCAATTTGCGTCTGCTTGGCGGCGAGCCTCTTGTTTATCCGTATTTTTAACGCTTGGCCAAGTCGAATATTCGTATTGTTTCGCTGCGGATCGATTGGAAATTATTTTAATTTTAGAGTTGGATGGATTTTTAGCTGTTTCTAGCTGCGGATGTTTCGCTTTTGCATTACGTGATTCATAAGTCATGTTTCGTTTCGCAGACGTTTTTCGTACGTTATAGCCACTAAAGCTAATCGCGATTAACGAGATGCGCTGAGAAACCAATTTCAATAGTGGGAAAACTATGTATAAGGTTGTCCAATTGTTAGGCCATACGAAAGTGAGCGCAAGAACGATTTTAATAACAAAGTCAAGCTTTACTATTCAACGAGATTGTCTTGTTAAAAATGAATGAGTGCACATTCACAAAATAGAATTGGTTTTGAAACTATAAATTGACTTAATAAATGATCAAAGCTTTTGGAGAATATCTTATTAAACGAAATTCAGCAAGAAATTATAAAGGGAAATCATCAACTTTTCCAATAATCATGTAAACTCATCAGAACTCTCAATTAAGCCATTGATCGCTTTAGTTTCACCTATTCGCAAGTAATAAAAATACAAATTAATTTCATGAAATAAATTACCTTTATAAAATCAATGCAATTAACAATTTTTTTTCTCTCTTTCTCTCTTTTTATTCTTATCTTTATTAGTGTAATATTTTTATTCTTTTCTTTATTAGTGCAATAGTTTGTGTAATATTTTTGTTTTATTTTTATTTTTATTTTTATTTTATTAACCTGGCGCAATTTATTTTACTTTTTTTTACGATTATTATGTGCGAATTTTAATATGCTCACTGTATTATGAATTTTTGTAACCTTTTACAAATAAATATCTATCAATCTATCTATCTTTCCCTCTTTCGAGAAAATATTTACATTACTTTTTAATGATACTTGAATAAATAATTTATAACTAAAATTATGGGAATATGAATTTGATAAATCATAAATAATAAGTAAAAATTCACTAATTCTTTTGTGTCAGTTCTACTTACGAATCAATGCACTTGCTTACAATAGAAATTAATGTGAGAATTTATTATAAGGAAAGTTATCTTAAAACTTAGTTAAGAATTAATAGAAATCTATTTTTACCTAAAATTAGATCGTTATTAGGAAAAGACTAATATAAGTATTTATAAAATACTAAAAAATGTACTTTTTATCTATGCAATCAACAGATAACGGCAAATTACCTACCGACAAATGGTCAAAAAACTCGTCAACTTAAGCTTTAATAAAAATTTACTTTCACCTATGCAATCAACAGACGACGACAAATCACCCACCAACAAATAGTCAAAAAAATCGTCAACTCAAGTTTTTAAAAAAAAAAGCCACTCAATTAAGATTTAGCAAACCTTGCCAAAGTTTCCAAAGTTCCAAGTCATAACTCGAAAGGAAGATTAGCCGGCTTTGCGAAGCTAGAGCTCGTAGATGGGGGGGAAGGGATTAGGAGGAAGATAAATTAACTTGCGAGCGAAGCGGGAGAATAAAAAAAAAGCCGGCCGCCAAAGAATTTTCAGGGCCATCGGCGAAGCAGCATCGGGACGACGAGCGCAGAGAAGTGACGGCAAATTGTATATCTATATAGCGGCGGAGGCGCGAAACCTCGCGAAGGCCACAAGTGCGCCGTAGTATAGACAGCTGCTACCGAGCTAAGGTCAGAGAGAGAGAAACTTTCTGCTCGGCAGAGCTTCTTGGGCAAGGAGATGCGGTTGAAAAAGGCACGATGACTGTTCAGGCGGGAATTAAGGGAGGAAAGGTTCGCCGAGGTTAATTAGCTTCGCGGAGCCGGGAATCTGCAAATGGAGATGGATTTAAGCAAAACGTACCTCTTATATTTTTATCACATGATCGTCTGCTACATTGCTTATATCAAGTCGATGAATTATGAAAGCAATAAAACAATAACCTCTGTACACCTTAGATTAGTTAGTCCGCCGTTTCCACGACTATTTTATTTTAGAATCTGTCCGATGTACCTCTAGAGATATTTATTAAAGTGTAAAGTGATTATTTCAGAGGCACCTTTGTTTCATAAATCGAAGATATAATATTTCTTAATTTTGATTTTGTGCAAATTTTACTTGTCGTTTAATTTGGGCTTGAATCTATAATAATTGATTGAGTAAAGCATTTTCTGCCACAGAGAATATTAATATATTTGTACAAGTGTATTCGTAGCGTCAACCTGTCAGGCTGTATAATAAATTGGTGTTTTTAGTGGTTCACAATCGAATAAAAAAATTTTTGAGAACGTTCAAGCTGCCATTAGCACATCTCCAATATACAATTTATAAACAAGTGATTTTCACTATTGAATCGGTAACAAAAATGTAATGCATTAAATTATTGATCATTTTTTCTTTTTATTATTAAATATTTGACAATAGATTTAATACAAGTGTGAAAATAATTGTTACTAACTTCATTTGATCTCTGAAACAAACCGAAACCTACAATTATTCTACAAAATCTGCTGTACGATAAAACCAAGGATGAAAGAAAATCCTGTCGTATCATCTCCTCGCAGCATTCCGTACCATTGAATCTCGCCTGAGCAATATTCTCCAGACGCATCTTCGTCCGTCACGTCCGCGAGATCATCATCTTCCTGGCTAGAAAGACTATAAAAACGGCGGAAACCCGAGCTCGCTTCTCTCCTTCCAGAGTCCAGACGAGACGTTTAAGCGTCGCGTGTCGAATCCGGGGCTCCGATGTTTAGATACGAGATCTCGCTCGGATTAACAACGCGGAAATCTCGGCATTGAAATGGGACAGAGAGAAGCCGTGATGTCATCGCGTGCCGGCAGCACTTGGACGGACTCTAGACTGGTAAACCAGATTCGCAGCGCCAATGAAATCGAGATATGCTCCGATCCCCATATCTGCGCACGGCGTGCCGCAAATACAGAAGTTCCGAAGGCTTATCGAACTCGATTCCGAGAAGAAATCAGGGCGCTTTGATGGCACTGTTTTTCTTTCTTCTGTATGACTGTAGTTATTTAATAGTAGTAACATTATTTTATTTGTGTGATGAAGAAAATTTACATCACAGAAGTGTATGCGAAGGTTAACTGGTAATAATGTAAGTTTGGTCTTTAAAGCTTTCAAACAGTTTCGTTTTGTTGTTCTTCAACAAGAGGGATATTAAAGTTATGACTATTGAGACTTGGATAAGATGAAGTTAAAACGAGAAGGTCGAGAAAAAATAATTTCGAAGAATCAAAACAACACTAACACGATGTTTCTGCCCATCATCAGCATTTTTTTCTGTGCCTTATACTTGTGATTTACGTCACGAGAGTATCCACGTATCGCTTGAATCTAAAAATATTTTACGAAGACAAAAAATGACGAATCATCAGCATTTTTTACTGACAGCGTAAAGACTACAATTTATTCGAGTAATGGGGTAAATCGTTAAAAAAGCTGGATAGACAGATTTCCTTTTTTCGCAATTTGAATTCTCGAATAATGAGCAGTTGAAAATAATTATTTAGCATTTTCCTCTTAAAATTGATAAAATATCGCGCAATCGTCACTGTTTCTCGTACTGCAAGTACATATCCTCCGATTATTAAAAAAATATTTTAACTTTTAATAGATCATTTTTTTTCCGCGTGTATATCACACTCATGAAATGAAACAATCAGTTTCCGACCCACGCATCGAATTATCCTAAATTATCCGCGCTAAACAATCAGCGCATTTTAAAATTTATAAGGAAATCAAATCGCAATCAGCTCTTATGAAATATTAAAGCCAGTCTCGGATCGAATTCCAAGGGCGCTTAAAGTCGTGACTCAAATCCTGCAATAAACAACAAGTCGACCGCGTCATATAGCTGGGTCAAAGCACCTTTCCCGATACCTTCACCAACGAGTACACGCGGAAGTGTGTTAGAAAAGTCGGGGAGGCGTTTTGACTCGAAGTTCAAGGCCGTCGGTTCCAGGCCGGTTCCGACCACCTGATATATTTTCCTTGACGAAGCCGCGCCGCGACCTTTTTAGCGACGCTCTCCGATTTGCTCGGGCTCTCTCGAGCTATTAATAAGCTCGGCCGTGTCACAAATAATAGCGGCGAGAGAATTTTTTGCACGCGATTCAATAGAGATGATTCACGATCAATCACGTTTTCGCTGCGTAGAGACTAAACCCGATGTGTTATGCGAGTTCGGGCTCTCGTGTAACTGTATTGCGAAGGATACGATGGAGATCGAAGGCTGGTTTTAAATCTGTTCGCGTGAAAAATTTTCAGTGGGAGTTTATTTGGAGGGATTATGAAAATAAAGGTACGAGCTAAATATTTTTGTGCGCAGAGTACAATTTCAAAAGTGGCTGATAAAAATTATCCATCTTCCGCGAGTAAAAGTTATATCGATAATCCAAAACTTACGTTTCAAATTTAAACTTTATTGATACCAAGCGACTAAGTAACTGCAAAAGCTGAAGTTTTTAGCAGCATCGCTTTTTAAAACTCGTTACATATCGATCCGTTCTATATACAATGTACACAGATTTTTAAATGAAAAAAGTTCTTTTGCATCTCGCAATTAAATAAAATTCTCTTTCCGGAAATACTTGAAAGCAACATCTCTCAATAAAAATGAATCAGTACCAAGTTTAATTAAAATCGTGTTCAACGATCGAGGTTCACCTGAGTCCGTCGAGAAGCGAAGCAGCCGCCTTATAAATAAACAACTCAATAAACTCGGCTCTCGATGCAATTGGCGTCCGGTCGAAAGTGTCATATTTTTTTTTTCGCCCAGAAGTATATATAACGCCGATCGGTCTATATTCGCTCGTTCATAAACGTCCACCGGTCGAAAAATAGAACACAGGACGCCGGGCGCGGCTCGCTTCTAAATTTTGGTACCGATTCGTACACATACAGAAGAGAACGAATGAAGAATTCAGGACCGAAAGCCGACTCTGGATTTTCGATTAATACCACAGGCTCCGCGTTGACGTCAGGTGCAGCCGTTCTTTTTTGTCGACGCACTTTTTTCATCCGCGAGCAGCAGCTTCTCTCATTTCTTCCGTGTAAGAGAGCGACGCTCTGACGTAAACGCGAGAGTAACCGGCGCGTTCGCGGAGTGGAAGAGGCAGAGAAAATAAAGTCATTGCCAAGGGGATATTTTCTCATTTTGAACGCGTCGATATATTGTCATGGACAAGTGGAGGGATAATTGATGATTTCGACTGCTTTTTCATGGTCGGAATATCGGAGGCGAAGCGTTTAACGCTGATCGATCAGAAAGTTTTAGCTATCGATTCTCTTTGTTGCTGCAGAGGCAGTTAACTTTTTTACGGTGCGCCGTAAAGTTGCAGCTGCGTTATTTTTCAAGCGGATGCTAACTAAGAATAAACTGTATATAACGCACATCGGCTCGTTGTTCAATTAGTTTCCTGAAGTTTTTGCTTGATAACTTTTGATGCATCCGATATTGTAAAGTAAGATCGATGAACGAACGCTTGCCAAGCGTTGCTGCTAAGCATTTATAAAAATGTTGCGCGGATAAAAAAGGTTTCGGATTGGTTGAAATGCCGTGCTAATTTACGTCATTAAACGGTCTAAAAAAAAAAGTGGTATATCGTCAGCGGTAACTAAAATACTTGTTAACTAATTTTATGGTGCGTAAGCATCTTTATAAAAAAAAATTAAGGATTTAATAAAAAAAGTCATTTATATATGTATAAAAATTGTATTCACTACAAAATTCAAATTTATCAATGCACTCAAAATTTTTATCATTTAATTTTCGTTCGTTCAAAAGTAGTACGAATTTTGAACAAGTTTCTAAACGTTAAAAATATTTAGAATTGAATTTTTAAAAAAGTATCGCCCAAATTTACAGCGACGCGTAGCTAATTTAAAAACTCAGAACCGATAAGAATACTACAATGACTCGCAGTTCTCGCTTCATTAATGAATTGGAACACTCGCCGGACTTAACGAAAAACGACTCTCGGCGTTTTTCCTTATGACACTCTCGAAGATTACAAACGAATTGCTCCAATAAAGGAGTCTATCGGTCCGCCTTCGAATATATAATTTACTCGGCGTTTAACGAGCACATAATTCCGCGCGCGGGCATATTACTATTCAAGGACGGCGTTCGAACGAGTGCATAAGCAGAAACCGGCGGCACGAAAGAGTCGCGAAAAGAGAGGTGTACACTCCCCTGAATCGGCGGGTCATGAATATTCCACACGTGCCGCTGGAAAGCCGGCGATCTCCGAAAAAGAATGGAGGACTGCAATGGGAAAGGCACAGACGGGACTGAGACGATCGCCGCGGACGAAAATAGAGAGTGACGATCGGTTTGGCCGGTGTTTGTGCCGAGCTAAGGCTAATAAGGCTCGAGGTCGCGCTTGTCTTTTTTGGCTGGATCTCGCGTTGACTGTTGCTTTATATTGTCGATGATTGTCGATGTTGAGGAAAGAAGTTGAATGGAAATCTGAATATTGAAAACTTGCGATTTTGCTAAAATTAAACGTTTTCTGATGGGAATTCTTGTTTAAACGTCCATTGAAAAGCAAGTGAAACGTATAAATAAACATAAGACAAAAAATGCAACTTCAAAAAAAAAAAAAAAGAAATCTTGAAAAAAGTGCGCTTTATTTAACTTAAAGATTATTCTATTTCTAGCAAAGATACTTAGAAACATTAACGCATGCAAGACCGTTACGAAGATAGTACTGCATGATATTCTCGTAGTAAGACTAAAGCAAACACTGCGGTTTGCTGAACTTAATTAAATTAACAGCTTGGTACCGCAAGCTTTGTACTGTTGCGTGACTCTGCATTAATAATGTGTCAGATTGATGTGGTTAATTTCGGAATTTGCGTTCGGTTAGTTGTCACGCGTTGAATAAGAATTCAAGAAAAAGTGTGACTCTCACAAAGTGCAACAGATTATTTTGATATACCTGAGAGTAGCTTTTCTAGTAGTTTAATATAATTTAATCAGATAAAAGCATAAAAAAGAAAGGATTGGCAAGTTTTCTAAAACATTTATTTTGTATAGAAGCATGTAAATGTAAATTTATATCTTTCAATGTTTTGAGCATCCAGATAAGTTTAAGTGGACTGTGGCATTTTTATTAGGCGCCAGGGGAATTTTGGTAGTCTACGGAAATCGAAAGAATCTTTTAAAGCTTTTTGAATGCATTTTTACTCGATGAATCCGAAAGTTTTCGAACATCGGGCAGTTGTAGTAATTTTTAAACAATTCGAGTGTTTCAATGTCTGTTAAAACCAGATAAATATGTGTAATATGTCAAACTTTTCATATTCAATTTCGAATAGATTATTTTAGTTAATTTGTAAGCTTTAACCTACAACTTCCAAAAATTATTTTTGTTACATTTTAAATTATGAATAATTATTTAATATTTTATTATACAAAAATTAAAATTTTGTTACCACCGCAGTTTGGAAAATTAGATCGTAAACTCAAATATTTCATGGGCATTTCATAAATCTATTTATTCTTAGCTTATTCTTACGAAACAAATAAACAAATACTATCCAACTTGCAGCCTCTTCCAGTCTCCTCCAATCGCCTCCCCAAAAACACAGAAGCGCCCATCATTACCTGTACAAGAGCCACCAAATCCCCACCTTCAAGCACGGCGAAAAAGCTCGATCAAAAAAGAATCGCGCTCGAGGCACACACAGAGAGAGAGGCGGTTCGAGAATACATCCGCGGGGAGATCTCTCGCCTCGCTCTCTCGGCAGGCGCAATGACGCGCGCGCGCGCGCGCGCGTCTCACTTTCCTCGGGTCGCGTGAGGCGCGTCCAGGCCGCGATCTCTCTGTGTACCGTACATGCGAGAGAAGCACGTGAGCGAAGCCGGCGAGCCCCCGACCTCCCTCAACGTGCTGTGCCAGCGGCGCGGCGCCCGTCGCAGCGAGGTGTCGGATTTGCACGTTAAACTCTCCGGCTCTCCGTCTCTCTCTCTCTCTCTCTCTCCGGTTTAGAGGGCTCGCCGCTTTGCGGGATTTAGGAAGGTCGAGTCGAGCTTTGGGAAAGCTGCCTTTTAAGGCTTTCTTTCGCGTTGCGGATTTCTCGGACGGAGGTTTTTGATTTAGAACGCGGAGGATTCGAAAATAGACTGCTGGTTCTTTTTTTAATTGACCCGAGGTGAGAAAGGAGTATGGAGCTTCTTTGAAATTGAAAATACAAACTGTACCGCTGCACGCGCTTTTTAAAGCGATTTTAAGAAATCATTTTATAACGCACAAAAACATTCCTGAAAATTTCCACTTGTTCGTTTAAACAATATAATAAACCATTAAATGGCAGTATAGAGTTGCTAAAAAATACTTTTTATTGGCTTTTAAGTTAATAAATTATTGTTATTCGCTTAAAAGAAGAATGTAATATCTGTTATGAGTGCATTCTCCGTGACCCATTTTGATATATGCACAATCCAATTAAAAGTCATCGTCTAATAAGACTTTAAAATTAAAGCAAGCGATAAGAAGCTTCGGTCCGCCGTATCGCACAAAGAAAGAGTGAATACCTTTCAAAAATTAGATAAAGAATTTCCGATAAAGTCATACTAAATCGTTTTATCCGAATATTTTCAAATAAAATTCGTTCCAATGAGTAGAATATTTTTGGTTCTAAAAAAATTTTACGAAAACTCGTTTGGATGAATAACAGCGGCTAATAACAGTAATTTTTCGCCATAAAATGCAAAATTTCAAAAATTTAATAATCGCCGAGTCATTAAATAATGGAAAGTTAGTTCCACAAGGCTTTCTATTGTGCATATTTATATTTCATTTCAAGAATATTCCGCGGCAGTTTTTATGGAATTATTATTTTTTTTTTTCTTACTTTTTGATTGAAATAACTATGAATGTTTTTTTTTCGATCTGAACCGACAAAGTTTTGATGAAATAAAGCATTCAAGCTACTTTCTATATATATATATACTATAACTAGACTTAAAATTCAAATACAAAGAGTCGCGTTATTGAGCACTTCTTGACATAGTAGATCATTCCAATTATTTTCTCAACATTTCTGCACTTGCACTTATAATCTTCAAACAATTAATACTTAACGCTGAGAACTTTTCGAATTCCAAAAATTAATTAGCCACTTTTTCATATTAATTATCGTTGAATTTCTCATATTAATTATGAGCTTTGCGTTATATATCCTACCCAGAGTCTGTAACAACCTGTTCCATCAAAGAAAATTCAAAGAGATCCTCTCGAAATCTACAGCTTGTGTAACTCCCAAACTCTTTCTCGATTTCCTCCCACCTTGCAGTCTGTCAAAGGGGGACCTCTTAAGCAGCGAATGTCCCACCGCGTCTCGATAAGCTTCCAATAATCAACTGACCTGCTGTACGTAGCGGCTTCCATCATTCCCAATCCGGTGGCGATGACATCGTTCGGTTGAGGCGGCTGCAGAGCCACCGGCTGTTGTTGCTGCGATCTACTTTGCTGTGGCTGCGGGCTGTTCTGCTGTGGCTGCGGTCTGTTTTGCTGCTGTTGCTGGTTTTGTTGCGGCCTGGTTAGATGTTGCTGCGGTACGTTCTGGTTTTGTTGCGGCCTAGTTAGATGTTGCTGCGGTACGTTCTGGTGTTGCTGCGGCCTGTTGAGCTGCTGCGGCGGTACGCTCTGGAATTGCTGCGGCCTGTTTAGCTGCAGCTGCTGCTGATATTGCGGCCTCAACCTTGGCTGGTACATGTCGCAAGGTGGCACTTGTTTTGGAAACTGGTGCGGCGGCCGCATCGCGGCGATCCTCGAGGTGGATTGCAGCTTCTGCTGCTGTAGCTGCTGATGCTGTTGTTGATACGGCTGCGACGCCATATTGCCGATGAACGGTGGCGGCGGCGACGGCGCTTGCTGCTGTGTCTGCCACATGTCGCTTGATCACAGGTCCATTCACTCGAACTTTAAGCGCGAGCTTAAAACGGCCATTTCGGCGAACACCGATATACGCGCACAGAATTAGGGAGCACAAGTTGAGTTGGTTATTAGATCGATTCGGGCTTGTTTGTCACAGAATTAGCCGGCAATCGGCCAGATAATGACACTTATCTCGGCGGCGCCGATCTGCAACAGCGTATTATTCACGGCCGATCGCGAGGCAGAGAGACTTCGACGCCGAGTTCAGTCACTTGTTGCGAGGAATCGCGGCTCTCGCATATCGATTCAACGTTGCACGGAGTTATGAACACAGAGGGAAAGAGAGAGTAAGTGAGAGAGAGAGAGAGAGAGAGAAAAAAGGAACACTCGCGTATCGCGCGGCGCTCCGAGGAGAACTGACTGGCTGACTGACGGCCGGCTCGCCGATTTCTCGAGCTCCCCGGCCGTTACCTCGGCGCTGCGAGAGATCAAGCTCCCCCTCCCCCAACGCCCCTCCCCCCGCCCGATGCCCGGTCGCGACGCAGCTCCGCTCCTTCCCCCGCAGCGAGCGGCGCGCGCAGAAGTGAAGAAGTGCCGGCTTTTTGAAACCCGGTGTCGCGGATACCGGCCTGCTTTTTCTTGCACTTTGCGGGACGAGGAAGGTGTTATACCTACAATTTCGTTTGCGAGAAGTGGGAGATTTTATTCAACAGAATTTTTGGGGAAGCTTAGTTATAAAGTCATGATTTGTTTCGGAAGAGTAAGTTTTCCAGACGATATTCAAGTCGAAAGCCACTTGTTACTGGGGATCGATAAAATTAAAATTGAGTTTCTTTCAGAATTTATAAATTTATATTCATTTATTCCGTATAAAAAAAAACAGAAAATCTACTTTTTGTACTGTAAAAATGTCGCGATACAAAAAAATGCGGATCAAAGAGATAAAGAGCCATCTTATACTAGAAGATTTATTTTAAAATAAAATCTCTTTGTAGAATGTCAGTAAGCTTTGTAGTTTTTAAAACAAAACTATTGTCAATTGGTAAGAAATAAAATTGTTGAAATAATGAAATCTTTATCGATTTATAAAATGTACGGTAACCATATATACGTATTACAATTACATGTTTATATTTTTATTAAAACGATTCTTCTGGTACAAATATCATGTTCAATACACCTTTCATACTTTATAAATAAAGGATATCAAAAAGCATAACAGTTTATAAATTATTTGTAATTGAAAGAGTAGACAGTATTGCTTTTAGATTCAAAATGATAAATATTATGAAAACATATTTCTATATAGTTCACATTCAAATAAAGAATCCATTATCGAGAAAAAGCAGAAAATAATCTTTAAAAAAGGCAAATCTGATTACTTACATTTTCTTATCTGAATAAAACTTTTACTGTTTTTTTTTCACCGCGTACGAAAGTAAGCACAATTTTTTTACAAAATCATGAACAAAGTACGTTGAAAAGATCAACTTAAGCTTCTTGTCAAAAGCCTCTTAAAGATTTAATATAAATTTTTGTGAACACACGAAAATATATAAGTATAAGTAGTAATCATATATTAAATCTGCTTTATTTCAAAGTACTAAAAAAGGCCAATAAAGGTAAAAAGCCTGTCAATCTTTCAACTAAAGTTCCATACATTTCGTTGAAACAGTTCAAAGACATAACAAAGTTAGACAGAACTCGAAAAGAATTGTGATAAAAAAACATGATCAGCGATAAGACTGGGCGCATAATTTATCACCCACATACTGTTGAATTTGTAGGAAATCACTTATTACGGTTTATTACTGCATTACCTTAGAGAAAATGTACAGACAAACTTGCACTTTACTCTTTAGAAATCTATGTAAACATTCAAAAGGGGTATCATTTGCGATTATATTAAAGGGTATCGCCTTTCTGCGCAAAAATTTTTGTAAATTATATATTTTTGGCAGCAAACCCAAATAAAAAGCTGTGAGTTTTACCAAAAGAATACTGTCTAAAAAAATATTTATTTTACGCACATGAAAAAATATTATGTAAACATAGTGACGTTGAAACGTAATTATCGGAGTATGAAAAAATAAAAAAAACTGAAGAACAACTGTTCTTTTAAAAATATTGCACTTTAAATAATCATTTATAAGAAGTTGTGTACTTTATTTTTTGTACAATAAAATAAAATGCGCAGTGCGATAAACTATGGTGAAATTTTGTTTGTAAGCACTAATTATATATAAATATATATGTTAGACTCACTTCAAGTGCAAAATTAATTACTGTTTAACGTTTAACTATGAACTTCAAAGGGTCGTGACGAGGCATACATGTATTAAAAAAAAAGCTTGGGTAGTTAAGAGAGGTTCAAACAATTACAAAAAAGTTTCAATTATCGCTTATTAGTTTAGTGTAAATTTGAAAATACGTTTTTATTCTTGTTTTGTCTAAAAATTGAAAAGATAAAGTTTAAACATTCTTTCGCCATGTGTTCCCTGTTGGAAGTTTTTGTTGTGGTACTCAATTATAATTATAGTATGTCAAAACTTTCAAATAAAAAATGTTGTTACGACTATAACATATGTAGTTGAAAAATAAAACGTCGTTAACTTACATTGGTTGTAACGACGTACTTGAACATGGCGAAGTTGCATTGTTATTACACTCCGAGCTTCCGTCCTCCATTCTTAAAACCTTAAACAAAACAGATATAATTATATTAACAAACATTCGCTCAATAATTTCCATAAAACTCGCAACTAACTCGTTTACTCCAAAAATGTCCATCAATCTTACTATCCCGAAATTGTTTTGGAAAGGCAAAACGGTACGTAATTATTTTAAACCGTAACGTCGTGAAGCACTGCCGACGAGTTAATGCAATCTATAGAGGGTAGCCAGGTGAACAGTGGCTAACGCACTTTTGCCTGGTATCGAATTCGCGTTGTTTCACGACGACGTACGACAATTTTGAAGGCCTTTTTTATGGCTCTTTTTACTCTAATAATTAGGACACACTAGAAGTGCGCCGTCGCAGCTATGCAGAGTGGACTTTTGCTGAATTTTGCTGAAAGCTGTTGTTAACACAGTTTACTGATTTATAAAGTTTCGACAATCAAACTGTAGAGTTAATAATATTTTTCTTTACTACTTTGTTATTGTGTGCTTCACTTGTAGTTTAGAATAGAAAAAATATTAGTTTTCTAATTATTTACTTTAAATTTTTTGCATTGTATTATATTCTATTTTTTTATTCTACTTACAAAATTGATTTCATTGATATAAATCGTATTTAAATAATATAAATACTATTTATATCAATGAAATCAATTTTATACTACTATTTATGGTACGCGGAAAGATCTTTTATCTTTTCAATTTTGATTTTTTACCTAAGGTAATTACGTAAAAGAAGTAAATCATGGTCGTAAAGACTCTACAAGTTTTGAACTACGTACTTGTTTCGTGTAAAAGTAATCGAACGTGAAAGTGCAAAAAATGCGATAAGATTCAATGCTACCTGTCTTAAATAGAGCGACGATGACTTGCACCTTTTTCGGTGGACTCGCATAAAACATCAATGTTTATTATGATAATAAGCCATCACTTTTCTACATAGACTATGTGCAAATGTTTTTTTAAAAAGATTTTTTTAATTAAACAAAAATAACGTTTCTGAATCAATTTTGAAAATTCAGTTATTACGTATAATAAAAATCAATATTGTTATAAGTTTTGCTTGCTAGAAGGTTAACAATTTTAAACATTTATTATTTTTAATGCGGATTTTAATTCTGTAACGACGTTTACATAAAGCTATTATGCTATAGTTATTTTTATTATCTATAGTTAATATATACTTGGAATACTGAATTGATTGTTTAATAAATCTAATTAGTAAAAAAAAAAACAACATCTAATTAGTAACTAAAAGCAAAAATTGCTTCCAAAATTGCCTCCCTCGGCAACCTTCGTCGGATCAATTACACCGAGCTCACTTTTTAGCTCAATTACAATTCAAGGCTAATACCCCGCACACAATCAGCGCAGCTCGAAGAACGCCTTGCAGATAAGCTCTCTCTCTCCTCTCTCCCTACCGCTGCGCCACATTTGCGCAACAAGAGGCGCAGGTTCGAGAGCTTCAGGTAGGTCTCTGGGTCGTTGACACCCTTTCGCGGCTACATCGCAGTATCTCTCCTCCCGAGATATACGTATACTCGCGCAAGCACTCGCGCGCGAGGTATGTAAATAAGCCGGCCGTAATCCGAGCTTCTCTCTTTCTCAGGCCCCGTTATCGCCGTATTGCTTTCATGGACGACACCCCTCCCCGCTTATCGGGGGGAATTCGACGTTTAACCTCTCGAGAGAGCATCGGGGAGCTTTCGACGATTATCCCGTCGTTCGTGGGATATTTTCGGTGAAAGGGAGATTAATCCTTCGTGACGTGAATTTGGTGGATGAAAAACTCAATTTATGTTCGACATATCGGATCATATAAGGATATGAGTATTGTATGTAAGATAGTATATCTATCCTTTTAAGAGGCAGTTTTTTTTCTAGGTTTACAGATAGATTTATCGACGACTTGGATTTATTTACGGTATTTCTTAGAATTTAAATAAAAGAATCATATCACTTTTTACCAATGATAATGGAAAAATAATGATAAATGCTTTCTCTGATAATGAAAATATATGACACTATGTTACTGCGTTCTTTAAGTGAATATTTTATAATTGTTACGTTTTGTTTTTTGGCTTTCAAAACAGATAAGAAAAATGAGCAGTAATGAGTGATGTTTTTTAAATAATTTACGTGCAAGGTCAAAACAAAACAAAAAATGAACGTTCTGTTGGAGGTTTTCAATACGCGTTACATAAAGTTTCATCTAAATAATTACTCAAAGTATAAAGTGTAAAGATCGACAATCGATATCTTTTAAATTGTACACAAATGAACATCTTATGAAAGAAAAGATTGAAATCTTGAACTTGAAAAACTAAGTATCTTAACTACACCACAAGTATTACGTGTGATCGATTACTTTGTATTCAAACACTTCAGTTAAAATTTAATTACAAAAAATTGTAACTACAAAAAAAAAAATTCCATAGCAATTCATTTTACTTACGGAATTTACATAACGCAGTTAAAACGCAACGAATAAGCTGCAATCCCCCAAAACACGAGAAAATCCGATTAATTCCCAGCCGGCCCGAGAAACCGAGTCCGACCAAAGCAAGCATCGTAAACCGCGCCGGTTAAAAATACCCGAACGAAAGCCAGGGAGCCTCGGCGGCGGCGGAGAAAAGAATCGAATCGAAATCGAGTCGAGACACTTTCGCGAAACACGTCGGCCGCTCTCGCGGAACGGCCCTCGGGGCGCGTTTTTCTGTCCGCAGTACAGCGACGCGAGAAAACGGATACACCGACAAAACCGTTTCGCGCCTCGGCCTCGCGAGAGAGCTTCCTAAATATTTGCGAGCCGCGCCAATCCTCGAGCAGCTTCGATTCGCGCTTCCTTTTCGTCCTCGGTGCTGGTGAGTGCATATGTGTACAGAGAGGCGGAGAAACGGTATATCGAGAAGATAAATCGCTAATCTGCTGGGAAAATTGTGTTTACCGATTTCGCTCCCACGCGTCCCAGTCGTAAGTTGTTTCCTTCATTTTTTTTTCTTTTTTTTTAGCGAAGTGCGTATTTGTTGATAAATAATATGAAACAATGCCGATCGAAGGCTTTTTTTTGCGCGGTGTAACGAACGGCGATATTTACTTGCGGCGGAATGATATAAGTTTTATATTAAAGACCTTTATCGCGCGCGAAACTTTTCAATGCTCTTTTTTTTCCCCTTCATTCATTCAGAAAGAAAACAGCTTGCGCTGCAGAAAAACTCTTATCGGCGTTTATGAAACGTTTCGTAATTTATCGTCAGCTGAATTTCGAAATTAGATATAACATAATCAACGTTCGCGAATAGAATTAGATGAAACTAAGTATTTCCTTTTTAATTGAACAAACACTGTATTTAATTCCATCATAAGGAACTTCTTGGTGATGCGTCCCGAAATAACTTTCTTAAGTAAAATATCTGCATATAAATTAAAAAAACTGATTTACAAGAATATTCCAAAGATAGAAAATGAGAGTTTTGAAATGGCCAAGTGAATTTACTACGCTATTTATAAAAGTTTATCAGATCTCTGCAGTAGTTAGGTTGTCTGGATTATCTTTTCTATCTACATCGATTTCAGTCGTAGAAATAAAGTCAAGTTTAAATTATGCACACCGCTTTCGAGATAAGTTTATCACACAATATAAAAATAACTCCGTCGTCGTTAATCAAAAAAGTGTATCCTTCCAATTCGCGCGCGCAAAAAAAAAAATTACTAACAAGTTCTGAAATTCATTTCTCGATTCCGTAACTTTTTCTCTCTCTCTCTCGTATAACTCATCGCGGCTTATAAGCGATGCTAATGATGTCGCGGCAATTTTTTCTTTTTTTTTTTTTTTCTTTACGACTCTCCCACTCGTTCAACCTCGCGGAGAGAAACCGCGCAAAGAGAACGAACTCTTTTAAAGTCTCTCCGATTAGATAACGAAATGCACAACCATCAAAAGCCGTTCTCGTTTCGAGCGGTGCACGTTGACGTATGTTCGCGAATGATTTAAGAGCGCCGCTCGCCTTACGAGCAAAGATCAGCGAACTAAGCAGTATGTACACATATATGTGTGCACGCACGAGCTGAAAAAAGAAAACATTGTAACGTCAACGATTTGTACATGGTTGAACGACACGTTGAAGATGGAAGGTAAAAGAATTTATTCGAAGTAATTACCGTTTTTTAGAGAAATATCCAATTGTTTTTCAAAGTGAATCCTTCGTCTTTTTAAAATTTAGTACAGATTACAAGTCGGCACTGATTTTTTTTCTCCGACCGTTTGAAAATCAATAAAAACATGTTGAATCCAAAGGGGAACGGAAAGAACAGCGTACCGTAAACAGGAGGGATGGCAGAGTGTAAGAAATTGCTTAAAGCATTAATCTCCATTTAGCCCATCGATTGATCAACACTCGAACGCGTTTTGGAATTAATTATCCAGGCGAGCGACGAAGTCAGGGGATAAAATGGATTTGCTAATGAACGTGCGGCCCGATATGGCCTAGAATTACGCGTTATGCACCATTCGTGAATATTATTGGCAATGCCTGATATATACGTATTTATTGACGGTCAGCGAATTGCTTTATCCTTATTACTTTCCTATCCTCGAGATTGTTTTAAGCAGTCGAGTGTTATATATGTGAAGTTAATTTAAAAAAAAGTCGCGTTTAATTATTCACCGGGTGTAATTTGCATTAATCAATTTCCTTATTCAAAAATACTGCAGGATGTGAAAATCGACGCGGTATCGAATGGAGGAAAGAAATTTTGTTTTGACTGTACGACCTGAATACAAATTAATTTTAAACTTCTTTCCGGGATCTTTGGTAGCGACGCCGAGCTACCCGACGAACCGATTTAATGAAGTTTTCATCGTCGTAGAGTTTATTTTTCGCGAAATTAAAAGGAAAATTAAAAGAATCGACTCGCGATATAATAACTTTTCTGATAGTTTCTAAAGATTAAATTTATCAACGTGCACTTTAAGGTGAAATATATGTTTACTGCGTAAAAGATTCGAAAGGAATTTAAATTTATAGATAAGCGATATTTATTTAAAAAATCGGCCACTTAGAAATAAAATGAGTTTTTAGATAATTTCCCCTAATCTTAGGTGAATACACATCAATCTGCGCGCAACGCTCGTAAATAAGAAATTTAGTATTTGTGGAACACTCGAAATAATCTCGGCTATTCTCGTATAATTCGCGTGAATGTTTCATTGCAAACCTCGTCTCTTCATTTCTATCCCAGCGAAATCTTCGCTTCAATCCCCAACCTGCGAGTGACTTCGAGTGACGCAAAAAAAAAAAAAAACAAGTTTTTCCTCAAATCCCGCACATGAAACGCGTAGTAAACCGAAACCTTTGAAATTGTCAACACAGAAAATTATATATCGTTCGACGGCGAATCATCAGTGACAAATTTAACTCTGAATTTATACCTGCTCGGAAAAAACAGTAACAGCGGGAGCTTATGTAAGACGTGGCTTATGTAACAATATATCTAGGGAGGAAAAAAATTATTAACATATGTGGTTTAAAAATTGCTCGGCAAACTTTGTTTCCAGTGCGGCGAGAACTTAGTCTTTAACGTTACGATACAATTAAAGTAAAAGAATAGATAATTTTAATTTTTTAATACAACAACGACATTTTGTAATTGCCTGTTACTTTTTTAAGGAATGAACGTATATTATAGATTCGTAATGATCTTTAAATGCGGTAGTTTAACCAAATAAAAAGAGCTGATAACCCTGCGTCAAAAAAAATTTTTTTCCATCCCAATTCAGTACGATTTAAACGCACAAAAAAAAGCATCTACACCCAACCGCGACCCGAAAGGGTTCAAGAAACTCTCAATCATTTTTACAACCCGGCGTCTACTCGCGATTGCGCCTCCATAATAACGCCCGCCGTCTCCGGCACTGCGAAAGTCACGCATAAGCAAGCGCCTCATCGGCTCCCCGCTCGATATGTTGATGTCGCACTGCCCTTGCACGCGACGGTGCAGATAGACGGATGCGGAGAAAGAGAGGGAGCTAAGAATAAATACAGAGAGAGAGAGAGAGAGAGAGAGAGAGAGAGTCGACCCAGATAATCCGCCTGCCGTGAGCGACGGTAGCCTCCCAAGCTAATTAAATGCGCGCGAGGCTGAAATGTCATGGGTTCGGCTCGTTCGCGCACCTGAAAAACTGATTCCGCGCACTTTCCGCATCGGCGAAATTTGGCTAAATCGTCCGCGATGATTATCAGGTCGCGCAAAATGCGCGCGCACTCGCGAAATAACGACGGAGTCTCGAGGGCTGGAAAATATATTCGAGGCAAGGCTGCGTCGCCGCTTCTGCCCGCCACGGTGCACCGCCCCGGATGGAGTTTATAACGCTACAGTGCCCGCGGCCGAACTCGATCGAGCGTGAATATATATATATATATATCGTTCATTTCTGACGTGGGACGTTTCAGCTTCTCATTCTCGAGTTATCCGAGCAATTTTTCGATTGGACTCTGCGATTTTCTCGGCTAACAGTTTCTAGGATTTTGCAGCGATCTTTTTAATCTATTGTTAGACTCGTTATAACGCTCCCGTTAATTAACCGAAGGTAAAAAAATGTGTAGCATTCAGTTTTTGACGCGCTGCTTTTAATTACGTTCGATTTTGCAAAATAATAATTAATAAACGGTAGTTTTAAAATCTCGCTTTTAAAAGCATTACGTATAAAATAAAATTCTCATCTTAGTCCTGCTATAACGATTTTATATTTACAATTTTTCTATTACAATTTTAGAATTTATGACTTTTAATGTACGATGTGAAATAAATATATACTTGACGACGTGTCAGAAAGAAAAGGATCGAGAAAGGCTGGTAAACAGTAATGTTTTCGTCTTGGATCGGCCTTGCAATTGATTAGGAGGCATTAAAGTAAATTGAGGAGTTACGGTAGCTTGATTTTTAGAACGTCGCGTTCCTGGTCTCTCTCTCGCGTTTAAGCCTCATTTGATACGGCTTTTTTAAAGTGCATATAAATATAGAAGTCGCGAAAATAGTTTGTAGCTTCTTTGCGCCGTCAAAACATTACAATTATAGACTCCCGGCATTTTATTTGGCGTGTTTGTTTTCCTTACGCAGACGTTCAATAAATCAAAATTTCAGTATCTTTTTTTTTCTAAACGAAAATTTGATTTTAATTACCATTGTAGTTAAAACGAAGAGGTTATTTTTAATTATAGTAAATTAAGTTTTTACAAGTCTCGAGAAAACAGATTTCTTACATACTTAAAGATGCCAACATCAGCAAAAAATCTGTTTTTGTCATCAGACGTATTTTTTGCAGTATCTATAAATGCTTCGTGAAGCCAAAATTAGTGGCTGATTACTACTCATCAAACAATATTTTTTTTTATAAAAACGATTGTCTACTATTTTTCATCAGATAAACAATTCACCGAGTAAGTAAGTTCTTTATGTTAATACTTGTAATTCTAATTTTAGATTTTTTGCTAAAAGGTCATTACTTACAACGTAATTTGAAAAAATCCATCCTTCCTTATTATAAAAATCGCACGCGAGGTTATTGAATTATAAAAAAAAATTGAATAATGAATGCGAATGCAAAGGTCGGCGAGCATTACGCGCCCGAATTTAACTACTAATTTAACAAAAAGATAATTGCAAGACAATCGCTAGTTGGTGTAAAGTATACGATTTAAGGTCCATTTGCAAGTTATATCGATAAAAATATAATTGACATTGAATTTGAATATCCTATCAAAAACATCTGTCTCTATAAACAATACAACAAAAACACAACGCTCAAACTGCAGTGTCTCAAAAATCTATCTACATCGCAAAAAAACGGCGCGACGGAAAAAAACTCGCTCGGCAAAAGCTCACGGAACTTGCCTCGGAAAGCTTCGAAAAATCGTAAAAGTAACTCGTGCCCGCGAGAGCGGCGGCGGCGCCGTTCGCTCTCTCGCCTTTGTCTTTCGCTCCCGCGGCTCACGTAATAAAAACACGGAGTTGCGAAAGTGCGAGCGAGAGATTTCGCGGCGCAGGTATAATAATACGGGAGGGAGGAGAGAAAATTATCGGCGCGCTCGGCGATAAGCGCCGCTCTCTCGGAGCATCCAGCGCACTCTGTTCGAACGACCATCTACTTTAGGATCGGCCGGGCGGGAAAATAATTATCGTCGGGAAAAGTTTCTTGGAAGCGATCTGAGGCTGCAGTCGCGTCAAAGTGGAGGATGGGGTTTACTTGAGCAATTTTTTTTGGAGTTCAATCGAGTGGCGTTGGGAGTATCGACGGGTCGGAGTCGAGTGATATAATAATCGGTATATACAGCTGTAATCAATGACTCGCGAGGCTCTAGTATTTTTACGATAAGTTTGAGGAAAATCCGTGGATGCAAAAAGATATACACATTTTATCGGAATAGTAGTCGGTGTACGAAAGTAATGTCTCTCTTTTTAGAATTTTCAAGATTCGTCGATGATTCATTTGGATATTATTAAATTGCTATTTGCATTCCCATTATGTAATCCGAAGTAAACAGGGTACGTCTGCTTACGGTGGAAAAGTAGATTTCAAATTTACCGAAAATCGATGTACTATGAATTCGTGCACAGTCAAGGAACAATATAAATCGCGTTCCATTCACGAGAGAAAAAGCGACAGTTTATTAATACGCGGATTAGAATAAATCATAAATTCCAAATCATAATGGTCTTCGGCGAGGAGATCCGCAACCAAAAACCGGTCCGAGGGGCGTTAAATGCTATATAGCGTCGACGTTGCGCGAGAAACAGTAAAATTCTCGCATGCATAATTAATAAATCAAAGTGACTTTTTCTGTAATGGCCATCATAGAAAAGCGTTTTCGAAACCTCCGCGGGCAAACAAAAACAAAACAATCACGCGTGAAAGATTTGTGACGCCTTTTCGCGACGACTCTTAATTCGGACGTTATTGTGTCGTCTAGCTGGGCTATTTGGACAATTGGGCTCGAAGGGCGACGGGAGTCGTTGACTCCGGCGAAATCAAAACGATGTCAATAAAACATAGACAAGCTCAATTTCGAGCTGCAAGGCTGCTCAATAAGATGAATGCTCGCGTTATTACTCCCGCCGGACGTCACAACTATCTTCTTGTGCAATAAATATATATCTGGTTGAGATTAAAACTGATTGTTGTTAGCTGAATTTTTTTAAAACGTTTCGCTTTTAACTTTTAGGCTGTCGATATTTTTGAAGTCGAAAGGTAGCACATTTTGGGTTAAAATCCATACGTAAGTTACCTCAATTACTAGGGCAAGGTTAATCGATAAAATAACTGACTCTTTGAAAAATGTATAAATACGTTAGTAGAGGATAAACCGTAAAAGTAAATTCAATTATAGTTTTTAGTAATGAATCATGTTTTTTTTTTTTTTCATAACAAAAGCATCTAATACACGCCAAAAAGTATGTCAACACATTTTAGAGACTTCCAAAAAATTTTTTTCTAAAATATTTAACAAGTATTTTTGAATTTCCTGTGACAATTTACTAATATAAAGGTTAGTAATCATTTTTAATTTTTATATTCTATTTGCACGCAAAGCTTGTATTCGACGAAGCCACATTATCAATCTACTAAAACTAGAATTCATCCGATTGTCGTACACCTAAATAAATCCAATTACAATGCCTTCCAGCGTCAGCCCGAAAAATTGGCTTACATACCTACGGAATAAATATAAATCGGCGCATTAGCATAACAGCAGAAGGCGCGTAAAAAAAATAATATAAATTCCCGATAGCCGATCGATCCTATTTTAAAGCATGACAACCCAAGAGTCGCAAGTGAGCCACTATTCCAGCGAGAGAGAAAAGGATTGCGAAACGCGAAACTAGTTTTCGAAGGCTTCGAGAAGTCGAAGCACGCAGGTAGACTTTCGGACTCACTAATTTGCCCCGCGAGGAAGCGAGAGAGAAAGAGAGAGAAAGAGACAAAGAAGAAGAAACCAAAGGGGCTATGAACCCTCGCTAATTTTAGCGAGAACTTTGCAGCCGTTTATAATTAACCGCGCGAGAAGGCGACCGCCGGAGGGAAAGCTCCATTGGCGAAGTTCGCGGATGCGTAGCGACCTTGATTCCGTAAGGTTCGCGAGGGCTCGAAATCCGACACCGACGGTTTCGACTTCTCTCTCTCTCGAGCTCTTCGCGAAGGAGCCGCCGCCGCCTTTCTGTTTCGTCATTTTTTTGCCGAGCGTCTCTTTTTTGCCGGGATTGTTTTGGTGGAATGTTTTTTGCTGGATAAGAGGGTTTTTTTTTATTTCTTCTGTCAGAGCTCTATCTAAAGATACTCCTTTTGATTCTCATACTATTTAATTGAAACCAGACTTGGCAAGGGGACATTAAATTAATTATCTAGTTGTAAACTGAAAGTATCTGAATTTTTCGATGAAGAATTTAATTTACACGGCAATCATTTAATTCAAATTTCATCAACCTTCAAAAAATGACTATAGTTTTAAGTGCACGTGAATACAAAAAAAAAGTAAGAAAATAAATCTGTATTTATCTGCATCGGTACAATTACCGCCAAAAGTCAAAGAATCACTCGCATCATTGCCCGAAAACTTCTCATTCGCGATCGGTTCGGGAGTAGCGCTCGGGAAGCCAATGACCCCGATAATCGAGCGCTTGACCCACATACTATATACTCCGTCCGAGGAGAGCCGGTCACGCGTACAGTAGGCGCAAGCGCATCCAGGAAGGCCGCCTTTTTATCAATTACCTACTGCCCCCGACCCCGCCTGGATATGTGTGGCCCTTTTTCCCTCTTTTCTTTTCTCGGAAATCGACAGGTTCGATTAAGCGCCTCGTTTTTTTCGAGGCGACAGCTGCGGGGATTAATTTCAATGTCGGCTGCTCTTATTGGCGGCCGACGAATTTTCGACGGCGATTAATTTTTTTATTGGTGATCCCGGGGACGTATATTGACACGTTCGAATGGAGGTATCGATTGGGAATTTGAATTGTCTTTGTTATTTTCTGCGGTATTATATGAATAGATTTCGAGTCCACGTCGAATTGATAGGCTCTACAATCGTTATTCTTTTTTTCGTTAAAATCGCTCAAGTCGATTAAAAAACATTTAGAGCTTTTACGAAGTTTTTACGTTCGAATATCGAAAAAATTAGTTAAATTTCGCATATTTTTTTAATTCTTTAGACGCGCCTTGTATGGGGAGTTAACCCGTGAAACGAGCGGACTGTTCTCAATTTCGTTATTCACCGAGTAAGAAATCTAGGAACTGTAGTGCCATTGGGTTGAGAACCGCAGCCTAACCAAGGCAGGCCTATTCTCAAATTCTCTTTTGTGCGGTTCTTCGCGTACGAACGTATGAGCTCCCCCCACTTCTGTCGCTCGCCGCAGCTTTCCTTCTCTCTCTTGCGTATAAGCGCGGCTATCCTCTGTACCGCTGCTTGCGTTTTCTCTCTCAATGCACGTGCATAACATTAATAAACATTAATATAAAATTAATTAGGTGTTTTATTATTTAAATTTTTCTTATATGTTATCTAAAAAAACCTTCGATTAATTAATTGGTAATTATTGTGGATCATGGGTCTGAAAATAAATTTTCGACTATCAATGAAAAAATTAATCCTTTATTAAAAATTGATTTTGCCAGTGTTTGAAAATGACATTCTGCTTCAAGGCTCTATATTAATAACCGGAAAATAAATAAAACTATTTTCTTTAATTAAAAATAGTCTAGGCCTCTCGTATTGAAGTATTACTCCTACCGGACAACCCGCGAGGGTCACAGATTTTTAAAACGAATTTTTTTTTTTCCAAGCACTCGTAATTTGTCAGAGAAGAATACGAATGTTTTTTGAGTGCTCAATAAAATTCTGAATTTATTCTTTTTAAGAAAATACAATCTGTTAATGCACAGTCTTATGAAACAAGTTATTTCATAATGCAAAATATACATACGCAGTAAAAAGTATTCTACGAACGAGTCATTTTTCGAAAAACGGAAAAAAATAATTTTATAGGTGCTATAAATTTATATTTATTTATAATCGATTTTTCAACACTAAAACTCCGATGCACGACGAAGATAATGAAAAGCAAAAAAGCCTTTTCCAAGCTTTCGCAAGTGTTTACAATGATGCACCGGCCAAAATTCACCGAGCGCGTTATTCTAGAACTCTCCATCAGGTCCTACTTATAGCCAAATAAGATCACCATCTTTCAAGAATATAAGCCGCTTTGCAATTTCGGGCCGAGCTCATACTTTCAGCGCGCACAACGAAACCCGTTTCTTTCTCTCCTTCCAGACAATCGAGCCGAAATCCACTCTGCGCTGCAGCAACAGCGCTCACTGAATGACAGAGAATTTCGCCGAGCGAGAGAGAAAGAAACAAAGGCTCCTCTCTCCCCGCTCGCCGAAAAAACTGACCGAGCGCAAAGTACGTAACGTCGCGGCGACCTTGAGCCTCTCTGGCGGCGTGAATGACTGTTGTCGCGGGAACGCAGTTCGAAAAGCTCGCTTACCTGTAAACTATACTGTGCTTTGAAAATTCATTCGCGCCTCCGGCTTGCGCATACGCTGAAGTCCAGCTTGAATTGTCGGATTTCGATGTTCATGATTGTAAACAGCCAAGCTCGAAAAATAGCTGACCAGGAGCGCGTAAACAAGTGACAAGAGAGCCGGAGAGGGGGGCACCGCCGCACTCTCTCGCTCTTTCACGCTCATCACATGCTGTCCAAAACAAGAAATGGCGCCCCACGGCGAAGAGTTTCCCGGGTTCGTATTAAAAGCCGATCGATAAACGAGCACTTGGAGGTTAGGGCCGAACCGGGGCGGGTGGTACCGCTTGTTTATCGCACGAAAGCTCCTCGGAGGGGGGCTTCTTTTGGCAAAGCCGCGAGAATGGCGGCGACGGTTTCTTCGTCAAGAAACCGCTCTGGCGCACATCGCACTCCTCCCCCGCACCTCTTCCACGAGCAGTTCCTTTCCGAGTCCTCCACTGCGAGCCTCGGAATTGACTCCTCGGGCGAGCAGACTCCGGATTTCGCAATTTTTTCACACCAGCTTGCCACCGCCGTCCACTGTGTATGTAAGTTTGGGCAACTTTGTCTGATTCTCGCGAGAGCCACGAGCGAGACTTCGGCGCTAGTTTGCAACTTTGCAGCAGGAACACGCCCGTGAGCAAGCTCGAACACACTCGAATGATAAAGAATTGTGCTTTGGAGAACTGGCACTGGTGGCGCGAGCCGACAGTTTGCGTTTTTTTCGGTCGAATGTTTCTTTGTGGGATGAGATAACGAGGATTATTACCATGCTCTTTTTTCAGTGAAGTTTGAAGGCCAGTGTGATACTTTTAAAAGAGAATGTAAAAATAACTGATGTTTAATATTCTTTGTTGTTAAATAATACGCGATTTTTGCAAGGTATACGCATTGCGTGCCGTAATAGTCACTCTTAAAATTTTACAAAGTATTTAAAATCATATTTTGTTTTCTAGTTTGATAAGGAATATTAATTGCATTTTTAATGCATAATATGTCCCTGACGGCAAAAATATTCAAAATGAATTCTTTTTAAACAGAATTGATTTAAAAATAATTAATTTGAAATAGTTTTGCTGGCATTGGTTTTTTTATGCACATCAATATATTTATATATAAACTTTACCAATGCTAAGTTGTCCACAATGTTTGAGTATGATTTTTAAGTGCATGAATAACATTTCGTTCTGCCATATAAGTATAGGTACTTTTAGCTCCTTTTCTTTGTTGCACTTTAATTTTAGTTTGAATCTTAATAAAATGTGTTTATATCTTCATAAATAATAGTTTAAATACGCAATAATTTAAACATTGCCTGAAATCCAAAACAGAATAATACTTTTAGCTATATTTTACTTTAAAAATTAATAAAAAATCATATAAAAACCTGTACTTGCACGTATTTGTAATCTTGTTTATTAATTATATTGTCATTTGTCATTAGATGGATAGTCTACTACCTAGCAGACTCTGCCTTATCAACGGAGCAGACGGCAGTTTTTGAGCTTTCATCATCATGGCACTCAGTAGTCAGTTTCCCGAGTCTGACGTCGAATTCACGGTCACTTCGCGGTTCGTAGATACCTGATAGCAGCTGATCGAAGCGGGCACAAGTGCGGTACCCAAGTACCTTCGCGAAAAAGATAATTCGAGGCTAGAAAACAAAAGAAATCAGGAGGTAGTAAATAAACATCATAATGGCACTACGCGCTCTGAGGCACCGGGTTGTAAATCTTGGTCTGCAGCAGCAGCCCAGGGATATCACTGCCTTGCTCACAACGAGGCTCATCATGTGCGACCAAAACTGTCGAAGAATGTCTAAGAAGGTAGAAATTCAAGTTTTTCAGACCTGCTATACGTCTTTCTATGAGTGTGCGAAAATATGCTTGAGCCGAGGAAAGCTTTCTGAAATGATTTCTGTCAAGCTGCAGCGAAATTCGGGTAAAACAGTTTTTTGGCGCTCGCTCGAGATATTTTTTCTCGGCTTTACATAATCGATTGGTATAACGGCGCTGGCAGAAGCTACCTCAATGAGCACCATGTATTAGGAATACGAGGTATTTGTTTTTCACTGAAAACAAAATGATTTTTCGCGGACACAACAGATTTTATGTCAAATACCTTGTCGCGTACGCTGCAAGTGCTTTTCTTGTGAGAAAATTTCGTCTGCACAATGTTTTTTTGTACACGCAGCAAGATAAATATTCATAGAAACATTAAATACAATATTGTGTGTAAATAGTTATTCAACTATTTTGAATTAAACATATTCAAAAAGTCATAAGAAAATTATTATTCTATTAGATGATGTTAGTGGAAAGAAGCATGTGGAAAAATAGGTTAGTGAATTTGAAATTCCCTAGTTTCAAACTTTTTTTAAATTTTCGCGCCACAAATGAATATTTTTCGAAAATTCGTACCCATTCTAACTCATATCGAACGGATAGAGAGATGGGATAGGGTTGGATAATTCGGGAATTATTTTTTTAAGTATAGAAATACACGTAATGATTCCAGGATTTCTTGAAAGTATTGTTCAAGCAAAGTGAAGCGACTCGTGTCCAACCCTATTCCAATCTCTTCACTCCCCTGTCTAGGTCTATTGTAGTGGACACCTTAACCGCTGAGGAAAACATTTTCACTTGGGTGCGAAAATTTGAAAAAATTTTGAAATTAAAACTAGGGATTTCTGCTTAAGTTCGCCTATTTTTGTGTGCGGGAGAGAAATTTAAAAATGTATTCGAATTACGGAAAAGCACTTTGTTGCGTACACGAGGAGGGCTCTTGAAAAATCTATTGCGAAAGCTTTCGGAAAATCTTGTAATGAAAAAAGAAGTTATGCTCTCTAAAATTTTTTTTCCAAGGAGCCATTAACTTCAAGGTATGTCCTCGACATACGCTATTTCACGTGTGCTTGTAAGAGCGCTTAGATGGACTCTTAACTTTAATGAACGGACTCACGTTCAAGGCACGTTTAGGTCAGATATTAGGATCATTTTGACCGGCTAAGTTTATCTCGTTTACGGCATTCAAGGTTAATATTATGCCAAGAGAAAGGTGCTAAAGTAGCGCAAATTTTTTTATGAAGTTTTTGTTCGAAAGAAAATAACTGTTATATATGGTAAATTAACACTGATCTACTTATGTGCAGGCAGAGAATTATTGATGACTTTGCAAGTTTTATAAATTAAAACATTCAAAATTTTTTTCATTCAAAAATGCAATTATTTTATTTTATTTTGTTTTATTTCGTAATAGATAATATTTATTTAAATAAATATATACTGTATTTGTTAATATATAAAAAGACAATTTTAAAATTAGATATTTGTAGCTATTTTAATCCACAAGTGGTTTAGAAATTCATTACTTTAACATTATAATTCTGTCTTGATCGTTCAATGAAGATTTTGACGTCCATACCTTAAAGGAATAAGAGATCAAACTTTAAAATTTAACGTATTGAAAAAGCATCGCATTACATTTCTTGTTCCATTAGAACCCATCAAGTTTTTATTACTCCACGCCTTGAAAGAATAAAATTGCGCAGCCGCAATAACTTTGCAAAGATAATAATTTTAAAAAACCGGTCTCTTTGCTTCACATCGCCGTAACATCTATATTATCTTGGCATTTAAACCTCATTGGGCGACTCACTTCTCGAGACAAAACGACCAGAAAAAGTAGCTTTCCAGCCGGTCGACGTAGCATATTTACACAGCGGCTCCTCTGTGTTGGTCTCTGCGCTTCACATAACTCGCACCGGCTTTTATAATGGTGTATGTGTAACAAGAGATGATTTCCGCTTATCTCGAACGTCGCCGCGGGGATGAGACCTCGCTGACTTTTAGTGCTTCGCTGCCTGTCGCAGTGTGAACTTCTTTGGGATTGCACGCAATTTTGCGTTAATTTGCAAGATGGTACGGAGTTTATCGTATGCTATTTTTAAATTTGTGAGATACTGTTTTGTGCTTGGGTATGGGTCTCGATAAAATTGATAAATGTACAATTTACGTGCGCTTATTAACTTACTGGGTGACATCTTAAGGTCTTAAGTGAATGTTGACTTTTATATTTCGAATTATTGTCGATCATTTTTTGTTTTGGTTGCAGGGCGGTAATGGATACAGAATTGAAAAGGATACGTTTGGAGAACTGAAGGTACCAAGCGACAAATACTATGGAGCGCAGACGATGAGGTCTGTTATGAACTTCCCGATCGGTGACAATTGCGAGCGTATGCCGGTAATGACTATGTATAAAGAACATTTTTCACTTTAAGCTCATTTCAGATAATTACACTTCAGCTATGCCTAAAATGTGTCCACTCACTGAATTCCAACAATATCTTTTTAATTACTATTATCGTCTCTTCTAGAAAGGAGTCATCGTCGCCATGGGGATCTTGAAGAAGGCAGCAGCGGAGGTGAATAAGGAATTCGGCCTGGACGCCAAAATTGCCGATGCCATCTCCAAAGCTGCCGATGACGTAATCAGTGGAAAACTCTATGACGACCACTTTCCCCTGGTAATCTGGCAGACAGGCTCAGGAACTCAGACCAACATGAACACCAATGAAGTACCTCGATTTTTATGCTTATTTTTAATTTCATTAATCTACTTGTTCTGTTCGTTTGCAAACAACGATTTTTGACTTCATTTTGTAAGCCACTGGTCAAATTTAAATCGGTGACGAGTATTAATGATTTTACTATAAAGCTTTTTTTTTCTTTAAAATTGTTTTATATAAAAGAAAAACTTTTAAAATGCTTCAATTTTCAATTGTTTTTTCCGTCAGGTAATTTCGAATCGTGCCATCGAACTTCTGGGCGGTGAACTGGGCTCGAAAAAACCTGTACACCCAAACGACCATGTCAATAAATCACAGAGTTCCAACGACACTTTCCCCACCGCCATGCACATTGCCGTCGCTTTGGAAATCAACAAAATTCTTTTGCCCGGTCTAAAGGAGCTGCACTGCGCGTTACACGAGAAAGCCGAATGCTGGAAAAATATTATCAAAATCGGCAGGACCCACACGCAAGATGCCGTACCACTTACTCTTGGCCAAGAATTTTCAGGTACTGACGGGCGGCAAAAAAAAATTAGATAATTAAATTAAATTTAAAAAGGAAAAACATTTAGTATCAAAGTTATAATGAAAATTTATAATATAAGTTAAAAATCGTTTCAATTCTTTAGTATGTACCTTTTACTAATTGAAATTTGAAATTTTATAATTAATTAATTGATTATTTTAGATAAAACATATGGATAGAAAAACATTTTTTGTGATAATTGACCTTCTTCTAGAAGGAAACAAAATTATGCATTTAGTCTCATCATCTAATCTTTTTACATGTTATTATCTTAACATTTTCAATTTCTGGAAAGATCATTCAAATAATCAAAACTTAAAAAAAATAAGACTAGAAAATTGAAATATAAACCTCTATGATAAGACGAGAACTATTATATCCTATTGTATAACTATTATCCTGCATATATTTTTTACTAGAATAAAACGTTTAATATCTTTAAGAATGATTACTATTTCTATATATCTGAAATAGTTCAAATTCATATGATAATTATTATCTGCTACATATATTAAAAAAAAGTATCCTTCAAAATTGAGAAATACATAATTAAAATAAACAGCTAAAACTCAATTCTTTTACTGAAAGCAAAACACGTTCCATTTATTTTTCAATAAAGCCAAATTACGCTAATTAACCAATAACTCTAAAGGAAAAACGCATTAACCTGTTTGTATTTCACAGGCTACGCAACTCAGATAGAAAATGGCATCGCGCGAGTACAAGGCACACTACCAAGGCTATACGAGTTGGCTTTGGGTGGCACAGCTGTGGGAACGGGCCTGAATACAAGAAAAGGCTTCGCCGAGAAGTCAGCCCAAACTATCGCCTGTTTAACGGGTCTACCCTTCGTCACAGCGCCCAACAAATTCGAGGCTCTTGCCGCCCACGATGCCCTCGTCGAGGTTCACGGTGCTCTTAATACAGTTGCTGTATCGATAATGAAAGTGCGTATTCATTATTTCTGTAATCATAAGTGGCGCTTTCTAAACAAGAGATGGGATGATGTCTTCTGAAGGGAGAGATAATTTTAAAAGATTATACTAGTGTTTTTAACGATAAAGGAGCGGTGAAAGATTTAATGAATTTTTTGCGTAAGATAAAAAATGAGGAAAAAAGGGAAGAAACTAAAGGATATGATATTGAAATATCTTAAGTAAATAAAGCCATTAGAATGATGTATGTGCTGTATACCTAATATTTCTGTTTTTTCATAAAATGGTTTAGTTATTTACTTATTAAAACGTAGTAAATTTCTTTAAAAATTCTTTTATAAAATTTAAGTGAAAGAAATATCTATATAATATAAAAAAATTAAATAATATTAAAGTTATTTGCCTTTTAAAAAAATTAAACGAGTGTTTAAGTTTGTATTCAACAAAAAGTTTCAAAGGTACGATCTGATAAATTTGGCTATTTTCCTAAAAGTTGTTAATGAACAAGATCTTCTTAAAAGACTATCTTAATAATTTTAAAAACAATTGTATAACATATTAGATCGCCAACGACATCAGATTCCTGGGCAGTGGTCCCCGCTGCGGTCTGGGTGAGCTGAGCCTTCCAGAAAACGAGCCTGGAAGCTCGATCATGCCTGGCAAAGTAAATCCCACGCAGTGCGAGGCTATTACAATGGTCTGTGCACAAGTGATGGGTAACCAAGTAGCAACGTCGATCGGCGGTAGCAATGGACACTTTGAACTTAACGTGTTCAAACCCCTCATCGTCGCCAACACACTTAGATCCGCCAGACTCCTCGGTGATGCCTCCGCCACCTTCGCTAAGAACTGCGTTGTTGGAATTCAACCAAATATTGATAATATAGAGAAGATCATGCACGAGAGCTTGATGTTGGTCACTGCTCTTAATCCACATATTGGTTATGATAAGGTAAATAATATTTCTTATATTCTGCTTCCAATGTATAAAAAGATTTTGTAACGTTAGTTATCTTTTATCAAAAAATTAATAACTTTCTTTAAATTTCTTTAAAGGCCGCAGCGATTGCGAAACAAGCACATAAAGAGAAGCTCACATTGAAAGAATCAGCGCTGAAAAATGGCTTAACCGAAGAACAATTCAACGAGTGGGTAAAACCAGAGGAGATGCTTGGGCCTAAGTAAATCATTGTAAAAAATGTAAATGATAAATCAATACTTTAAAAGTATTCAGAGATTGATATTCGATTTATTCATTTTCAATCTCTTGTAAACAGAAAGAAGTCATCATTAATAGATACGTTTTTAAAAAATTGTTTATAAATTAAAATTTTTGTCAATAAAAAATTATAAACCTTTATTATTTAGTTATTTTACAAAAACACCACGTTAAGCTTTAGTCAGTAAACTCCATTTTAGTCTGCGTTGGTCTCGAAATTCTGAAGATAGTAATTATCAAAAGGAGGGGTAGAGGTCATTAACTGAACTTGCTTAAGACTCGTCATATTAGTATCAACCGTTCTTGTGTAAACACTGAATGAAAATGCTTGTGCGTAAAGTGGCATGCGTCCTTGGTAAAATTGGAAAAAGGAATTATGCAAAAGTGGGAATTATCGGAGTACCTTTTGAGAAGGGACAAGTAAGTTTTTTTTTTAATTGAAAAATCGTTCGTGATATTATTTTTATTGTAATTTTCACAGAAAAGGGATGGAGTAGCACAGGCTCCTGACGCATTGAGACAGGCACATCTCGTTCAGGAATTACAATCTTTAGGTAAATAACAGAAATTAATTTTAACATTTTGCATTGAATTTATCTGACATTTTTATAATATTTGCAGGATTGGATGTTAAAGATTACGGAAATGTAAGTTATGAACCATCTCCCACAAGTGTGGATAATATGGAACATTTAGATCACGTTGCTGGATGTACAAAGAGAGTTTCAGAAATGGTTCAAAATGTGTTCAAGGACGGTAGACAAGTGTTAACACTTGGGGGCGATCACAGTATTGGCGTTGGAACAATTGACGGACACGTAAAGGTAGATCAATAAAAAAGTTTCTAATTTTTTCTTAATAGCATCATAAATTATCTGCATTTTTAGACAAATAAAAATATAGCAATTTTATGGATAGACGCTCATGCCGATTTAAATACAAATAAAACGAGTGAAAGTGGTAATGTTCATGGGATGCCAGTAGCTTTGTTAACTTCAGAGTTATCTGATTATTGGCCATATTTACCAGGCATGGATTGGCAACAACCAATGTAAATATCAGAATTAAAATAGCATATTTTATACTACAACTTTTTTTTTTAAACAACAGAATTGATTCGATAATAGGTAATATTTAGAATCTTCATAATTTGAAACTTAATTGAATAACTTATTGTTAGTACCCCGAGTCCTTTTCTCTCGTTTATTTTTTACAACCAAAGCAACGACGTCTTTGTTTTCAATACAAAACTGAGCAATTTAAAATTTGAATCATATGTTATAAATATATGTATAATATATATTGTAATATATATATTAATCATATATTCTATAGAATATGAGTACCCAAAGTAAAGTGTTTTGTAAATCTAAAACACGAAAAGTAGCACTTAGTTTAAAAAAATAATTTTTTCATTTTAAAATATTAATATATTTTTTTATTTTATTAGGTTGTCTATTAGAAATTTTGCTTACATTGGTCTGAGGTCAGTTGATCGGTTTGAAAGATTGGTTATTGAAAAGTTTGGTATTACTGCTTTTGGTATGGAAGATGTTGAAAGATATGGTATAAATATATATTTTTTTAATTTAAGTTTAATAACTTTTTTGTTATTCAATACCTGACTGTCATTAGTTTCATACTATTTCATTAACCATTTTTTATTTCTAAATTTGATTTAATATTTTTAGGAATTCATGATATTATTCACATGGCCTTAAGGAGAATTGATCCTGATAATAATAAATCTTTGCATGTCAGTTTTGACATTGATTCACTTGATCCTCTTGAAGCCCCAAGTACTGGAACTCCAGGTAAATATTTAGCAAAAGATAAAATACAATTTAATTAACCTAAATAATAAAAGGTAATTCTGTTAAAGTGAGAGGAGGATTGACATTAAGAGAAGGTATTCATGCAATGGAAGAATTATACAGAACATCCAGATTACATGCTCTTGATTTAGTTGAAGTTAATCCCAAAATTGGAAGTAAAAAATCTGTTGACCTAACAATTGAGGCTGCCATACACATAATTCAAGCTGGATTTGGATACTCAAGGAGAGGTTTAAAAGTTCCTGAAGGTGTCACTGATATGCCATTGCAAACATTTCACAAAAAATAAAATTAATTATAAAAACTATTCTTTTCTTTTTATTAATAACTTATTACTTGGTAGATTAGTTAATGTAAGCTCCACACTTGACAAATTTAATTTATTATCCTTTTTATCACAGTCATAATACAAATATCCAGTTGTTTTTGAACCTTTGACTGGAACTCTCACAAAAAATAATTCTTCATCATTACCATAGTTTTCTTTATTAGTAACTCTTATTGGTAGTTCTTCTATTGGTTCTCCTAAGTATTTTATAGCTTCTGGATGACTATGTAAAAGACGCACTGCTTCTTTGTAATGTTCTGATTCACGTATTTTTTTTCTTAGCATGTAAGGTAAAGCATTCATAGAAGCTACTATTCCAAAAACTCCTAGACCTCCAATGCCTATTGCAATATTTTTTAATTTATGAAGCTGATCTACACTGAAAAATATAAAATAAATAATGAAGAAAATTTATCAGATAATAAACATTAAAAATTAGTTTTTAAAGACTGTCATAGAAATCATTTTAATTGTATTTAAAGGTCATAGTAGAACTTTACACAGAATATATCTAGTGCACAAATAATATACTTTTTTACAACTTTTCAATAGTTATCAGAGCTTGTTTTGTTAGTGGTCCAAAGGTTAAGATTTTTTTTTATATATATTATTCATTAAATTCCTAGATTAGATCTATGAAATGTAATGAATACAAAAAGTTTACGACGAGTTATTTTATAACACAACACAAATTATAATAAAATTTTTAAGGAATACATTAAAAAATTAAAAATTTAATACTAACAACTAAGTAGATATATAATTTATTATTTAATAATTAAACTTACGCTTTTGCATTCTTGAGAATCATTTTAGTTAATTTTTATTAATTTAAAATTGTATTTGATATAAATTTCTAGTACATAAAAATTATTATATTACGTTACTCGATGTTCTGTACATGATGACTTTTTACGGTTTAAGACTATATATATCTATATATATAACAAAGCAGCTGATCCAAAAGTTGCAATACTCGCAGTCGGTAAATATCGCCGGTTAAATCCCATGTGGTTATTATCAGAGAGGAAATAAAAATGTAATACATACGTATTTTTTTTAAGATACTATTTAATAGCTTGAATAATTGTTAAATTTATTTATGAAAGAGGTTGTATTATTGAATATGTAAGATTTTTATTTTTACTGTTAGTAAATTTATCAACGATTGTAAAATTAACCTAAACAGTATTTTCTTTTTGGTTTTTATAATTTATTTAAATTTAATTTTTAGAAAAATGTTTTCTATTAAAATGGTATCCTACCCAAGGGTTATAAGGAAAATACAAAGCAATAATCTGTTTTCATCACCAATATGTACATTTAGAAATAAGCCTAACGAAATGTGTATCTACAACATTAAAAGTAATGCATTTTACAATACAACCGTTCTGGCTGGAAGGGCCAACTTTGTAAGATATTCATCAGGTCCTATACAAATTCCACCTCCACCACCTCCTCCTGAAGAAGTATTTGGTAGTCTAGGTGGTTTAAAGTATGAAAAGGTTGAATTAGACGAAGAGGAATTAAAAGAAGAAGAAAAATCTAAATCTAAAGGTGTCCGAGTACCTAGAAAATTCAAACCTTCTGCAGGGCAATATGCAAGTATGATCAAAAATTATTTAGATAAAGGAGATTTGAGAAATGCAGAGGAAGTAATTGCAGAATGCAAACGGAATCGAGATCAACCTACAGCTTATATGTACAACTTAATTATTAGAGCATTTGCTATGCAAGGAGACATTAAAAGTTGTTTTAAATATTACAGTGAAATGAAGAACAGACATTATAAAATAAAAGCTAACACTTATACAAGTTTATTTAACGCATGTGCTAATTCTCCTGATTCTGACAAAGCATTAGATTATTTGAAAAGAATAAGAACATTTATGGCCAAAACAGAATGCAAAATAGAAAATGCACATTATAATGTTTTAGTAAAAGCTTATGGACGTCATCATAAACTTGAAGAAGCTAATAAAATCATTCAGGAAATGATTGAGAAGAAAGTAAAATTAGGAATATCAACAATCAACAGTTTAATGTATGCTTGCAATTCTGATACAAAATCTGGATTAAAGCACATTTTGCATATGTGGCAATTGATGAGGCAACAGAAGGTATGCAAATTTATTCATGTAATATAAATTCTTTTTTATTCAATATTTTTTATTTTTTTTTAGATTCCACCAGATATATTTACATACAATCTAATGCTAAAGGCAATCAGAGATACAAAATTTGGAGATTGTTCAGTGCATGATTTACTTCTTCCATATAAAGAGTGCCCTGCAATTATTACTGATAATAACAGACCAGATTTATTAATGTATCCACCAGTTATAAGTTCTTTACCATTACCTAATATATACAAAGAAACAAATCCTGTCAATGGTTTGTTAGATGTTCCTAAAACTAAATCTTCTATTGAATCTGTTTTAATAGAATCAAACCCTAAAGATGTAGAAGAAGGAACTCCTGTCAATGGTTTATCAGATGTTGCTAAAGCTACATCTTCTAATGAATCTGATTTAATAGAATCAAACCCTAAAGATGTAGAAGAAGGAACTCCTGTCAATGGTTTATCAGATGTTGCTAAAGCTACAT
>JAWWEO010000001.1:30933318-30952683 GCA_035582975.1 Ormyrus labotus | reverse complement strand
CTTCTAATGAATCTGATTTAATAGAATCAAATCCTAAAGAAACAGAAGAAGAAACTTCTTCAGTAGAACAAATGTTACCACCATCTATTGCCAATTTAAATTTGGATGCTATTTTAAAACAAAACAAATTAATTCTTTTTGGAGGAGTGGAGGGACTCTTGCAGAAAATGAAATATGATAAGATAGAACCTAACGTTAAAACAATGACTTATTTAATGGAATTATGTCCAGATTCGACAGCTGCCGAAGAAATAGTTATAAAGTACGCAAAGTCGCTGAAGATTCCGTTAGACATAGACTTCTTTAATATGTTAATTAAAAAACGGTGTTTGCGAGATGCGAAAAAGGAGGCAAAGGTAATAATAATAATTAGCGTAAAAAAGTATTGCATTTGCAAATATATAATTTTTCTTAATTTTTAAATTTATTTACAGGAAGTTCTCGACTACATTCATCAAGCTGATTTGAAGCCTAATGTCATAACGTACGGTTGTTTGGCTCTTGCTTGTAATACGACAAATGAAAGCAGACTTCTTTTAGACACTTTAAAAACCACAGGGCTTACTATAAATAAGTACATAGGAGACGCAATACTTAATAGAGCCTTTCTTAACAGGGACTTTATATTTATATTAGAAGTAATGGAAAGAATGAAACGAGAGCGAGTACGATTAGATGAATCCACATTTGAAAAGTTAGATGAGTTTCAACAAAAAATGTCAAAATTACAAAGAACGAAGGTAATTCATTTTCGAAAACATTCAAAATTAAATTTTAAAACACAATTTAAATTCTATTCCTATTTTTTTAGCACAAAAGCGCTGAGAAAGATTACTTCAAGATTGGATTTTCAAAGTTCAACATGAGATACAAGGAATGGCAAAAAGAAATGGGGAGAAAAATCGTGACAGAAAAAGAATAAAAAGCAATTTTTATATTATTATGTATATAGTTTAAATGTAATTTTTGAAATGATAAAAAATTGTTTTTACGTGAGAAATCATGAAACTTCCTCGTGGTTTATGTACATTATCAATCATATACAAACGTGATTTTCTGCTGACTGCAGTCAATAATAAGGGCTTTAAATTAATCCATCCTAGTTTAATTAAAGTTCGTATTTAAATGCTAAAATCAATTAGCGCATGTAGGACGGCCGAGTCTCGGGCACCCATGGTCGACTCCGGGAGCCAGCGATCACGCCTCTAGATTGACTTGAACCTCGAATGCTCAATTTGTTGTAGCCTGTTGGCCCAGTTGGTTGCGCTCCGCAGGTTTCCAGAGCGACAAAGTCATCGACATGCAGAGATGGTGGTCGAGAGGTATTTGGAGGGCGGGAGCGGAATGGATCAGCACCTCTACCAACACCTCCACCCACTGAGTTGCCTCTTATGGAACTAGAATACTGGCTTCTGCCTCGCATCGGTGTTACTAAAAATAATTTTCATACGTTTTAGAATACGCATATGTTGATTACATTATTTTAAAAATTGAAAAATATATTAATTTATTTTACCAAAAGGTTGTTTAGTTTTAGCCGTTGGTGCGTTTGTTTGCTTTTGCGTTTCCCTCGCATCCTGATTTTCATCTTGACCCTTTGTATGAGCTGTATAATGAAGAGGCACTTTGGAACATACTCTCTGTGCCTCTGCTAATAAGTTAAAGTCCGCTGGTAAAAGTTCTGCAGCTAAAGCTAGTAGATCTACAGTGTTCTCATTTTGTATTTCTAACTGCGACTTCTCTTTTTCTTTTTTAACGACAGCAGCTGCTACGGATCGTTGTGCAAATTGATTTAATAAGGCTTCAGGTGGTAAAAGTAAAGGCTCAAGCATTTCTGGAATGGGCTCCTTTTCTTCTTTTTCTTCAACGACTTGCAAAGCTTCTACTAATTCAGTAGCTTGATGAATTTTCGTCAAAGGATGGCCTTCTTTGTCCCAAGATAATAATATTGAGAGCTGAGATAATCTTAATGACAAAGTTCTTTCGGGAGTTTTACATTTAACAAGGCTATCGAGAAAATTTACAACAAGCTCTGGTAATGATTCGTTCTTTTTTTGGTCCTCTTTTTCTGTAACAGCTAAAAAGAGTATATACATTAATAACTTAATTTTAAAATATAAAAATTAAAGAAGAAATAGAAGCACCTTCTGCAATATAATCAAGAAGACTTTTTAATGCTTCTGGATTATTTTCTAAACAGCTTTTCACGTGATATAATCCGTAATTATGACTTGTAAGTGAAACAAGTATATTTAAGGCAGTTTCAACAACATCCAACGGATACTTAGACGCACTTGCCAGAATGTCAATCAAAGCCGCGATAATCACTAATAAAGGCTCTTTACTGGGCACTGAGTGAGACAATTGTTTTTCAAACGACTCTACACTTTCTTGAACTAAACTAACTCTATAATCACATAAAGTTTCAAAAATGTCTAAAATTTCTCGCTGAACGTTGGCATCGTTCGAATTTCTCAAAGCTGTGCACATCATTTCGATCACAGGTGGGTACTTTTGGTCAGATTTCACTTGCGCTCTTGAAGCAGGGCTTGTTAAAGTAAGTAACGTAGTTTTCATGGGAGCGTGTCTAGTTAAATCGCCAAGTAACCCTAATATGGGTAAATTGCTTTCTAATGGACTGGCAGTAAGAATTCCATCTAAAAGGCATCGCCCTACTAATAATGCGGTAGGCGCTGCTAAATCACTTAATTGCTTACAAACTGTAGAAACTAATGCAAGTACTTTTACATTCCAACTAGCGCATAACAACCTGGAAAAAATATTTTAATTAACGAAATGAATTATTTGAAAAGTAGTAATAGTTAAAAAAATTTATATTTTACTTAAGAGTTTCTGTAAGACTGACGGCTTTAGCTTGAAGGTGGGCTGACCACAGCTTTCTAAAGCCTATAACTCGAACTTTATCCTGAGAAATCGTTTCCTTAGATGTTAAAGTCGGCGGAAGCAATCTTGTCAGTAGCTTCAAACCGGGAATAAAATTGCACGGATTAGAAGAGACCATTTTCAAAACTTCTCCCAACATTTGCGTCCACAAAGACTTGGCAACATTTCCAGAACCGTCAGAGTCAACCGCTCTTGTAAATACTAACAGCGTCTCAACTATTTCATACGACAGCATTCGCGTGGAATTAGTTGGAGGCATAGCTTCTACGAGACAATAAACTCCTAAAAGCGGAATCACCGCAGTCAGATCCTTAAACTCTGTTGCCATGCACTTAACAAGACGCTCGAGTATTGCTCTTGTTAGCTTCACACACGGAGCGAGAAGGGCGATTAAAGCTAATCGTCTTCGGCTTATAAGTGCAGCTCGGTGGAGCAAAGGCTGCTCATAAAACTGAGCAATGTTGGACATTACTCCTATTAGAGATGTCAGACCATCGGCAGCAAATAATTGCGTTAAGGCATTTCTGTGTTTAAGCTCAACGTAAGGCTCCATTGGATCTATGTCGTCATTTGAAGGAAATACTAAGAAGTGTAAAATGCGACAAGCAGTTATCAACTCACCTAAAAATTAAGATTAATTGAAGGTAACATTTAAAAATAGAGAAATTTTAAGTAAATTTATTTTACCTGGAAGAGTAGAAGCCTTTTCTGCATTTTTTCTAATAATGCTGACAAGTGATGATACATCACCATGATTCCAATTGGAAGGCTGAGCACATACGTTTAAGTGCGGAATAACATCGCGAAATATTGACTGGTTCGAGAACTTGTCTAGCAATTCTATAGCTCTATTTTGAAATATTTCAACTTCTTTAGAATATCGAATTACGTTTGCGATTATTTCAGCTGCAAACTCGGCAAGATCGTTATTAGAGAGACAAGGAATAAGAACGTCTATAAAGTTCTCCATAGGGATAACATTTATTATTGCTTGTAGTCCTTCTGGATAAATAAGGAAAGAATGCAATTTTCTAAGGGCAGTCCAGTCATTTGGGTGCTGAGATATAAAAAGTAAACACTGAACGACTTGCAGTCTCCAAGCTAAAGTTAATCCTAAACCATTTTCATTGTAATTAAGACCTTTTAGAAGAGACTTTGTAACTTCGACTTCTTTCAGTAAATATAGTAAACCTTCTTTGGTATCAGCAAAGTTTGCTATAAATTGCCGACAAACTTTGATTAAATTGCTATCGGAATCTGGAGAGCATAAGACTAAAAGCAATCGATTAGCGAGTTTCCAGTGAATGAAATAAGCTATTAAATGCTTGCGTGGATTGCGATTTTGCTCTTTTTCAAACTCCATCTGAGCACTAGCTGGTAATTGACGTTTTGGTTGGGCCATCAAAGTTGGAGCATAATTATATGAATTAGTTAATTCAACTATTTCTAATTCTGTGAGTTTCTTAATTTCTGATAGCGATTCATACACGTGAACTTTTCTTAGTAAAGAGCTAAGTGCATACTTTAATCTTGCAAGTTTTGTGGAATCTAGCATCTTTAAACATAATTTGTATAATTCATTTTCTTCTTTAAGAAATTCTTCTACAATTTTGGGACTAATTAATGCTGCGTCAACGGCTCTAATAGCGGCTAATTTAACGGGAAGTGCAACATTCTCACGCATACAAAGTGATAAAAGTTTTTCTGGTGCACTGACTTGTAAAAGAATTGCTGGGCCTGAGGAAAGGCGGCATAAAGCCTCAGCTAATCTTACACCTACTTTTACATGCCTAACTTTATAAGCAGAATGTGGTTGTGAACAAGCAAATTCTACATTTAGTCCAGCATCAACAATGTTAGATAGATTTTTTAAGTCGTTAGAATTCAGTTCAAAGTTTCCAAGTGTGGTGCACAAGTTTTCACAGTTATGAACAAATGCTTCTTTTTCTTGGCCAGAAGCATTGTTGAAATTTGCAACCGACTTGGACAATAAATTGATTATATCCAGCAACTTTTCAACCATGCCCTCATCCACTTTTTCTTCAAATAATTGTTCATGTTTCTCTAGATCTAATAGATCTGGGGGATGGATGGCATACAATTCCTCCACTTGAAGTGTATCACACTCAAAGTCAACAGAAGGTGGCTCATCATCCGCCATTACATCTTCATCAGATAAAATTGGCTCAAAAGGTTCTATTGCTCCTGACTCTTCTGTTTCTTCACGTTCTCCTTCTTCCTCTTCAGCAGAAATTGATTCTGGGCTCAGAGATACAAGGGACTCTGTGGGAGGTGTAGTGGGCCTTTTTCCACTCTTATGTGTAACTGGTGATGATTCTTCCTTCCATTGTTGCTGTTCTACTTTTAGTGGCTCAGTTGAAGGTGTTCTAGTAGGTTCCACAACTGGCGCTACATGCACTGGAGGAGATGGAGTAGCTACTGGACCAGATTCTTGTGGCTGTAATTGTGAATAAAAAAAATTGTCTAAGATTAACCATCTTTATTGAATTATTAAAATACTGGTTAATACAATTAAAGCACAAAAATGAACTTGTTTTTTTAAGAAGTTTAACCCAAAAAACTCTCTATCTTTGCAAAAAGCTCTCTGTCAACTTATGGATTGATAATTTATAATTTTCAATTAAAAAGACAATTATTTAAATGAATTGTCTCTATATTTTTTTAAAAATAACATTTTTAAACTTACCAATGAATTTGCATGAGCTTGATTTTCATAGTACCACTCTTGATCTTTTTCAGGTGGTTGAGGAATACTTGTTGGAGGTTCTGGATGTTCTTCCTGAGGAGGTACAGGAACAGGTACAGGAACAGGAGCAGGAGCTGCAGGGGGAGCAGCAGCGACTGGAATTTCTTGAGGATTACTCAAAGATTTAGTTAAAGTACCGTACACAGCTAGTGTTATTGTTGTATACCATCCACGCAAAACTAAACCATCAGTTGGCAAATGCTTTCTATCACATTCTAATTGAATATGTACGTTTTGTTTATACTCTAAACCACCAAGAGATTCAAAAGTAGAAGCACCTGGCTTACTCAAATCATTTACAAAGAATTCTATCTCGAATTGAGATGGATTTGTTGCTCTAAAATAAAAAATTTTATTTATATTATAATTAAATTTTTATGTGTTGAATTTATTATAACTTACCCTAGCCGAACTCCACCAGGAAAGTCTGCTTGTACTCGAGCACCCAAAGGAATAATTCTGACTTCACTAATATATACAGGCTTAGGAAATTGTACTAAATCTAAATTTAATTCCTGCAAAAACATTAATTTGGAATAAAAAACATCACTCAATTTACGAAAGTAAACAAAATGTATAGAAAAAATATTTACTTCTGAAATATCATGAGAAAATGTGTCAAAGAACAGCAGCTCCGTATTATCCATGTTTAAAACGTTGGTATAAAATAAAAGAGGGAATAACTAAAAATCTACATAATTCTACCCTTTCGAACATTAAAAATATTTTGTTATAAACAGCTCCATTGCAATCTGCATCTTCCACATTCTGGTTTTGACTTATGCTAACAACAAACTGCACAACCTAAAATTAAGCGTTTGGCTTGCGGTTGGAAACCTTAAATAAGGTTAGGTCTACTTAACTAAACAAGGTTAGGTTAGTTACATCATGTGTGTACATTCATCGTCTGCAATGAGTGGAATCTTATGCAGCGTACTTGAAAAACAACCGCTCATAAAATTTAATAAGTGCAATTACGGAATATCCATTGAAGTAACTGCGACATTTTAGTAGTAAAATGGAGAAAAACGAGAAGCCTTGTCGTGCTTGCACAGATTTTCAGTCATGGGCTAAAGGGCAGAGGAAAACTTTTGATTCTGAGAAGGTTAGTAATCACATGCTAATTGATGTAACATTCGGCAATATTGTAATGTACCGATTTTTGTTTTACAGAAAGCTAACAAAGAAAAGAAAGATTTAAGTAGTAATCATATTTTAACACAACAAAGAGGATGTCCTCTGGACAAACAAGAATTGGGTAGAGCTAGTTGGGGTGTATTACACACAATAGCAGCTTACTACCCAGACAAACCATCAAATGAGCAAAAAAAGAATATGGAATCCTTTATACAACTATTTTCAAAGTTTTATCCTTGTCCAACCTGTAGTGAAGATTTAAGACAGCAAATAAAGGAGTCACCTCCTCAAACAGACAGTCAATATGCTTTGTCTCAGTGGTTTTGTAAGATTCATAATGAAGTAAACGAAAAGTTAGGTAAACCATTATTTAACTGTAAATTAGTTAATCAAAGGTGGCGTGATGGATGGCTTGATGGTTCATGCGATTAATAACAAATCTTTGTATTTTTTAAATATTTTAATTATTTTTAAAAGAGAAACAGTATGCCTTATACAAATAATTCTAAGTAAAAAAAATATTTAGAGAATTTTTGTAAATAAGTAAATTGCTATATTTATCTTTATAAATTGTTCCCAATTTGGTATGAAAGTGTAAATAATTAATTTAATTTCATACAGAAATATACACTTAAGTATGTATAATATTGCTTTTTATTATTTATTATTCTCTAAAAATTGTAGAAATTGTTGGTGGAGATCGTGATAGAGTAAAAAGTGTTATAGGAGTTTGAGACTGAGGCTCATAGCTGTGGCCTTGGCCTTCACCACCTATAGGAACCACTTGAAATGTTCTGATATGAAAAGGAAAATTGTTGTTAGCTGTTGATGGTCTTGTTACATACAAGAATGTTACGTGTCCAACAAATATAACCCACAGAGAGCTTCCTTTTATAACACTCTCTCTTACCCACTTATCAACTAGGAAGGTGATAGTCAGTACCTAAAAACCATTGAATTTTTATCATTTAATTGACAAAGACATAGTTTTCACAATTTTTGCTTAACTTACCAACAAGGGTTGACAAAGAAACCAGCCAGATCCAAGTGAAAGCAAGGATCCATAGAAATGAAATTTTGTTGATGCAACCTGACCTGTTTTGTAACAACAAACAACAAAAACTACCCAAGCCCAAACTTTTAAAGCTAATAGTCCATATCCAGGTGGTGATTCATAAATATAAAGCACTAAACCAGGATCAAAAGTTTCTGCTTCATAAATAAATAACAGTAATTGTAAACAAATGATCAGACTAACAAACACACTTAATCTCCACACTTGAATAGGAGTCAGTACACTTTTTGTCACAGTATAACCAAGGGACATCAGCAGCAAAAGTGTAGTGAAAGCCGTGTCTGAGGAAGCTTCCAGCAAATTTCCAATCAGGGATGCTGTCCTCAGGTCGTACCCTTTTAGAGCTCTATTTACATAACTATAGATTTCACACAGCAGTCCACCAAACTGGGTTAACAATGAAATCATAAACAATTTGTAAGTCACGTGTAAAAGTCTTCTTGTGCGCAGTCGAAATGCAACGTAAAAACTGAGCCCTATAAGTACAACATAAATGCATGCTCCTGTTATTAATTCCGGCAAGATATCTAAAACAAAATATATAAAAAATCATTTCGTAATCTTTACCTGCATCCACTTAAATTTCGTTTTCACGAGATATCGAAAAAAAAACGTTTTTCACATATTCTTCAAAGTTAAAATTAAAAAAGTTTTTAAATATTGAAAAATCTCTTACAAAACTCATCTGCCGAAAATTGTTCCCTCCAAAAGCTACCAGGTTCCGCATTAGTCAGCGAGATCCAGTAGGTAATGTTCAGGCCGCTTTTCGAATGACAGTCCGAGAGCGCGATAAACCACCACCTCGGCCTCGACGATCGAAACTCCCTGTAGCTCATGCATCGCACCACGTTCTTCTCCTTCGTTGTAAAGTAGCAGCCCGAAACTTCGGTAAAGCTCGAGTACGGCGACAGGGAGACGATTTGGCCGAGGTCCGCGCGAAGGACGGACTCCTTCTCGGAGCAGGTTTTGTTCGAGGGGTAGACACTGGGCCATTGCTCCCTGCTGTCGTAGTAGAGTAAGAGGTTGACTTCCGCTTCCGCGTCGCCGATTTCAAAGTCATACTGGAACCGACCTTGCTCTGAGAGGAAGCAGAATCTTGCTAGGAATGCCCAGTTCTGCAATTGAAGTGGTTGTTTTTTTTTATCAAGGTATATACGTAAAAGTTTTAGTTTTGAGTATCACTTTTTACTTACTCCTTCCTTTACTGGTATAAAAACCTATTTTACATTAAAATAATTAGCAAAAGGCGTGATTTGCATAATGGTAACAAAAAGGTTTAGTCTTTGTCTAAAAATTACAAAGAAAATAAAAGCAATTACGCTGCGTATATTCTGAATAAAACTAAAAGATGTCGCAACATTTGTAAAAGAATGGTTCTATTGGTGCTAATTAGACATATTTTATAGTTATAACTCAAATTAAAACCAATATTATTGGTGAAATCATCGTACACCTTAATTTATTTTTCATCATCAGATTTTGAAAAATTGCGCCTTCGTGCCGTTAATAAGTTTATGATACATAATTACACATTTATCTAATGCACATTGAATCGATCGACACAAATAAAAACGCGAAAGCCAATAATACAAAATGATTCTTTCAAAACACAACAGTTGTATCAAAAAAAAAAAAAAAATTAAATTACAAACTGCCGTAGTTCATTTCACCCCTCCAATCTATATTTCCAGGGATATACACAAAGCAACGAAACTGTGGAATGAATTACCTGATGCGTAACCAAACTGCCGGAGAGGATCTTGGAGTCGAGGCGATCAACGAGCAAACCAACGACGAATGCTGCGATCACCAACACATCCCGCATCGCTGACTCTTCCGCTTTTTAATCCCGATTTTGACAATCATGACTACATCAGCCTCTCCCGCGCACCGAAGCCGCCAACGCAATGAGCAGTACAATTGCCTGACTTGCTCGCCGCTTCTACCGCGATCGATATTTTTCCACGCGGTGTGCTGAACACAATGTGTAGCACCTCAACAAGCCGCCTGCTATTATCGAGCCGATTTTTCGCTCGAAAGCTTCATTCACGGAGCTTTATGGCCGGCCGATATGGTTTGGGTACACTTTAAATTTCGCGCTTCCGGCTTTGAGTGATGCCTCGTTTTGAGCTTGCACTTGAATGTCGAGATCTTCTCCGCAGTAGATAAGGCGATTTTTCTTGATAAAATTAATATAACAGTAATTTGCAATCAACGTCCTATTTTTTTTAGGTATTGATTGCAGAGGTTGACAAACAGAAAATATTTGGAGGTCGTCTATGCAGTCAGCGCAAGACTGAACTATAGCCGTACACTGCTAACTTGGAACTTGCTATAATAAAGTCGGTAGGGCAGCAGGTGTAATTTACTGGGCCTAAGAGAGCCTGCTATAAGCTCGTCGGTATAAAGCCAGATGTAGGAGGCGACAATTTTATCGAACAAGATATCGAGGTAATAGAAACGCTTATTCAAGAGAAAATTATATTAAATTTTGACTTAAATCTATTGTTTTTGTCAAAAATTATATTTCTGTTACTTTGAAGCTAATTGTGCTTTTTAAAATAGAAAATTAGCAAATTTCAAATGTTTTAAATGAATAGCATATTTGATAAAATGAACTGTTCAGAACAACTCTACAGCTTTTATGAATTAAAGAAAGTTGTGTTTCTTATTCAAACGATCAATTGAATAGAATGTTTGCATGTTAAAACCATTATGCTTTTTAACGAGCTAAATAAGTACCACGCGACTACTAATTATTTATATTTAGACATATAGCAGAAGTCGTAAAATCCGAACACTGCTATAGTTACGAGCAATAAGCACGAAGTTGACGTAATTATTGCACGGGCACGTGTTTCATGTGAAAAATTAACGATCAATTTGAACTTTATTTTCGATTTCATTAAATAAACATAGAAACAAATTCATGCCACATTAAAGTTCTTTTGGGGGGTCAGCTGGTCCAGCCACATCCAAGCTACCCCTCGTCGGGGAGAGCCATACTTTTGGATTTTCAATCAATATGGTGTCAATTTCTTCTTGCGAGAAGCCCTTATTTCTCATTTGCGGTACAACGTTGTTTAAAATATGAGCATAGCCATGTCCACCGAATTTCATCTGTAAAACAGGTGTAATAAAAAAAAATGCCCAACAGTCGATTCATGAATTGTCGCAATTTCTCACCAATCGATGCTTCGTGTGGATATCATGACTCATCAAAACTTTGTTCAGTTTCCCATCTCTGATTAACCCCCGGATTCTGTCGAGACGTTGACCGTCCGATGGCATATCGATTGTAGTGTTTAGTTGGTAGAAAGAAGTTTCAACACCAAATAGGTCGTGTTGGCAGTAACAGCCGATGCTCGCGAAGTCCAGAAGGTCCTCGACTGTTGTAAAAGTTCCTTTAACCGTGCAAAATAAATTTTTGCTTTAAAAAATACTCACGATAGCATACGTGAAAATAAATTAATAAATATTCGCGCAGCTTTGGATTGCAAGTTTTGCCTTTTTGGAAAATTGTAATATCAATTTCAATAGAAATTTAAATTCCTATAAAATTTGTCACTTACGGTCCACATGAGACATTATAGCTTTTGCCGGATCGCCACCAGCTTCCATGTATATCCTCATAACTTTGTACGGAGCTTTACGATCTCTTCCGGGGTGGAAACTTACAGGACACTTAAGCTCCTCCTGTGCTTCTCCCGTTGCTTCAATGGCCTTTCTTTCGAATTCTATAATTTTGAACGCGAAATATCGATTTCAAAATTAAAACGGTTTCATTGCTTGAAGTAAAAAAGTTACTTACGTTCGATTGGCCACGTACTGGCGACTTCGCCAATAAAACCCGCTTTGACTAAAACATCCTTGTCGCATCCTATCGTTATTTCTTCCGTTATCATGTGGTACAATTGTTCCTTCGTTATCGTATTTACATATAGTTTATCTTGCGTTAAAGCAACATAGTGACCTAATTAAAAAAAAAATGACCTAATTAAAATTATCTAAAAATTGCATTATGTTTGAAAAAGTAAAATTATGTATTTAAGTTTTTTTGAAGAATTTAAATATATTAGTTTTAGTATTAATGTTGCAGTGATACCTGAAACTTGCACATTCCTACCTTTAGTAAACATGGCATTCCAATAAATAACAGAGTTTATTATGATTCTTCAGAGCAAAAAGGTAAGTAAGTAAGCAATTTTATAGTTAATTCAGCATTATGAATTACAAACAGAAAAAATAAAAATTGAAACAACACTAATAAAAACTACTAATAATAATACCGGTCCCAACAACTATATTAACTCCACTTCGCATGCTGACGTCCTTCAAAAACGGAATATTCCTCTTGAGCCCGTAACTGGTGTTCTCCACGATGGTACCGCCGCCACTGCTTTGAAAAAACCTCACATCTTCGAGGACCGCAGCCAACGTGTCACTGTCATTGAAGCACAGATTATTCTTACTCGCGTAGCTAGAAAACAAAGTGAACGTGTTCTTACTTTTTTTTCCTGTTACATAAAGCAGATGTAGAGTGCACTTACGGGTACTGCCTGACAACACCCACATTATGGAGAGTGATTTTATCATTGATAAACTCCTGCAAACGGTCCGGGGCAGGAGTGTAAAACTTGTGAAAATCTAGGGCCAGGTGCTCGTGGGTTAAGGTCCTCCCGAGCTCGAAGCTGGGAATCGGTCCGTTTACTTTTTCGAAAATTCAAGCGTTAATTTTTTATAGAGGTGTTTGATTCTATTACGTTTAGCGATGCATTTACCAGTTTCGACGAACGTTGTACTTCTGCTTACTTGTGCCATATTGGTTGATGTTTAGCTCGGGAGAAAAGAGAAGCAGTCTGGGCGAATGTTTATAGCAAACTGAATTGATAAGTCGGGCAATTGCCACTTTTATCTTGTAAATAATAATAAGCTTGGAGATAATATCTGATAACTAATTTTAGATTGCGAAACGTCGATTTATACATATAATTATGTTTACTTAATTTTTTCTTTTGATTAACAAGTTTTCTTTTTATTTCATGTTTACAATTCTTGTGTAACATTGTAACTGATTTACTAAACCCAAGCGAGTCTGACAACTTGTATTTGAACATCGTAAATACGAATGCTTTCAAAGTTGTTTTAATATGTTATGTCATATAAATCAAAGTTTGGAATTTTTCTCCACACGTTGGAAGTTTTTTTAGAAACCATGATCAAACAAAAAAAAAGGGGAAATGTTTATTATTATTGGTAGTTATTAAATAAAAACTGATAACAATTTTAAATTAAATGTAAAAACAAAATATTACAAGAATAGTAGATTTAAAAATTCTGTTATACTTTTAAATGATATATATTTATATCACGTGTTTTATTTTACATATACAGGTATTATACCTCTTTACAAGAATAAATCGCACTGCTGTTTAAGGATTGGCGTAGCATTCAAATGGAACAAATTTTTTTACGAGATATCCTCCAACTGGAGACAAAGTCAATATTTGATGGCAGTAATACTCGGTTCATTTTCAGATAAAGAAATGCGTTACGTACAAAATAAGTAAGCATCAGCTGAACTTCTTCACAACTTCATTGTTTTTCATTTTTTTTTATCGAGTTCATTGCACAGCTTTGTATTCCCAGCGGGCCTGTTTTCGCTATACTCAACGCTTTTCATGCAGAACTACGCTCAAAACTTGAAAAATCCATTTTTGTACAACGATACTTTTGGGTTACATCTCATCGCAGCTAAGCCCAAAGTGAAAATACAAAAAACTTTTTAATCGATATAGTTTATAAAAGTTTATCAATAACTCGTCATAAAAAATCACCTTTTCAAGTTTTTTCAATCGCAATTCCACGACAAGATCCCGGTGATATTCTTTGCAATTTGACTTTACTGCGTGCATTTTTTTTTAATATACCAAGAAAAGTCTTTACGGTATTCAACGTAAATGCTTTGGATTAAGGTAAAAATATTGTGAACGAAAAAAACAATTTCTGGGCCTATTGTCAAGCTGAAAATGCGTAATCTCAAAGAAACAATTTAATTTTGTAAAACGTTTATAGCTCCAGTTCGATAATCGATATAGTATATATATATATATTTTTATATGACATTAGCAATCGGAAAATATTACATTGATACAATAAACAGATTTCGTAATTTTTGTTAAATAATTATTCAACAGTTTAACATTGTTTTGTTAAAAAATACAGTTATGACCGGTTTACTTTCGTAAGACATGCCAAAGCTGCATTTCCTAAAATTCATGTATATACGAGAAGTCTACGCCGGTTATTGAAATACATATTCTAAAAAAGCATATAACGATCAATTTTCGAAGGAACTAAATATTTTGGTTCCAAGTTTCCGCCTTTTCTTCGTGCTTCACTTCTCGCTTCATGTTATTAAAAAGCAAAGAATTTGTTTTTCTATGATTCCGATGAGCCGCTTCACCATTCAGCGTAGTCTACCAAACCTCGTAAATTTTGCATGTTTCTCTCAGAAAAAATTGCATGATCGTCCTTACGGGTAAGTCTCTTAAACGAGATGTAACCCCATGATCATCAAAATTACTCAGAGCACAACATACATTTAATATAAACTAGTAGATTAGCAATAATTATAATAATAATAATAATAATAATTTACATTTACACAAGACTCGGCCTTACGCAATCACTTAATTGAAATCGCTACTACTCAACTATTTTTTTGTGTTTTCTTTTTTTTTTGCTTTTAATGTCGCGCATATGGATTTCTCCTCCAGTCACTGCTCGACGAGACAAACAAATAAATATAAAAAAAATCAAATATCAATCGAACGTTGACTCTGGGCCACTAATTTCAATCGAACAAGGCATGATACGGTAATTATAATATCTATACTATGCACGTAGAATTGCCAGCCGCCCAACATTCAATTAGTGTACTAGTAAATTTCTCTTAAAAATGTCCAGATTTTTTTTTCATTGTCGCACACACTAGTACGGCGGATCATCACAAATTAAGATGGCGCATATGATCGTATCACTCAATAGTTTTAGAGTTTTGAAAAGTTCGATGCTTCATAAACTGTCGTCACTATCATCTGCCTGGGCGTCAACCGTCACATTACCGCCTATCCCACTGCCTTCGCCGCTTGCTTCGCCACTGGCTTCTCCTTCTTGCTCCGTAGAACTATTGTGCGTTGGATCATCTGCTGCAAAAGTACGAGAAATGTAGAAAATTTTAATTACTTTAAATTATAGTGATAGGTCATAAATGGTTACCAGACTGCGTTAAGAGAGATTCGTCTTCACCTTGCCCAGGACTGAGGATAGCTTCTTTAATTTGACTATTAACACCTTTTGGATCCAAATCTGTAGCCCAGCTAAAGTACATCAATGCCAAATGAGTGTTACCTAATTTTTTATGAATCTGAAAAAGCAGCTTTTTAGAAATGTGCCCTGAAATTTATCTCTTAAAAACGATAAAAATAAAATCTTACTTTTCCTATAGAATAATAGACTAGCGACTCTTTGGGTACAATGTTTTTCAGTTCTTCAAACTCACTGAGAGCCTCTGCATTTCTACCTATGGAAAAATTAATACTCGCTCGGTGGAACTTGCAAAGCGTGTTGTCAGGATCATCTGAAATGGCTTTGTTTAATGTTTTCAAAGCTTGATCAACTTTCTTTAAGGCATGCTGAACGACACCTATGTGGCACATTATAGCGGAATTATGAGGATTTATGATTAATGCCCTTTTGAAATGTAATTCCGCTAAACTATATTGTTCCTGCTTCGAGAATATAGTACCTAGCCCAAACCTACAAACAATAAATAGTATTAACATCTTTTTGAACGATAATCTTCTTAAATTTTAATGTTAAAAAAAAAAAAAAATATTTACCAGGCATTGTAATGACGAGGATCAAGTCTGATAGCATTTCTGAACGCCGTAATTGCTTTATCTAATTCTTCAGTGATGACATATTCGTGACCAAGAAGAGTATATGCATATGGAAAACTAGGATTAACCTGAATAAAAGAAATATGAGTACATGTTATATAATTTACATGAACACAATAAACAACGTAGTGAATGGACATTCATAATTTACCTGAATAGCTCTTTGAAAGAACTTAATAGCAGTCTCATGTTCAGTTTGAGCGGAAAACAAATTGCCAGTTGCACACCAAGCAGCTGGAGAATTTCGATCTTCCGCTACAAGTTCTTGAGCTAAGGTCGATAGTTGCACTTCAGCATGCAAATGCCACAACACAGTACTGTATATTTCCATTAATTCAGTCCTATGAGGTTCTAAACTTCGAACTTGTGCAAAATATCTGTAAAAGTATATTAAATAAATAATGCTATTATAACTCAGAACCTTAACTGATATAATATAAAAGATAAATACCCTGCTGCCTTCTTGTAATCAATCATCTCAAAATGTGCTTTAGCAAGCATGGACAGTACCCAGCCTGTATTGTAGTGTTGACCTGGTAATATGGTCAATATCTCTACAGCTTCTATGCAATTGAATTGACACAAATGTTGATATGCCATACCAAGCTGCCTCAATAAAGACATTAAACCTTCTGTAAATTAAAAAAAATATTATCATATCTTTAAAGTTCAATGAAATAAAAAATCTTGATTTTGATAAGATTACCTGCTGAATGTTTTTGAATAGTTACTGGGCTTGCATATGTTGTATTGTTACTTTGATTTAAAGCATTGGTATTGGCTACAACTTTCTCTGAAGTAATTGTCTCGCTTTTTTCTTTTTCATTTTTATTTTTTTCATTTAATTCATTAAAGTTAGTTTTGTTAAGATTACTTTTAGACAGTCTTGTTTTGGTTTTCCTAGAGGGAGATTTTGGAGTTGTGAATTTGTTTCTATTTGGAGATTTGTTATTTTCCTAAAAAGATATATTTTTATAAACGTTATTTTAAAAGCTGTTGACAGATTGGATTCAATTTTTATCACTTACCTTTACTGAATAACTATGACTAAATAGCCTTGACGATCTCCTAACGTTAGGGCCCTGAAGTGTTGGTTGAGAAGGAACGGGAGTTGCGGGAGTAACTGTGACAATATTTGCCGTATTACTGGTATTACTTGACTGTGAAAATACTAATTTGCCTTGCTGCAATGGCGTTTCTTTCCGCGACATTAATTGCTGTAAAAATAAAAGACATTACGATTTAGAATTTTAATTCTTGACATCCTACAGCTAATAGGCTAATCTTACCCCAACATGGGCTCTTAAAGTAATAAAACTACTAACGCGTTTAGCCAAACTTTTTTGATCGTTTGCTTCTGTAAGTGTTGCATGTGTCGGTAAAATTGGGGGCTCTGGAGTATTGATATCCAAAGGTAAGATTCCAAAGCTTGGTGTCAAAGGACTCATTGAGCTGCTGAACATACTCCTATAACGAGGTGGCTTGCCACGTGGAGACGTAGTCGAAACATTAAAATGACTTTGTAAATTTTGGGGAGTATCTTCTATCGATGAGTGCAGTCTAACATTAGAAGATAAACCATTTGTTCCTTGAGTTGGGGTCCTAAAGCATGCATAAAATAGTATTTTTTGTATTGAAAGTGCAAAATTGGATATTCTAGATGCATTGATTGCAAAATCCGATTTTTCGTATATTTTTCAAACATATGATTTGGTCTATACTGAGCATAAAATAAGCAAATTCAAGTTGAGTACTGTATTGTTTAGTTTACACACAGAAGACGCAAAATCTTATTTTACATCTATTGCATTAAAAACAGTATTTTTTTGTTAATATAAAGGATTTAATTTTTTTTTTTATTGTCACTTACGCATTGTTGCAGTTATTTGATGTTGGAGTATTTAGAGCATTATTATTTGGTACAATCAGATCAGGTTCTTGTGAACAGTAAGAAATTGGTGTGCTTCCAATACATGTAGATAAGTTATCTAATTTATCCAATTGAAATATTTTGTTTGCATCCACCTTTTCACCAGTGTTACACAATTCTTCAAACGAATGCCATAGAAAAGGGTTTAATTTTAAAGCTAATTTATGAGCTTCATTCCCTTTTGTCGTCCTTGTCAATTTATAATATATTTTGGCTATGATTTGTAGTGCAAAGCAAGCTTCATCACCAAATTGACTAATTATCTCATCAAAATTCTTCAGCTGTTTATAGTAACCACCAGCTATTGCAGCTTCTGATTCTGCATAGTTCTCCAAATCGTAGCAACTTTTTGCTAAAAGAAACCTACATTGAGGAGAGTTCAATGAGCGTTTTGAGAGCAATGCCTTTGCTTGTTTCACTCTTCCTGAGCGATAATAGCACGTAGCAAGAAGAAATAGTGTTTCTTCGTTATCAACTGTAAAAAACACAAAAATATTCATTAATTTCACATTGCCTTTTTTAGACTATCACAAAATAAAATTTTGAACTTGCCTTCTGCAAACAGTCTTTCAGCAAGGAATATCGCATCTGGATAAGCATAATGGTTTAAGCAGTGCCATATGGCTGCCTAAAAATAAAATATCATTTTAAAATTTCATAATACTCCAAAATATGTGCTAAGAGTCAACAAAATTTTACAAAATTCAAGCTCATTTCTAATAAAACTCAATTTCCTGCAACTCTGTGCTTGCATCAACAGGCATGAAATGAATCTCGTTCATAAATCGTATAAGCGATTAGTAATTGATCAAGTGCCGCGCCTTAACGAGGCTTCACTCTAGAAAATGCAAGTGAAATGCAAGAAAGTCAAGGATAGCCAAGGATAGCTAAACTCGTCGAGCTCTCGAAACGTTCTCTCCTCGCAGCCCAGCAAACATTTTTTACGAATTCCTACCGCCTAAGGTCCGACAAAGGAAAATTCCACATTTATACCGCAGTAGAACAAAGGGTGACTGAATTAGAATCATAAAATTCTAAGTTTAGAAAGCTGGGTACAGTAAATATCGACTGAAAACATCAATAATCGGGTAGACGTTTCTGAAACGACAAGGCAGAGGCTGTGTTCGAAGCTCTTAGGCGTACGTCACATTCGGGCTCGCGGTCAGTTCGGGTGTATTTACCTGCACGGGCTCTTGCACAATCATCCTGGCTTGATCGCGAGGTCGTCGACGCTGACCAGCTTGATATTCCGGGAGCAGCGGGCCCGATTCACCCTCGAAGCTTCGAATTTTGGACTCGGTCGACTGCCGTTTTTATCGCTAAAATTTCTCTCAAGAATCCATCTTTGCTCTCCTCCGTCTCCTCTCCTCCCTTGGCTTTTGAAGTGAACGGCTCACTTTGCGTGGCAGAGCAGCCAACTTGACAGACCTGCCGTTTTATCGATTACGCTGAAGTTCTTGTCCTTTTTGGAGGAAAATGCGCTGAAAAGCGATTGATAAATTACTGATTAACCCAGATAACATCGCGTGCCGAGCATGTTATAGAGCACGCATGCTACTCGGATATGTCCGTCACATGCCAGTGAGAT